>BMAU01001066.1:0-344768 GCA_019973935.1 Trichonephila clavipes
AACTTAAAACCTGTGAGTTGTGGTGGAATGGTCCCTAAATTTCTGATGAGCAATCAGTACCCACAACGACAAATTCCATTGCAGTGATCAAGGATCCAGGTGAACTTAAAAACTGTAGTGACTTTTCTAACTTTTTTTCTTGATTCTGCTATTAACTCTTTTGTAAATAATTTACTTAACCTTAGTAATGACTATTTTAAAATTATTCGTGTCTTAAGTTTTATTTGTAGATTTGTTTATAATTGTAAGAGCAAAAAGCAAAGGAATTGGGCCTCTAGATTTAGGAGAATTAAAAAGGCCGAACAGCTTTTATTGAAATTAGTGCAAAGGAAGAGTTTAAAGTAGAGATGAATGGTATTCAAAATTCTGCCCAGTATTAATCCAATTTAAAAAGCGTACAATGGATCACACTGATTACGGACGCTGATTTCTTTCACTTACTTTCTGACTTCTTCACTTTCGCAGCCTGTTTTATCATTTTTATAATTAATTATTCCATTTATTTTTATTTATCAGCATATTGAAATTACATGTTTAACTTCATTTCATGTTTATTTTGTTGAGCTGCATTTTATTCTTTTATTTTCCCTTCATTTTTGTATATTATGTGTGTACCTTGTGCTTTAATATTTAATATTTTTATTTAATATTTATTTTTGTAGTACCTTCTCAACTTTATGTACATATATTTTTTATTATTATTTTGATATATTCTGTTTATATTTGTTCTTAAATTGTTCTGATTCACCTCTTATTTTTATGTAATCAAGGCACATTTTTTGCGTGTTATTATATTCACCTAATTAGTTTTATTATTCGATTTTATTTGTTTTCGCTTCGTTTCCTTATTCAAAATTTTTTGCAAGGCAGATTTTGGCCAATAATTTTTTTATCTTAGTTATTATTACTCACGTACATTATTTTTTATGTATCTTTCATGCATTTCGTTTATTGTATTTCATTTTAAGTATTTATACTAGTATTGTATTTTTATTGATTTTTATAATATTATATTTGTATTGTATTTGTTTTGATATTTTTAATTCCTTTTATTACTTTTATTTTCATTTTGCATATACTACTATCTCTATCTTTAATTATTTTATGCTTTCAATTCTTGCTTATCCATTGCAGTTATAACCACTCCTTTAATTCTGGCAGATCTTCTTAGAATTTTACAACTAAATGCGAATCCTCCCCGGTCTGCCCATCTTCAAGCTCACTCGGTTGCAGTGGAGATGGGTTTCGATTTACTTCTCAGGATCCTTACCCTAACTTTAATCTTCCTTAAATTCCCCACTTGGTTCCTCTCAATTCTTTCAAATTCTCTCAATTGTGCAATTGTTTGTTATAATCGGAATATCATTTGCAACTTTCGCATGAAAACAGATCACACTGTGTCCGTCAACATTAAATTAAATCAAGTTCTTCTTACTGTTATTAGCGTTTACTTTTCCCCTCATGGTGATTTCTCCAAGGCTATTAATCAATTGAACCTCTATAAAGGTAATAAAATTGTTTGTTAGCCGGGGACTTCAATGCAAGGTCAGTTGTTTGGGGGTATAAGAACACTGACAGGAGGGGGGATATTTTGGCTGATTTCTTACTCTCCAACAATTTGCATCTTTGCAATATTCAGGACTGGGACCAACCTTTCATGGCCCTAGGTCCGCGGTTGGGAACCCGATCTCACCCTCACATCTTGCCACCTGGTTTCCTTTGTTGAAATTGGGAAATTCTTTCCACGAATCCCTTAGCGACCATAGTTTTATCAGTGTTCATCTCGGTGTGATCTAATCTTTTCTGACTTTGTCTTTAAAACCAAATATGGCATTAATAAATTCATCTATAATTTTCACCCAGAACTATAACCTTCTTAATTCCTTCTTGACTAACATCTCCTCAATTGAACTACTTGATGATTTCGCTAGTCTATTAATTAATACTACAAATGCCTCTGCCTTCTCAACTCTTAGAAAGCGCCGGGTTTTAAATACCCCTTCTTTCAACTGGTGGAACAATTCCTTAGAATCCAGCGTAATCAGCTGAATGCCTACAAGCGGAGGTGGTTTCTCTCACTACATGGCATGTCGGTCGACGAGATTGCCTCCATGCACTCAGGTACAAAGCCCTCCAGGGCCAACTATAAAAAGTCAATAATTGACACCAAGAATAAAGCTTGGGAGTATTTCTGTTCTCACAATTCTAATAATTTTTGGATTTACTTTTTTAAAGCAGCTTTCAGAAAGTTATCCAGCCCAACTAATCTTCATCAAATTTCGACTGGCGATCCTTCCTCTTTGTTCCATAGTAAGGTTGGCTTCTTCTTCTTGATTCTCATTTCCCTTCAGGATCTTCTCCTATTCCTCTTGTCTTCAATGACTGTTCTCCTCCTTCATGCCTGAGCCCCAGTGAAGTTGAAGTCGTCTTCCGGAAGCTTCATAGGGGTAAAGCCCCGGGTATTGATCTCATTGACTATGCTATTTGGAAAGCTCTTTTATAACTCCTTCCCAACTTGCTTTTTCGATTCTTTAACCTCTGCATCAATTTAATCACTTCCTTCCATTTTTAAGAACACAAAAATTAAATTTTTACTAAAGCCCGGGCGGGACCCATCGTCTACTCTCTCCTATCGACCAATTTGTTTGCTCTCCACCCTTGGCAAAATTTTAGAAAGAATTTTTCTTAATAGGTTTCTCCGTTGTATTTCTAAAGAATAATATTCTCCATAGATCTCAGTTCGGCTTTAGGGAAAACCGCAGCTGCATTGAGGCCGTGGACAAATTAGTGCATCATCAAAAATACCAGGGTGAATAAACATACTGCTTCTACGTTTATTGATATCAAATCTGCTTTTGACAACGTTGATTGGTCGACTCTCTTCCATATTTTTCATTCATACCGTATTCCTCTTCACTTTCAGAAATTCATTCACTCTTACCTCACTAACAGGTTAATTATCTGGACTGATAATACTTTTACCATTAAAAAACAAATTTTTAAAGGCTGCCCACAAGGGTCCGTTCTTTCACCAACTCTTTGGAATATTTATTTTAATCCTATCCTTTCTCTTAACTCTGAACTGTTTCTTCTCCAAGCCTTTGCGGACGATCTCGCAATTGTCTCTTTTGGCCTTTCACGTAGAAACTTGAAGATAATACTAATAAAATCCTTAGTTTAGTAAATTCTAAGCTTTCCGAGCTCAATTTGTCAATAGCAACTGCTAAAACCGTTTCAGTTGTTTTCAGATGTGTCCCTTTATTCAATGCTGTGGTTTTAGAGGAGCACGGCCTTCAGGAGGAATCCCATTTTTAAGTGGTTCCAATTCCATCCATATCTCTAAGTCATACAAATACTTGGGTGTCAACATTGACAATCGCTTATCTTGGACTCCCCATATAAATTCTATCAAGGATAAGATTCTCTGGATTTCTTCCAACTTTTTATCGTGTTTCCAAAAATTTCAATCACCAGCATATTTCCCTAATGAAACTTTTTGGTATACTTCGGTTGTTCAACCAATCATCTCCTACGGAGCAGGAGGTGTGGGGTGGATCCCTGACCTCTATCCCAGGTCCAAAAGCTTAAATCTATTCAGAGGATTTACTTATTAAAAATCACTAAAGCCTATAAAACCTCCCCTACTGACGCTCTTAATATCCTATCAGGCATTCCCCCATTCATATTGTTATTCGCTCTCTGCTTTAAATTCCAACTTTGGAACAACAGGAACGATCTCCTTCAGGCCTTATCAGCTACGAAATTGGACTCTTTTATTTCTCTTCATCAGATCCTTCCCGATTTTCTTTCCTTTCCCATTAATACTTTCGAGGGCCCATCTGAGTGGGAAGTGTATACTGACGGATCAAAATTGATTCCAATGTTGGTTTCGCCGTGTGTATTTTTTCGGGGGTCTCCCTTTAAAACATATCTCTTTAAAATTCAGGATTTTTAACTCGGTCTTTCAGGCAGAGTTCTCTGCCATCGGTCTCTCTGTCTGTTGGGCAGTTCATCATAATACTAAAATTCATATTTATACTGACAGTCTCTCCTCTATTCTCTTTCTTAATAATCTTACAAATAAAATCCAGTTATCTCAATTCCATTAAATTCAAATTGTTTCAATTCAGAAGCTACTACAATCTTTACTGGGTCAAAGCTCATAACAATAACCTTTATAATGATTACGCCGATTTTTATGCAAAACAGGCTGTATATGATGGCGAAGTGTTTTCGGTTCCCGCTCCTCGCTCCTTCCTCTCAGTTCCTTAAATAAATTTATCCTAGAGTCTTGGACCTCCTCTTGGAATGATTGCAATACTGGATTAAGGGTCAAGCGCTTTTTCAATAATCCTAAATTAAGCATTCTTCCCATTTCTAAATATCTGGTCCATTTTCTAACTAATCATGGGCCTTTCCCCGCTTACTTGCACAGGTTCAATCTCCTTCCCTCTCCAAATTGCCTGTGTGGGTCGCCTGGAGACGCCGACCATTACGTATTCCACTGCCCCTTCACTTCTGATCACCATCTTGTTAACCCCAGCCCGAACGCTCTCTATCCTTGGGTCAACTCTATTATTAATAATCCTGCAATTCACAATAAATTAATTTCCTGCTTTGCTATTTCCAAATCCATATGTGATAATTTGGCTTAACTTTCCCTTTTCCCTCTTCGGTTCTTGCTATTCCTTTAAATCTTTTTTTGTTCCCCTCCCATAATTTTTTGCAGCTTCCTGTTTTAACCCTTAGTCATCATTCTGGGTTTACTTTATGATTAATTTCTTGTTTGTTTTGTTTTTTTTCTCTTTTTTAGCAAAAATGGTTTCTTTAATAAAATTCAATAACTTATCTGTTTCCCCCCTTTCTCCCCTCTTTCTCTTTTTAGTGTCTTAAAAATATAATTGGAGGAGGAAATGTAAAAAAAAAAAAATCATCTTTTCAGTGCTTTTTCAAAAAAAAAAAAAATCTAGACAACAGGAAGTGTGTCCACCAATCTTGTCTGTGTTTGTTAAGTGTTTTTTTTTATGTATTTGCATTGTAATTTGTAATTGTTAAGCGTTTTTTCTGTATTCCCCCAATTCTCAAGAATTTTGGGGAAGGGACTTTTTTGTACATGTTTTTCGTTTAATTTGTTAATAAAATACTTCTCCGAGGGTCGGATGCAGCTCTAAACCCTTTGGGTGAGCTCGATTCTCTGGAGTTAGTAAGTAAGAGTAAAAACACTCAATCCATTTATTGATAGTGAAGGGATTTTGAGAGTTGGAGGTCGATTGAGAAATAGTGATATTAATTATAACCAGAAATTTCCAATTCTTTTGCCTTCGAAACATAAATTGGCTTATTTAATAGTTGAGTATTTTCATAAAAAGTTTTTACATAGTGGTCCACAATCCTTGTTATATCAGATCAGGCAAAATTTTTGGATATTGAATGGCCGTAATATTTGTAGAAAAGTTGTTCATAATTGTGTAATTTGTTGTAAGGCCAATCCTACTTGCACTGATCAAATAATGGCTGACTTGCCAAAGGATAGAGTTATCAAAAATTATCCATTCAATGTGTCAGGTGTGGACTTCTGTGGCCCCTTTTACTTTAAGTATAAAGGGCAGAGAAAAGGTGTATATAACAAAATCTATGTTTGTATATTTATATGTTTTGTTTCTAAAGCTGTGCACTTAGATATTGTGACTGATTTAACCTCTAATGCATTTATTGCTACACTTAAGCGTTTTATATTTAGAAGAGGTAAATGTGCTAAGTTGTATTCTGATAATGCAACAAATTTTGTGGGTGCAAATATAGAACTTAAAAAAATGTTTAATTTGGTGTGTAAACCTGATGAGGCACTTGCAAGTTATATGGCCTCTGAAGGAATAGATTGTAAATTCCTCCCCCCTAGAGCCCCAAATTTTGGAGGTCTCTGGGAGGCAGGCATTAAATCTTTTAAGTTCTATTTAAAGAGAGTAGTAAGTAACATTAGATTAACATATGAAGAGTTTCTGACCGTGATTATCCAAATAGAGGGGATGTTAAATTCTCGTCCTCTTGTACCATTATCTTCTGACTTAGATGATTTAAATGTATTGACTCCTTCTCATTTTTTGATAGGTAGATCAATTACATCAATTGTTGAGCCTGATTTAACTAATTTAAATGAAAATAAGTTGGATAATATTGGCAGAAAATTACAAAAATAATTCAATTAATTTGGAAAAGAAGGAGTGTAGACTATCTAAATAGTTTGCAGCAGAGAAATAAGTGGCATTTCGAGAAAAAGAATGCTAAAATTGGAGATATGGTTATAATAAAAGAGGATAATTTACCTTCATGTCAATGGTCATTAGGTAGAATCAACAATATTTATCCAGGAAAGGATTCTAAAGTAAGAGTAGTGGAAGTCAAAACCACTAGAGGTATATTTAAGAGACCCATTCCGAAATTGTGCATTCTACCAATTGAAACAGTGTGTGTGAAGTAGCATATATAACCCTTCAGATAGTAATGTTTGTGTGTAGAATAGTATTTTTTAATTCTGTGTGATTTATCAATTGCTTATACATTGTCTTCATTTGTATGCTGTTTTGTTTGTATTTTGAAGTATTGTATTTCTGTGTGTTATCTTTATGATTATGTTCTATGTAAATCTTGCATGTTGAAAAACATTGCAAGGCCAGGCGGCATGTTCAGTGTACGTATGTAAATGTAGAGCGCCCTCTAGCGCTCAGAGTGTCTAACGAATCTGTGTAACCTCTGACTCCATCGAGAAAGGAGTCGAATCGAGCGAGCTGAGCAACAAGTAATAAAAACTACAGTCCACTTACTGAGAGAGACCTTTTTCTTGAGTTTTACTTGTGTACCCAACAAAAGCCTTAAAACGCATGATTAGTTTACCCCTGTTGGTTTTTTATTCAGCCGAGCGTCATTACCATCTCAGTGGAGTGAAGTTCCGACTTTCCCTAGTTTTTAAAAAACTCATCCAATTCTTACTATCTAACTCAGACAAAAAATCATTACAGAATCTGAAAGATCATTTTTTTTTCACCACGATGCGATAGAATTATTTTTACAAAATAATGATATTTTCTATTTTTTACGATGTTTTCTAAAATGAGTCAAAATCGATACATTTTTATCAAAATGATTTCTAAATCGTTCCGTTTGAATTTTCTTTCGCGTTAATGAAATGATATTCTACACTAAGAAAGTTCATGCTTTTCTCTTTCAGATTCAATCATTTAAAAAATAAAATGTCAAGAACTTTTTTTTTATTACGATTTTTCCAAAAATGCTCAAAATTTTAATTAATTATTTAACAAAATCGTTATTTATAAAAAATAATCTCACGAATTTTTTTTTTCCATTTGTAGAACAATATTATCCATAATCTGTACAAAGTTTGAAAAATTTGCTTAAAAATTACAGTTTTTTAAAAAAAAATTTGTGTTTTTCGTTTTTTTGCCCTATTTACTACAGTTAATCACACACACACAATGTAGCATTTTTTTTTTTCATTTTTTGTTTAAAAATTACCCTAGTTTGTAATCGATATGAAGTTTGAAGCTATTAATTTAAAAATGAAGCCCTAAAAAAAATTAAAACTTTAACAAAGAATGCAATTTTACAACAGCCAAGGGTTTGGCCGTGAAAACCTGTTTGGTGCCAAATGACTATCTTTTCCCCTGTGCACTTCGCATTTGATGAAAGGTTAGACTAGAAAAGAAGATGCCTATAAATAATGAAAATCACCAGGTTTAGCAATTGAATAATTTGTTTTATTTTCTGTACATGTCTTCATTCAAAAAATTCATTTTAAATATCCGTTTATATAGCAAAGATTTCTCTAATATTTGTGAAATACTTAATCGCTTTTACTCCGTTATCAGTATTTTAAACAAGTTTATTTGCTATATATTTAAATGTATTGCTTTAAATTAATATTTTTTAAAATAAAACAGTATTGTTTTGTGTAAATCATTAATCAAAATTTTTCAATCATTATGTATTGATGAATATTATGAATAAACCATCTGAACTTAGAAATTTCTTACTTTCCTCTTTTAAAATCAGTTATTTAAAAAATTATGTACCAAAAACTTTTTTACGCGTTTTCAAAAAATGATCACAATTGAATCTCTTCCTTTTATTTTAAAGGTCTTTTCATGCTTCTATCACGATGTTTGTGGCCCATTCGTCATAGCGCTTGATTTCTACCGATTTTACCCGTGTTTAAAACAACATCATCACTTAAGATTTATGATTTTTTAAAAAAATTAATCAAAATTTTATTCACGCACTTAATAGCTTCGACAGCAATTTTTTAATTGGAAAGATAATTTATTTGGGTGTTTTTTTTTTTATTTTAGAAAACAACAATACTTAGCATATTTTATGAATTTTCTAAAATGAATCAATATCAATACCTTTAAATCAAAATGATTTTTAAAAAAACTCATACTTTGATCTTTTTAGAGTTAGTGATTTAATAAATAAAATGCCAAAAACCTTTTTTACAAATTTTAATAATTTTCCATTTATAAAAATAATTGCATGAAACTTTTTTGCCATGTATCGAACATTTCAAAAAGTGGTCAGATTTTTGTTTTAACTTTTAATACATAGTTGTGAAATTTTGTAATTATAAAAATTTCTAATTTTTTTTTCTTTTTTCAACATACAAATATTTTTTAAAAAGGTACTTTTTTGTTTTCGTGGGTTAAAAAATTGCAAAGTTAGTGAGTGCATATTAAAGTCACACTGTTCATCTACTTGAGAGCTTTTGGCAACAGACTTCAAAAATTTGAACCATAGTCAAGTAAGAATGAGACTTGAGCTGGCACCCATCTCTCCTAATTACCACACCACACCAATGCTAGGAGTTTAAGCTCTTGACAGATTCAACGTGCATCGCTCCTCTTAACAGCAGCCAAAGTTTTAAAAGGGCAGTAATAATTAATTGTGGGAAATTACACGAGAATTTTGCAATGACATTAATATAGAAATGACACACACCAGGAAGGGCTGATAGCAAGAGGGGAATTTCCATGACAATATGTTATGCATTCAAAAATGTTCATGCAACGTCGGGGGAAAGTAAACCTTTCTGACAAAGAAAAGAAGCAAAAAAATTTCGAAACAGGGAATTTTAAGTTATACACTCAGTAAAAGCCCGAGCAATGCCGGGTTAAGCAGAGGGGGGAAAAAACAAAGTAATTTTGAAAAAGAATATTGGAAGTGCTGATTTTGTGAAGGGAAGGGAAAATTTATAAAAGTAGAGAAGGCCCGTGCAACACCGGGCCATGCAGCTAGTACTTTAAATATGCATTATGGATTAACTGAAGGCCACTCTAAATGACATTATTTTTATTATTTTATCTATTTTCTGAAACATTGTACATATTTTGTAGTACATTATTGTATTGAAGCTTTTATTCCTTCCATGTTTATGTCTATATAATATGTAGGAAGTGAAGATCTTAGTATCATTTTGAATATAGAATCATATTAAATAAGCTACATGCATCATTTATATTCAAAATTTTCTACATGTTATTAGCTCTTAAGCCACTTCAAAAGAATACTTCTACCTTTATAAATGACATAAGGTGCAACAAATTGACAGTAACATTCTTAACTTATTTCGTTTTTAATATTTAGAACTTTTCTCTAAAAAGTACTTCATGAAATGTTTTTCCTTTAAAAAGTTCTCATTTCAATTTTGATTCCTTTATCACTCAGTTCGAGACCAATCACTTGCAATTATATATTGATTCTTTAAGAGTTCTCCAGAATCAGAAAATGGTTCATTATTTTAAGGTTCTATCAGTTTCTTATCCTTATTTTCTAAATTTATGTATACAGTCAGACCTCTATTTAACGAAGTCACTAAATCTCCAAAAAAAGTTTGAAGTATTTATTGACACCAATTTTTGTAAATTAATATTTAATTTATGCACCTTACTCATCAAAAAGAAATCTGCAAGGAAAGCAAGAAAAAAATACGTTGTCCAGGAGTGCACTGTATTTTCAACTTTAAAAAAATTGTTTTATATTAAAAATAATGAATATTTTTAAGTGACATTTCCCCTAACTTATAGCCTACAAGTAATTTTATGCATATATTACCACATGCATCCTTAAATTTAATTACTGATAGTTTAATTTTGTTAAAAAAAATTAAATGTGCTCAGAGTTGCAGCAATTTTATTTTTCTACACGAGTTAGGCACCAGGTAAACCCAGTTCAGGGCCATTGATTGCTGTAAAATGTGTTAAAAGAGAGAATGATTTTAAGTGTTCAGAGATAGGGAGAGAAAAAATTCATGAAATAAAAAATGCATTTCATTATTTGAAGGTTATTTAATGAAAACCTTAAAATATATGTTCTTGGTTCCAGGAAAAAGTTCGCAAAATAGAGATTTGACTGTATATCCTTTTCTTAGTCGATTACTATTTTATATGATTTCCTCAACTCATTAACATATAATCCAACTGTGAAAAAAAATTCTTCTTTCCCCTTTTAAATTTATTTCATGATGGATATGTTTTTGAGATGCAGAGATACTTTTAAACATTGTCAAACTTTCAAATTTTTGCGATGCAAAACCTTCATGTCTTATTTCAATTTTTACTTAAAATGTTCTTTCTAAGCCAATAATAAGCAACAAAATAATTTCTGAGAAAGTTTTAACACTATAATCACGGCAATGGCACGCCTTTGTCCCACCCTCTGCAGAGCTAAAATTAAAACAAAACACAAATTCCTTTAAAACTTTATTTTACTTTGAAACATAATAATCAATAACAATTCTCACTGTAATGATATATTTGTGGATCATGGAAGACAAATTCTCTTCTTCATGATGAAAGTGTTAATGAATGAGTAAAAAAGCAACAGAGTACAATAAATGTATTTTTAATGCAATGGTGAATCAGTAATTAATTTTTTTTAGGGAAGGATTTAATATTAGAAAAAAGTAATCAATTAGAATAAAAAAAAAATTTTAACCACTCAGTTTCAAAACTGATTTGTGATTAAAGTCAATTAACTTTTTACAGAAATTTTGTTCAATGTATTGCAATATTGTATATTTTAATCATTCATTTCTATTGTTTTAAATGTACATAATTATCTAATTTTCTTTTCTTCTTTATTAATCTACCTTGGTAATTAGTGAGTATAACTATTTTTTTTTTTACCTTAACATGAAAATAATAGAGAAAATAGAGAGAACTTATTCTTGTATTGGAATGCTTGTAACTTTTCTCCCACCACCTAAAAAATTATATTTTCCGATGCCTCCATAATACTCTCGTAGACGTTTCATTAAAAATGTTTATATTTGACATTTTTCTGTACTCTGGAAGTCAAAAGCACTTATCTCTACACAGATGTACAACTGAAATAATAATGTGTTAATTTAGACATTTCATTCAATTTAAGCAATATTTTTGAATGGAGCTAGTGTTTTTTACTTGTAGGGTACAGATTCATTTATGTAATTTATTATACTCTTTATTCTATTTTAGAAAAAAAGCATACTTTGTAGACCTCTTTGTACGTGTTTCAAACAAAGTCGCTGTAGATATGTATAAACAATTGGGATACAGCGTGTATAGACGGGTTCTTGAATATTATTCTGGAGATCCAGATGAAGATGCATTTGGTAAGTTTTTGTTAATTGTTTCAGAATACGTGGTAAAATTGTGTCGCTGAAGCAAATGTTTTTGATGGTCATTCAAGTATTTTCAAGCCACCCACCTCCTTACTTGACATACATAGGGTTAGTGAAAGTTTTGTGTGTGTGTGTGTGTGTTGCAAACCTTTTCCAAATTATTCTTTATCCAGCAAATGGTCAAAATAAGCCAATGGTTGTTGTCACAAATTTGTGGCTGTACATGTTGCATCTTTAATAACTTCAATAATGTAATGCACATTAAATCTGTCAAAACCCAATGTTGTCATGTGGAATTTGGGAAAATGAGGTATCAGTTCTCATGTCAATCACCATTAGCTTTTTTTTTTTTTTTTTTTTTTTTTGGTGTGCTGTTAATAAAAAAAATTATAAATACCTATTTACACTAAGAATTGTGTAGTGCATTTGATCCTAAGGCCTTAATATTTTTTTAGTGGACTTAACAATATAAACTATCCATAGCTAAGTTTCATGGTTAAAAATATCCAGTCGATGTTATGCTGACAAATACCATGCATAAATAAATGAAACATTTCATAGTAGCTAATTAAGAAAGTAATGTAAATTTACACTAGTCAATGTGTTTTATAATTGCATAACCCACACAAAAAAACTATTCACTGTTCTCTGAGTATATGATTATTTCAGTTTGCAGAAATTTGAATGTATGAAAAAATTAACCGTTAAAGTAATTGTTGAAAATTGCATAATGATTGATTTTACAGATTATCTTAGTTAAATTGTAATTCTTGGACTTTCAATTTCTTGTATATTTTACAAATATTTCAGATATGAGAAAGGCATTATCAAGAGATGTAAATAAAAAGTCTGTCGTACCACTTGCGCATCCTGTAAGACCTGAAGATATAGAGTGAAAATATTCTGTTACTTATTCATAGGGAAAGTGTGACATTTTTAGACCTATGATGTAGATTTGATGCTACGTGTCTTATTTTATCTGCATTTTTTCAGTTTTATATACTTCTGGAATTGTATTAAATTGTCATTTTGTGCGTGATAATAAAAATGAATGTTTACATAAAAATATCGCCAGTTCATGTTATTCTTTTCTTAATAGTGATGTTTAATTAAATAATATGAGTTCATACATCTACAGTAGACAGAAAGAAACAAATATTTAAGTGTGTATTTTTATTTCTAAATATTACAAAATTGCTCTGAATTCGACAATACAAGCTTAAATACCTTCCAGTAAGAAATATAGCAAACTGACCTGCAGTAAACATCTTTTAAAATTAACAAATACAGCTCAACTGTAAAAGATATCAACTAAATATGCTGTTGAAATGAGCTTATTAAAAAATTTAAATTCTACAGTTTATTATATTAATTTACATAAATACTACAGAGTGCAATTTATAGAACACCAAAAAATGAGATTCATTTAAAGTCAAAACAGCAGTTGATAACAGTTTAATAGAGTAAAATAACTCAATATTAACATCTGATAAAAACTGTTAGTTGAAAAAACACTTTATATATTTTCAACCATTTTGATTTGTTCTAACCAGTTTAAAAGAATTGAAAAGCCATGTTTATTGCTATGTTTTTCACAATTCTTATATATGACAATGTTCATTAAATGGCACTATACAAAGCAAGAGATAAATATAAAAGGCCCCAGCTCTAATCTCTAAGAATAAAATATATAGGCCAATATCAGTTAGCATTTGAAAAGCAAAGAGCACAGACTAATTTTAACACAGTCTAGCTAATGGTTATTTACAAGGTAAAATGAATGAATATTAAACAAAATTTATGAGTCCTTGCAATCAACTTCACAAACCAGTTTTGAAAAAATATTTGTGTGATCAATTTTTTTTAAAAAAAATGATTAATGTTTTTATAATTTTGTATTAATACTTATAAAAAGTTAAATTTTACATTGCTGGGTTAGAAATGTATTCAAATTTAGATACTGATTTATGGTAAATATGATATCACAGATTTTTATCTACAAACAGTAAATGGCTAAATAGATTTTAGAGAAATGCTGTCTGTATAACTGTGTATTTGTTTCAATACAAGCTCACATCAAAAACTACTTCACGGAAAATAGCTACAAATATCCTTCATCTTTAAAACATGAATACAAATTATGTAGTAAAATATAGCATAAAAAAACGTACTATAAAAGATTTTAAGTCACATTTTAGGCTCTTTTAGTTAAGTATCCCTTAGAAGACACAAAACAGTGAGATATTTAAAAATGATCAATTCAAAATTAGAAAATAACATACTGAAATGTGCCATATTAACAAAATTAAAAGGAAAATTACATATATTTAAAAAGGACATTCATTTGCACTTTTGGTTCTTGAAAAATGCCTCAATACTTTACTAACCTTCCCTAAACTTACATTATGCTATAATATGATATTTAAGTATGGAAATGCATTTACTTATTTTGAAAATACGTTGATAAACCTTAAGTGAGACAGTTTGGTTTAGAAAATGATGAGAGACGGATTTATTTAACACTGATATCTGAACAGACTAAAGAGCAGTTCGTTCATCATAAACAACCACAGCTTCATTGTCAACCAGGGAATCAGTATCCTTGTGTGTAAATGGTATTGTTAAGTAGGAAGTACGGCTCTTGTTGACAGCTATAGCAGCAGCACTATCACTTCGCATTCGGTTCTTGCGCTTTTTGCTGAAACTTACCTAAAAAAATTAAGTATTTTTTAACTATATTAAAATGTTTTATATTCTTTATACTTCATTAGTTAATAGCCTCTTTCTGGAATCTCAATATTGTATTTTCCTTTTAAAAAATTAAGATTGCAAATCTTAATGTTTTGTTTTAAAATCCTACTAGATAGGGAAATCCAACTGTCTGAAATTTTTCTATCCCATCTAAAACTAAATACATATTAAACCTTTTGAGAAAATTAAATTCTTGAAGAAAGATTATTTTTAAAAAAATTTAATTATTATGGCACATAAAAAAATCAATCTTATCCCCAACACTTTAAATTCTGCTAAAATAGTAATTTTTATTTTAAAAGAGAAGGAAATTTAAAATATTTAGAGGTGGTTTCCTTCATAATCTATCGAGTAAAATGAAGAAATAGTTAAAAGCAGATGAATCCTGTATCAAAACATCCAGTTTTAAAAAGTTAAACAATATCAATCGAAGAGAACAAATTTTAAATTATCCATCTTTGTTAAATTATAAGTTTTATTTTAAATTTTACTGTTTTATTAAAGTACTTTCATCTTTGGGGATTTACTTTACATTTTAAGAAATCTTTTTTCTTTTAATACTTTGGGGGGGGGGATTTAATTTAGATCATTTTTGTCCTTGTTTTTTAATTATGCCACATTATAAAAGCTCTTGATTCACATTATAAAAGCTCTTGATTTGAAATTATCCAGAAAAACAATCTGTTATTCTTCTCCAAATGCCTAATAAATGTATTAAGATATAAAATATACAAGTATTGAGTTAATATTTTAAATATAAGTTCATGCTTACAAACATTACTTACTTTAGCATAGAGTTCATTCAAATCATCTTCAGTTGAAAGAGGTCTTGGTTTTGAGCGCCCCCAAAGGGGGAGACTCCGTGTTTTCATTGTAGTATTAGCATTTACTGTTGTATACAAGGAACTATATACACATGGGCCATCCAATGCTGTAACATCAATTTGCAAAACAATTAGAAAATCAAATTGTATCAATATTATCCATTATCTTATCTCATTTCAGTTCCAACTTTCTTCATGTAAAACTTTGTTTAGTTCATTTAGTGCTATAATTAAATGTGTGTGTGTGCTTATATTGAAACAAAAAAATAAATGTTTTTAAAGCTAAATGAGAGCATACCTTAAAAGTTTTAAAATGTATGTGTTTTTTTATAGCATTACATCACTATATTTTTAAGTATTAGCATACTTATATTTATAAATTACTGTATATTTATACTTGTACTATTTTACATTAAACTACATATTTATTGCTTTGCATTATGTGGCTCATTCTCATTACATTAATATTTTGTTCTGGTTAGTGAACATTTAAAAATTGTAAAAGCAACATGTAATTCTTTTTTCTCTGGTAACTTTCACATTTTCTAGTAATTTGATTAGATATATAAAATTTTATTTAAGAAATTTATAATTAATTTTCAGCCATTTATAAGAGTACATAAAGATTATTTAATATATATAATTGATTTGCATTTTGGTTTAAAATTTTTTTAAATGCTTCATAAAAATCACTGTAAATTCTTAACTTGCAATTAATTGTTTATCAAAGCAAAATAGAAAATTTCACTTTAGAAGTAAGAACATTTGCATCAACTGTTAAAAAAAAAGACAAAACTTACCATTGCAAGATGCATACAAATTTTGTGGAGGTGCATCCTGAAGGATTTCGGAACTCCTAAATGCCATCTCTGGTATACTGGGAAGACCCAAAGATGCATCTTCCAAGTGACGATAATTCTGTGGATGCACTCTTTTGGGAGAGTAGGAGGCTGGTTGAAATGCAATGGGCAAGTGAACAGGTTGACTGACTGGTCTCTTTTTGGAAAATTGTCTGCTTACTGGATTCACTTTAGGTAACTATTAAAAATAGGAAATTAATATTGTTTCATTAAGTTCAGAAATTAGTTTATTCCTTTTTAAAATAAACCTTATTCTAATAACATGAAAACTGTCATATTGTTATAAAATTAAAATATTTATGCAGTTTTAAGATGTATCAGTTTGAGTCCTTAGATTTAACCTACAATTCACACTTATAAAAAAACTGAATAATTATATATTAATTTTAAAAATATAAATTTAAAAATTCTACTATTTAATTTCTTGGTATAAACTGCAAAAAAAGAAACTCCATCTCAATTTTTTTTTAATAATTTTTTTTTCAATTGCAAGTGACTACTTTCTTCTAAAAAATTTAACTACATTATGTTAATAACTTTTCAGATTTGCAGTATACACGACAACACAGAAGATTTTGAAGCATCATTTCAATGTAAACATTGCAATACTCACTTCTTTGCCTTCTTTTAATGGAACAGATTGCGAACGAGTTAGGATTGATTGGCATAGATCATTCTTAATTCCAATTGTGCGAGTAGATACTTGATTAGATTTAGTACCCAAGAAAACTACTGAATCACTGAAAAAAAAATTCAAAGAATTAGTTGCAGTTATTTTTATATAATTACACATTAAAACTGTCATTATTTTATATGTACATCAATATGTATTATAACTAAAAATGGTCATTAGAAACCAGTCAATAAAAATTTCTGTATTTTCTTGTATGAGACATACTTTTTTATACTCTGGAAATTAATCTTGAAAAAGCAGAATTTTAAGTAATGAAATTACAGCTTGCCATGCTCTTTTTTCATTATCGCTAACAATTCCAGGGTAATGACATTTGTGAGAGAGTTAGGTGACAGCAATGTGAATTTTGCAGGTTTCTGAAGGATTAGTGCTCTATTAGAAATTGTCAATTATCTTCTATTTTAAATTTTAGATATTTTCCAAAAGTATAAAATTTTGTAATGGATCTTATACACTAGAAAATACAGTAATTTTACATTCAAATTGCTCATGCAGATGTGGTATTCTTAGGAAGAAAATTTTGCAATTTTTTTTTCACTGAATATTTTTATTAGAATAAAAAGTATTATGTGTGTGTGTGGTCAGTAATAAATAAAATACTTTTTCATGTATAATTATCAACCTCTGCATATGTAACACCAAAAACATATTTTTCAAAGTAATAAGAGTCTCATTATATAGTGGGTATTAACAAATTCACCTATGAATCATTGTTCCATTTCCTTGTTTAATCGAACTTTCATCAGGACTAGAATTATCAAGACCTATAAAAAAATATTTGTTTAAATACATTGTTCTGTGTTAATTTATAAAATAATTAATCAGAAATACAAATATTTTTATTTAAATTACTATCACTTTATGAAGTATTTTTTTATATGTATAATACTTGACAAGTTTCTCATGAACACTTACAATAAGCTTTATCGGGTCTTCCCCTGAATCGACAGCAATGCCATATAATAATTGCAGTTAAAATCACAAGAATTAAGCCAGCTGCACCTGCAGAGAATGACAGTAATTTTTTAAACTGTATAAGTGTGGAGGAGAATAAAACTTTCATTGTGATATGATAATTCAAGTAAAATATTTTTCTTTTTGTACCTTACTTAATTAAAATAAAACAGTCAAATTAAAGAATTATAATTTCAAGAATGGCAGAATTACTCTAGCATCTTTCAAACATTTAAACATATTCTAATAAGATTTGACTGACACAGTTTTACTTTCACTTGCATAATGGTGTCTTTAAAATGTCACCTTTCAAAACCAATGAAATCTAAGAAAGCTAATTTTATAATACATATATCAAATATTTCCTAAAATAATTCAGACATGTATTGTAACAGATGAATATTTGGATATTGTGTCAAAAAATTAAGTTTGAATCTAAATTAAATAATTTTTCTAACTTTAATGACACTGCTGAGATTTTACAATTCTTAAATTAAACATTTATAAATGAATATCATGACACAAGCATTTCCAGTATTTCAAAAAAAAAATGAAACTATTATTTTACTTTTAATTTCCCTTTTAGTGTGTTTCTTTTACAAACTAAAATTTGATACAAATAATATTACTTAAGAGTCCATTAGAATTCAAGGGGAAAAAACAATTACAAAATGTTTTTTAACACAATTTTGAACACATTACTCTATTTTTTTTCTTAAAATTCAAAACTAAAATTTCAATACTACATGAATTAAGATTAAAATAAAATATAGGTTGCACTACCAATTTGACGATTTTTTTATTCTGGCCATATACTATAAAAAAAACAAATATTCCTTCTTTGGGACGGACTGAATTTTTACATCCTATTTTTATACCACACGTTAGTATAACCGCAAAATAAATCACGTTTCAATGAGGCAAAAAAAAATCTTATTTGTAATTACAATGAAAGATAGCTGTTTTAAAGTTATTGATCATTTTGCAGTCTAAAAATGTTATTTTCTTTTTAACAATTTATGTTCTTACCTATGGCAGCACCGATCAGAATCGTGAGATCATTGATGGTAAATCCTAACAGCATTCTGGGCTCTGACACACCAGAGGCCACAGAAGAAGTATTGGTTGTTCTATCCATGTAGGCCAACATTGTGACACTCTGCTGCAGAATTATTTCCCTATATTCGTGAGCGCCAGATGCCTCTTCCAAATCCGCTGCAAGAAAAAAAAATTCACTCAATTAAACAAAAACACGTCTCATCAAGAAATTGGATTAAAGTTCTGACAAACCATGTGCCAGTTACCAAATCTTTTGTTCTTAATAGACCACAATGAATCATTAATTTCAGTTAATAAAAGCTAGCCATTTTTCTAAAATGTTCTCCACATTTTAACATCTATTAAGACTTTTATAACTTAGATAAAGTAATATGGAACAAATTGGTTGTAATACAAAAAGGGTCTCTTTTTAAGAAGGAAAAATTTGGGGCTGTGTATTGTCTAAATCTTTCACATACAGAAACTATCTGTCTCGAGTTCCTTTGCTACTCTCGAAAGCCACTTCTGTAAAGCTTGTTTATAACAAGTGAAATCTGTCATTTCTGTTGTCGACTTGGTTTTCGGCTAATGCTAAAGAATAGGACCCAAATTGGAAGAAAAATTTCATATATAAAAGTACTCAAATATTAATATTCACTATCCTGTAGAGAATCACTCATTTTTATCCTTGTCGCCACATTTTTTCTCCTATACCGTAATGCTACATGCCCTTCACACGTTAAAAGGAAAAACTGATTATTTATGAAATATTATAGACAAATGCATCAGTTACAATGTCATAAATTTTTATGAAAATTGAGCAATTTTTCTGTCCGAAAATGTTCACGCTCTTATGCATATGGCGAAAACAGCCTTAATAACTTTGTTATTATTCAAATAACTGGAGTCGTTGGCTGATTTCGCTCCCAAGCAAATTTGTTCCTACTTCGTTGCATATGAATTTGTTTTAGATTCTTTTAAATAAACAAATAAAATTTTGCAAGTATTAAAATCCGATTTATTCTTGTAAAAAGAGTAAATAAAAATACCTCTGACACTAAAAAGCAGGAATAGAATAGTGCATGTTTTTCTTATTATATAAACCGACAACCTCTATTTTTAATGGACTGCAGTCTTTGCAGACACGGCAGGTCCCCAAATATAGTGGCGGTTATCGCTACCAAATTTGGACGCTTGAATTAACCCGTTTAGGACCATGAACACATAGATGTGATCTCTTGAGTGAAAAAGGTATATGTGAGATTGCGTTTTCCCCATTCTGAAGCCGGTGTGATTTGAATTTGGAATGATTATAAACTAAAACTAAACGTATTTTATTACAGTAACCGGAAAAATCCCTCGGTCCTGAATGGGTTAATAATTACCGACAGTATCAGAATGACGCATATGAGCCCCAATTTAGAAAATCCATGTCATCCCACTCGTAAAATTTTCTTTATGAAGGCCAAAAATTACAACGGGAAGAAACAGATTAAAGCTTAAAATCGCCACACAAAAGGAATATATCTATAATGAATAATTTATGATTAAGTTATTCACAACTGCATTAATGCGTGATAAATCAAAAAGCAATAATTTTGAAAAAAACTTAACTTCCTATCACAAACTCGGGACAAATTTCCATCTATAAATCACGAAAATTAAAGAAAATAACGAGATTCACAAATTTATTCACAAAACTTTTAATAGATACAAATTTCAGAATGGTTTATTAGCAATAATTAAAGAAATGTTGACAAGGGAACTGATTGATTGCTTTTTTGTGTCGCGCTTCAAAGTAACACGACGGATCTCATCATTTTGAATCGACACCCGAACTTCCACACTCAACCAGTCTCGATAGGCATCCATTCCTCTATAAGGATTGAAAAAATACGAAGTCTTGTTTTTCAACGAATAGAAAGGAATAATGGTTTACAGTCGAGCGTCGTTTATCCGAATCCATTGGGACCGGACACCGTTCGGAAATTTTAAATACAGCAAAATAATTTTCGCTTTTTAGATTGACTTAATTTAACTTTTTTGCAGCAAATTAAATGCTTTAAAAAAAAGACCTAACTTATTTTTAAATTCACAAAAAAATTCCACAAAGGAAATATAATGGAATTTATATTTATAACAATAATTTGAAAAAAATCTGATAACGTTAAAAATCTATTGAGTAATACAAAATACATGCTCCAAAGTGAATTTTTTTATATAAAAGGGAAAAAAATTAAGTTTCATGCAATTTTGCCTTATCCAATTATGTCTTTTTCATGTCCAGATTTTACTTTTTTGGAAGTTCTACAAAGATACTTGGATATATTTCACGGTTTCAACAAATATTTTTACACTAACGATTTGAATTTAAAACCTACAAAGTTTTTCAGCAAAATAAATGCAATAATTTATAATCAAAAGAATTTTTATCAATTGTTTGTTTAAAAATGGAAAATAGAAGTACACTCTTAATATAAAGTAATCCAGCCTAAAACATACAAAGAAATTACTAATACTTTTTAAACCTAAAAACACACGGCATATTTCACATAACAAAAGAAAAACCCCACCTAAACTTAGACTCCAACTCAACCATAACTCCAAAACTGGAAATAATGGAATCAATAAATATTGAAAGATACCAACTTTTTTTTTTCATCTTATATGAGAAATCTAATAATAGAAGTAGCCGATACATACACGGAACAGCATTATTCTCCATTTGGAAGAAAGAAAAATCAATTCACCCACAAAAACCGTTTGCTACTTATAGAACTGTAACGAACTATTGTGGTCATACAGAAGTGGGTGCGGCCATTCCAAACTGGCGGTTCGTGAGAGCTATTTTATTGGAAAAATCAAAGAAAGGGTGGGCGGGAAAAATGAAATTAACGTTATTCTCCAGATGCTACAGTACCTCCAAAAACTGACCGGTTTAGAAATTGTTTCATTTCCCTTTTTTAGAAAATGGGGGTAAAATGGAAAACGTGTTTTAATAATTTAAATCGTGCAAATGTAAAGAAAAAAACATTAGTCTAAAAAATGGAAAGGAAATTAAGAAATGTTTAACAGTTTCAACTTTTCAAGAAACGAATTCATGCCAGAAATGAAGCAATTTTCATTTGAGTAAAATTTTATTGGGTAAATGTTTAGATACAAAAAAATACCACTGTTAAAGGAATAAATAAAAATGGCGGGAATGTTAGTAGGATACTAGCAGGTGCATCCGTTCTTCGCATGAATGGAATGGAAAATGCTACTATCAAAATAGAAAAAAAAATAAATAACGTCAAAATTTTGATTAATTTTAATCAAACTCAAACCCAGTGGCGCAACAGCCCATGAGGGTCATGTCCTTCTTTGCCTATACCAGTACACATGACTCTTAGGCACTGAGGTGGTGAGTATGAAGCGAGACCCCCAGTGTTCAAGTCCCCAAATAAGCTTGGTACTCATTTATCGAACCACTGCAGTGGGGATGAAGAGTAGACCTTGCCCAGCCCGGGAATAGAAACCGGACTCGTAGGCCACTGGGCCTGTAATTTTAATCAAACTACAAATTATATTCCAAAGCGAAAGAACGCTTTAGCGAATAAAATAGTAAAATCAAATAAATAATTGTAACTGAATTATCCGGTATTTCCCAGGTTCATCTGTCTGTCACCTTATTAATATTATCGAAATCAAATATTTTTTTCATGGGTTGCATAGCCTTTGCAACCAGGCCTTTGTAGAAACAGCAAATCGTTAAATGTGAGAGCAATTTCATGGTGGCACCATCTAGTGATGGCTCTCGCTAACAAATCACTCAGCAACTCTCTTCGGGTTTTCACCTAAGATTTTCATGCTAGCCAAATTTCCAGTCTGCAGGTCAATTAAGCTCAAAAACGGGAATTTTTCATCACTCTCTAAATAGACTCCCTTGCGAGTATATTTTCGAAAAATCCGTTTAATATTTACTCAACGAAAGAAACATGCTTTCCAACTTTCAAGACTGTAGTTTACAACTCTCCAAGATCTCTTGACGAGACGCTATTCATTTATATATATGTGAAATATTTTTATAATATTTCTGGAGAGTGGTAAAAATAATTGTAAAACGTGACCGGTGATTGATTTTCTGTGTTACTTGGAACATGGTCGAGTACGGTATTAGCGAAGAGGCACTCATGTAAATCGTTATTTCTTTTTATTCACATCCAGTAGGGACGCATACACACACAAGAAGCAAACATCATAGCACAAAGACAAACATAGAACGCGTTGCAGCCGGCTGATTACATTCTTACATGATGAAGGCAAGCGGACTAAGAGCGCGATTACACAAGATCTTTGCTTTTATACTGGCAGTGGTTATTACGTAATAGTAGTTCTGATTGGATAGAATGGGCGGGACAGGGATTTCGGACTAGCCGATTACGATTAAGATTACAGAGTTGTTTTTAAAATCAAAGAATTAAAATTTATTTAAATATTAGTACAGAGTTAACAAAAAGGATACTAGCGGGAATTATTACATTTATATATAAACTCTCCTTCTTACGTTTGCAATATAAACTTGAACAACGACTAAAACTTACTGAACAATTTTTTATAGAATTTTTCCTCCTTTAGCAGCCTAATTATTGTATAAAATGAAATATTACTAACCAAAATGTTCCGTGACACGCCCAATCCTTATGAAGACACGAGATAATGTGATAAATGCAAATGTTTTGCACGTTTCTTCCATTGTAATATTTTTCGAGTCAAAATATATTCTTTTGTGTCTCCTATGAAAAAAACTGTGTTGAATAGTAGATACAATCGAAAAAATATACCAGTCTAAAAGTGGAAAACAATTTTTTTTTCAACCCCACCAAATTTTGAGTTATACAAACCATTTTTATCTCAATTTCTTCTAAAGTAAGTGGTTTCAAGTGGCATCAACAATTTTATCCTGCTCATTTTGAGGTCTTCAAGTTCTGGAAATTTATTATAATGAAACTAAAGTCCTTTAAAAGGTTTCAAGCGAATTTATCTGCATATGAAAACATTCTCACTCCCCGTGCCCTTTGGATTCGCATTTAACAAAGGTTATTCAATAGGGGGGAGGAGAAAAAATCTTAATATCGGTACATTATTATTTTTTTTTGTTGCAATAGAACAATTTTATTGCCAATCAATTCCGCTCTCGGATGATTTTTTCTTTAAGAATAAAAGAATTTTCTCTAACGGATCCTTTCTCCTTCTAAGCAATAAAGATCTTCAAAGGCTCTCTCTGAAAAACCCCTACATACCGTGAATATTTTCACAAAGTTATAAAAGAAAAATTTATGGAGCAATTTTGATAACAGACCTATAAATAACGTAATATTCCATCCATCAGATCTCTGAATAAGAATATAACCATCAATTGCACATTAGAGCCAAAATTCCATTTTACGAAAGAACGTTCGGTAAAAAAATAATCGTTTGATAAAAATTGCAATAATATAATGAATGATATTTTTTATAGTTAATTTTTGAAGAGCAGAAGCGATTATTACGTCAGCGAATCAGATATAAACGAGACTTTTGCAAAACATATTTCGTAAAATATTATTTACTAAAATTACACCAATGTTATTTTGCAATATATTTTCACTAATGAGATTTGAACATTTTTTTCCAACGCATTTGAAGTTGTTTTTTTTTTTTTTCAATTGCTATGTGATATCTAGGATTCGGATGTCTACAAAGCTGATTGCGCACCAGTTTTCCAATTTTTTTCACATCCGATAAAAATCACCTCCTAACACTTTTTTTTTTGAGGGACCCATAAAAAAAGATAATCTAAGATATTAAATACAAACTAGTGGTCTTCAAACTGCATAAAATGATACAGTAGTTTTTAAAAAGAAAAACTACATGCCAGCCCGTTCGGGTTCAGAAGGAGAAGGAGAGGCCATAATGTATTGACATATTTAACGTTGAAATTTAAATTTCAGGAAGAAAGAAACTTTTGGTTGAACATGGCCATTTTAGCATTCAGAGTGACATTCTCAACGGAAGTCGACTGACGTTCAGGAGGGTGACCGCGGTGGGCTGACAGGACACTGTCTTCACTGCAAGTCGGTCGGAAAGAAAATGGAAAAGTAAGCGGGAACGTTTTCAGCATACACAGAGATTTTGCTTTTAACGGAAAAGTTTCACTTTTTATGCATCATTATATGCTTTAAGTCATACGATGCACTCTTATTTAATCACAAGTTAAAATACATCTCTTCCTGTTTGATAAAAATTTAGATGCCTTGACAATTTTCTAACTGTATCAATGTTTGATTTACATTCAAAATTTGAGGTACGAACTTTACTGCAATTTTGCAACTTCTTCCGAATAATGATTGTACACTTCTGTATTATATACACATTGTGTGTCACTACTTTTGTTTCCCTCGGTTATCCAGAATGTCACGAATTTATTAAATTTTCACTATACTGTTCTCGGTTGACGATTTTCACGATCCATTTTAAACACCATTTGCATACTTGATGACGATGTTATAAACGAACTGGATCTTTAATCGATACTTAATTTCAATAGATTTGAATTTTTTATTCCTAAAAAAGGAATAACTATTCCCTGCAACTGCAGCAGATACTTTATATCAACTCTTCGTGCTAAAGGATAAATAAATGAACATATGAAGAATAAAACAATACCAAAACGACTATTTAAACTTGAAATAATATATTATGGTTGCTATGCCAAAACCTATAAAATTCTTCCGCTGCTGTTTAAAAAAAGGCTCGTTTAACTGATCCACTTTCGTAACAAGCAATATATATAAAAAAAATTTAAAGTCAATTCCTACTTATAATTCAAAGAAAAATTTTATTTTAGCTACTTTTTATTAAATAGCTACAATTAATATAAATATGAATATACATATGATCAGTGGGGCACACAAGGGGGAGTCCTGGGGGTTCGGACCCCTCCCCCCCAAAGCCCTTGATTTTTTCCGATTGATTATAATTCTAAGTATATAGTACGTAAAATTTAATTAAGTATTTGTTATTAATGATTAATTTTATTAATTAATGCTAATTATTTATTCAATAATTAGTTTTTTACTGTATTTTGTTCCCGAAAATCGAGAAAATCAAAAGGATCATGATACAAGAATGGGGAACTTTCGACCCCGGACACCCCCTTGAGAAATTCCTGTGTGCGCTACTGCATATGACAGAATCATAACATTAAGTGGTTATTAATTTTTATTCATTATCATTAAAGTATCGTATTGTCATCCAAAACAACCGTGTATATAAAATTTCAGTTCAACTGAATACTTTAAAACGTTTGAAAAAAACCTTTTCAAGTTTTGACACAAGTTGCCAAAATGGTCGCTAAGTAGACAACGTGGCTGTATTTGTAATTCTTTAAATAATTAAATTTAATCAAGTAATTTTTATAAATTATAATTAAATTATTGTATTGTCGTCCAAAATAATCATGTATATAAAATTTCAGCTCAATTGAGCGCTTTAAAATGTATTGTATTAACGACTGAAAATTCCACCAAGATTAATCAATATATAGAGAGTGTGAGTTAACAGTAGGAATTGAAAAAAGGAAGTCAATGTTATATTAATAATATTGAAAATATACATTTCCATACAAAAGTTATTGTTTAAAAACAAAATTCGCAAACAAACATATTTATGAAGCAGAAAATTTGATTTTGTAGGTATGGTTAATAAGATAATATGCATTATATATAGTTTTTCTTATAAATTCAAATATAAAAGTAATAAGAAACAAGAATTTTTCTAATTTACATTAAGAAACAGAGACATGACATTTACTACTTTAGGTATTATCACTGAAATGTAAGCTTCGACTAATGATTATTTTTTAAAAATTAAAGAATTAAAATAGCTTTTAATCAAATGGAAATCCAGTCGAACGAAATTCAAGTATATGAAAAATAAAATTAAAAAATTACCCTTTTTTTTGTGCAAATTTTACTTATATTAATTGAACTTTCTTCTTTCATACATAGCCTAAAAGGTCTCGATTGTTAAGTAAAAATTGAAATCAACTTAAAAAATGTCATGGCGATTTAAATGTCCAAGCAATAATAATTTTGAACACGTGCCATTTACCTTTTATTGAATTAAAAATGCTGATTCAATAACTTACGTTGGTTTTGTGAAGCCCCCAGTAATACGATTCTTTTAAAATAGCTACTGGCGACGAATCTTATACCATGGATTCACAGTAAAATTATGAAGATGACATTTAATCAAGAAATGAAACCTATCCAGGAGACTAGGCGTTCCTTCAGGTTCCCGGTACAGTCAAATACGCATCATAACTTTGAATGCTGATTCAATATGCTAGCACATGAAACTAATAAATGTCGACTCAATGATTTTTTATGGTATTAGGCTTAGGCATAGGCCTAGACATGGACAATGATCCTCACATAATAAAATTTTGCCAGTTGACATGCAGTTTGAAATTCCCTGTTTTTCAGAGAATATACGATTCTTTTAAAATAGCTACATGATCTTATTACGACTGAACGAAATGCCTTAAGACATCTCTGGACAACACCACCCCACCCCCCTCTAAGGTACGAAAAGTTGTTTGGTTTTTTTCCACACCCATGGTATTCCATTTAAATAAATGTCAACTCGTCTGGGGCAATGACAGAATGACATTTTTATTCATTATTTCTTGCTATTAAGTTTTTTTCATGCCCACATATCGCGTCATCGCGCTAATGAAACCTATCCATAATGCTGGGAGACTAATGAGCGTGCGTTACCATGCAAATAAGGTGACCACATGTCTTTTTCTAAAAACTTTTTTTGACTCAAAAACGATCATAACTTTGGTAAAGATTGAAACATAATTTGTATACAGACCCTGTTGTTGTTTGCAAGCCGAGGAATTTCTGGGAGTGCCTCTCACCCCACCGAAAAAGGGTGACGCATTTCCCACGCCGGGAAGAAGGCAATTACCCATAAATACATCATGGTATGGGATGTTTTTTGGGAATTTCCCGCGTTTTGGGTGAGTTATGGACCGCGGGAAGATATCCCTCCCTGACTTCAGACCAATCAGAAAAGCTGATTGTGTTTCGAGAAAGAGTCCTCTCCAGAATACATAGGTAAACCGCCGCGAAATATAAGCGCTTGCACGACGAATTTAGACACTCTCTGACACCAATTTTATCTCCGATTTTTTGGTCTGACGACCCTTTGACAAAATTGCCGAGGTTGGAGACTCCCGAGATGGCACACCAAGATTCCTCTCTCTCTCTCTCAGATTAATTCAGTTAAGTGATAATGTATGTCTTTAGTAATTAACGTAATTTAAATGTTTTGTAAATAAATTAAGTGTAATTTAAAGAAGGCTTTTTAATTTAGTGTCCGTTTTATTTGTCTTTAATGATTAATGTCTAAATTTAAGCTATAGTGCGACGCCAAATGTTAATTTAGAACCTGGGTACTAAAGAACGGATAATAAGAATAAATTAAATTAACTTAAGTTATTCGGGCGTTGCATTATAATGGTGCCGTGACCAGGATTTTAAATTTTTTTTTTTTTTTTGCACCATCATCTGGTGCGCCAGTTGAGGATTTAAATTTTTTTTTCTTTGTAGCATTATAATGGTGCCAGTTGACCAGAATCTTAAAATTTTTTTGGTCGTTAGAAAAAATTTTTTTACATCCTTTGAGTTAGAAATTTTTTTTTTACAATTTTTTTTTGTAAACGTTTCTTGATGGATCATCAGGACAAATTTTCATCTCGTGTGCTACTGTGTATTTTATGTATTGCTTGAATTTGATACTGTGAATTTTTTTTCTTGCAGTTTTGTCAGAGAGTCCGAGGTGCAACGATGACGCAGGTACTTGTGCTCTTTAATTTTTTTTTTTCTCCTTCAATATTGATGTGAATTTTTTTTTCTGTGCATGTATGTACGCGAGAGCCGATTAGCTAAAGTTTCATTTAAATTTAAAAGTTCATGAATTTCTGTTGCCTTGCACGAGTGCTTAAATTTTGTTTTAACTTAACGATTCTCGTTGTGAATTAGATTCGCTAGAAATTTTGGTGTTAACTAATAATTAACAAATATGCCACGTACACGACAATCAGACCCCCTTTTTGACGCAAACGGCGTTCCCCTTTTGACGCAAACGGCGTTCGAGAAATTTAATCTAATTGATCTAATTCCAATGTACGACGGAGGTGAATCGTTAGAATTCGCAGGTTCTTGGGAAAAATAAACGATGTTGCAAATTTAGGCAAGTGGTCAAACGATGAGAAAGTAACAATTCTAAAATTAAAATTAACGGGAATAGCTGAGGAATTTTTCTATCCGACCCAACACATAGTCAATTGACAGAATATAACGATATCGCAAGAATTCTTATTGGAAGATTCGAAAAAGCTGTACCTTTATCAACGCGTCTCCAGTTATTTTCATCGTGTATCCAGGGTCCTTCGGAGAGCGTACAGGAATTTGCAGCACGCATCAATAAACTGGGAACACAGATTTTCCAGTCAGGAAATTCGGCTCAAAATACCGCGGTGAGAAATGCGAATGACCAATTGTTGCAATCTCGGTTTATAAGTGGTTTAAAAAATGTCCCGCGACCCTTTGAATTTAGAGGAATCAATCAATGCCGCATTGATAGAAGAGCAGAATATGAAATTAAATCAAATAGCTAGCGAAGAGAGATCAGGCTTGTCGTCCGCACAAACGGAAAATCCAGTTCTTTCAGCATTAGCGGATAGATTACAAGAAATAAATTTAAGGGTCGGCCGTCTACAAGAGGCAAGTGCAGTTACAGCTCGTAAATCAGGTGGGAACTATTCTAACAGAAGAGAGAACGTTTTCAAGTGCTTCTATTGTGGTATTCAAGGACACAGACAGGCGGAATGTAGGAAGAGACAGAGGGACGAACGCGCTGCCCGTTACCAGCCCCCCCGGAGAAATGCCGCAAGCGGGTATTCTTTTTCAAGTAGCCCCAGGCCAGGAGGGAATGTACATTTCAGGGAATCTACTCTCCGCGACAATTGCAGCCCCCAGGCATTCGGTGAGAGCGACACACACAAATTCTGAGAATAAGGGTTTTCAACGTTTTCGCACCAATCACAATTTAAACTTCAATGGAGAAAACCGTATTTAGATTTTTTTCATTCGGTAGAGGAGCGGTTTTCTCCGATTCAATCTCGAGATCAAATATTCGATCTGCCGATCATAAATGCTAACATTAAACATCACAAGTTTAGAATTTTAATTGACACAGGTGCATCCGTATCTTTAATGTCTAATTCTTTTTCACTAAAATAAAAAATGATAACTTTAGGGGAATTTAATGTTTCAATTCAGATTAAAGCTGTAAGCGGAGACACGGTAGAAATTATCGGTTGCTATGAAATACAATTATCATTGGGGGAATTTCAATTTCGACATATTTTTTTATAACGAAACAAGAGATCAACGATAATTATTGCGAAGCTATTTTGGGATACGATTTTTTGAAAGTATGGGATGCAGTTTTAGATATAAAAAACCGTTTATTAATTCATAATTTTTCAATTCCGCTTATTCATTAACTCCCCACGCGTGTGGTACAGAGTAACTTTTATAAATGGATTTTTAAAACACAAAACGTGTGCATCGAAAATCCTCTAATTAATAACTCAAGTACAATTCTATAACAACAACCTAAAATTCTCAGTAACCTTAAAATGATTCCTCGATAATCCAAAAATTGCCTTTACCTCAGATCGTTCACATCTTATGCCTCAACAACACTAACTAAACTCATCTGCAACTACCGAATAATCAATTGACTGCTCCACAATACCATTAACTAAAACCATCTATGCTCCTCAGCTTATGTACACAAAATCTCACATACCCAATAACACTAACTAGACTTATCTGCAACATCCGAATAATTAATCGACTTCTCCACAATACCATGAACTAAAACCATCTATGCTCATCAATTTATTTACACAAAATCTCACATACTCAATAACACTTAACAAGACTTATCTTGAACTTTCAAATAATTAATCGACTTCTCCGCAATACCAATAACCAAAACCAGTCTTTGCTCATCAACTTATTTACAAAAATCTCGCATAATCCGCAACTTTCCTAAATGCATCTCAAAACCTTCCTAAATATACCACACAATCATTAATTCAACTTATCTATGTTCATCAACTTAATTACTCGAAATCGTACAAAATCCGGAACTCAAATTACCTTCTCACATCAAAACAACTTTCTCAAATATACCGCATAATTATATCAACTCAATTTCCTTTGCCCAAAATCCTTAAATCAAAATATCCTTCAGTACATCAAACAGTTTTATTAAATAAACCATGTAACCTTCTTTTCAATTCAATTATCCATTTCCATAAAAAAACAACCATCGAATAAACGTACACCTTGAACACAAACTCAACTATCTCCATAAAAAAAAAACCTTCCCAACCATTCAACAAATTCATCAGTGCAGACTTTATCGATCTCCTTCAAATAACTGTCTCAAATATTCCACGAAATCTTTTAACTCAAACTTATGTAACTCCTTACAAGTAGTGAAACAACAACAAAAAAAATTCACACCCAATCCTATTCCAAACCTCCAAACCCTCCTAGCAACAGCACCGTAACTGAAAAACAGGAAACAAGGGGGAAAGAAACGAAAACCCATCGGAAAACAAATTTCGGGCATCACGGAGCGTCGAGACAGGCCATAATTCTGAAAACCCACCACACCGCGTGGACATGCCGAAGAATTTCACGACATTTAGGCCAATTCTGTATTTCGTTTGCTTACTGAAATTTTTTTTATTATTATTCATTTTGGTTTTGTTAATCTGAGAGGGGAGTGAACTTTCCATAAGGATTACAACAGTAATTTGTATACAGACCCTGTTGTTGTTTACAAGCCGAGGAATTTCTGGGAGTGCCTCTCACCCCACCGAAAAAGGGTGACGCATTTCCCACGCCGGGAAGAAGGCAATGTACCCATAAATACATCATGGTATGGGATGTTTTTGGGAATTTCCGCGTTTTGGGTGAGTTATGGACCGCGGGAAGATATCCCTCCGCTGACTTCAGACCAATCAGAAAAGCTGATTGTGTTTCGAGAAAGAGTCCTCTCCAGAATACATAGGTAAACCGCCGCGAAATATAAGCGCTTGCACGACGAATTTAGACACTCTCTGACACCAATTTTATCTCCGATTTTTTGGTCTGACGACCCTTTGACAAAAATTGCCGAGGTTGGAGACTCCCGAGATGGCACACCAAGATTCAGATCCTAATTCAGTTAAGTGATAATGTATGTCTTTAGTAATTAACGTAATTTAAATGTTTTGAGTGTAATTTAAAGAAGGCTTTTTAATTTAGTGTCCGTTTTATTTGTCTTTAATGATTAATGTCTAAATTTAAGCTATAGTGCGACGCCAAATGTTAATTTAGAACCTGGGTACTAAAGAACGGATAATAAGAATAAATTAAATTAACTTAAGTTATTCGGGCGTTGCATTAGTAAGAAAGAAAATTACTTAGGTATATTACCTCACCAAGATTCTCCTAGAAGAAAGGAAGAAGCCACGTAAGAAAACCAGTGAATTTACCGGTAGCAGATGTTTTCTCATGGAATCTTAATTGGGTAAGTACGATAAAGAGCAAGGATCTAAAAGGCTGCTACGACCTCACAGTCAGAAGCGGTCTCAGTCGATACATCAACGGAACCGGTAACAAGGTAAAGAAATGGTATCACGAAACATCTAACAAACGCCACTTTCTGTATAAGCAAACTGGTCAATCACCGAACACAGTACCCAACAGGAAGAGCATAAGATTTCGTCTAACGCCCTCATGCACACTGACATCAAGCAAAACGATTTACGTCTTACTCAAGTTCTGACACAGAGCCAACTTCAGAAAAGGTTCTTAACCACGATTTCGAATAAAGAAACAAACCAATTTTTTTATTTCTAACAAATACGTTTCGATTCAAATTTCTTTTTTCGTATGCATGCATGAAAACATCAGAATACTAGCAGCACTGTAGCAGTACTGTTAACGAGAATACCACGCCCTTTCATATTCTTATTCAAGAAAAACGATTATATAAAAAGTTAACTCGATACAGAAATTAATCCGTACGAAGAAAACTCTTCCTACATTCAACATATCAATGATGATATGATCCTACATGATGCAAATAGGAGGTTTCCAAGCTATTGTATGCAGGGCATGCGCAAACCTCTCCGGGGGTAAGTGAAAAGATGAGGGGGGAGCATCAATACCCACTGACTGACAGAATGCTTATTAATATAGCAATAAGAACGATGTTCGAATGATTTATTAATTAAAGCAACACGAGAGTTAACAGCAACAGGCCTCGTAATTTTGAACTATGGTCAAGTGACGAAGACGATACCAGAGTTGGCATCCTCCGTTCAAAATTTACACGCCAAGTCAATTTGAACTTGGACAAATTTAACACAAGCATCAGCTCTTCTAGTAAGTAGCTCACAATGAAGGCCATTGGCCACAGACCTCAACATTTTGAATTACATTGAAGTAACAACGATGACACCTGAATTGATACTCCACACGAAACTTTAAATAGAAATATATAGAACAATAGCGAAAGATATGTATATAATTAACATTGGATTTCGTCAAATATTAGTTCTCTAGTTAACAGATATAATTAAAATGCTTGAGACTACCGAAAGTTGCGAAGAAAAACAGTAATGAACCTACAAATTTATACCAGAGAGTAATTGGCATGAAAACGTAATGCTAGGGATGGCGATTTTTTTCGAAAAAGATCGATTTTTAAATCAATTCGATTCGTAACCTGATGAATCGCGGTCTAAAAGATCCAATTTCTAGAAAATCGATTTTTTTTCAGTCTGCATTTACAATGTAAATATGAATCCATTTCATGAAAAACAAAGAAACCACATAATAAATGATATCTTATCAGTATTCTACATTCACATCAGAATTCTTATAATTCCACATAGTTATTTCAATGTTCATTAGTAATTATTCGTATGTAAACTAATTTAAATGACTTACATACATGGTTAGATTTAACAATAGCAACCAACAGAACAAACTCAAAATAATAGCATCAACCCTCACTTACTTATTATTCTGTAACAAACACTACATAAAAAATAAATATTTATTTCGCTAATCACAGTATATTAAGGCAGTCAGTCAATCAAGGCATCAACAAATGACGCAATATTAACAAATACAAAAAGTCAAAGAGAGAGAATACAAACGTAGCTTTTTTTATGTATTTATTAAAGACAGGCAAAGGAAACTAATCACACAAGCATCTCGCGAGTTTTTGAGTATTTAACCCTTTAACCGCCAACACCGTAATATCACGGGTTTTAAACATAGTACATTCAACTAATTGTAAATAATTTTATGATTTTTACCAAAACAGAAAACATCGAATGTCGATTTTCTAGGACGAAATATCGACTCACTGAATCGATTCAGTGATACATATAGATTTAAAAAATCAATTTTTTTGGCTCGAGAAATCGATCTCAGATCGCCATCCCTAACCCGAGAGTAATTGGCGTGAGAACGCCATGCCAGAAATGCATGAATGCAGATGAGGTAATTGTTTTCAGTCGCCGCGTCCCATCCAAAGCAATCCGTGATATTGCATTCTTCTACCTGATCATCGCCCAGGATTACTTTCATGAGTGCAAATGCAGAGGTGCCTCTCGTTGAACACTGCTGGCTCGAAGCGCCCTATTTTAATCTCATCAAGAACCTCTAAAAACTAAGATCAAGTCGACACGTTAAAAGGTTATGAACCCCAGATCTTTAATTCAACCCATTAGAGATGAACCCCAGAATATAGAGAACATTTCGGCAAAAATCAATACTGGCTGAAAAAGCATTCTTGAAAGATTTTTTTTTCCCATTTCGTAGCACAACCCTCCATTATTAGTTTTTCTGGAGGGTTTCTTCCCCGTAGCATTTTGTAATTTAACAATAATTTTCTTTGCCTTTCCACACTGACTTTTATTATATTCATAAACAGCAATAATTTAATGCATTTGTGTTAATACATATAAATACTTTATTTTTTCAGCTTTAATTTTAAAAGTAAGTATAATTTACCTTCTGCCACCAAAGGAATTTTTCTGGACGAGATTTCAACAGAAAGGTACCAAACTTGGATTTTGGTATTGAATATTGTTATGAAAAAAATAAATGAATTTCATCAAGCATTTTTAATGAAATATAATAAAGGACGAAAAAAGAAAGGCCATTTTTTATTTATACGAATTGGCTAATTGATCCACTTTTTTAAGTTGTTCCAAACCTTTCAATTACCATTCAATAAAAGGAGGCAATAGAAATCGATTGATTCCATTGTATTTTCTACTGGCAACGGTTATTTTTTATTCATCCAATTTCACTGATAAACAAAATAGAGCTAACACAAAAATTAAGCGTAGTCATGCATGTGAAAAAGTTAAAAAAAAAAAAAATACACCATCACTCATCGAAAAAAAACAAAAAAAATTATATATTTACTCTGCCAATGAATCCTGTCTAATAACTGGACATAAAACAATCGAATAAGACATCTTACCTACTCCACTAATACCTTTTTGACGTCAAGTCTACGAAAATTACATGTCTCGTGCGTTCGTTACTTAGTTACGTCATTTACTGAGAGAAAAAACTTTCGCCGTTTAATAATCTCCGGAATTAGAGGTATATTTTGGTCTTAAGAAGAATCCGGAGCAATGACGTTTTTTCGGAAAAATGGGATTCCCGCCACAATCATCGATCGAACCCACCCACGCGTCGTTTCATTCATTGCGGGCGGAAGACTGAATGGGATACAACTATCTTTACGCTGTAATTTATGACACGCGTGGGAGTGCTTTTAGTTTTCAGCCGAAATTTCTCGCCAGAGGTCGTTTTCATAAAACTTCGATGAAGCATTCACTTCACTCATCCAGAGAACCTGCAATTTGTTTCCCCCATAAACTTTTAGTTAAAACTCATTCCAGTTCCTACGGAAAAAAGTTTAAAATGTTAAATGAGAAAAAAATCTACTTTCAGGAAAATTTTCACAGTAATTTTTTCTAAGTGTTTTTCCTACAAGTAATGACATTTATAAAAAACCTTTTCACAGACATCCCACATGGTTTCAGCAATTTGAAAATACTAAACCACAAATCGGAAAATAATTACTCCATAAACATGTTCCTTAGCACAGAGTCTTCACTCTAGAACTTAAGACAAGGGGTTCGGCAAGTGGTCACTATTAGCTTAATCAAAAACGCTAAAACTTTTATAAAAATTTAAATTTTACTAAAGATCACATTCTTAAAGGTAGTTTGATTGCATAAATAAATATAAATAAATATTTTATGGATAAAATAAGAACTTAAATTTCGTAAAAGTCACGTGCTTTAAGCCTGAATGGATAAATCAGAAGGAACAACGTATCGATACATCAACAGATACAACGTTAAAGTCTAAATTTAAACAGGAACAGGTCCTAAATTTTAGACAGCAAATTTGAAGAATACGCAGTTTCTCATATAGTAATATAATGCGAGATTCTGAACAATGTATTTAAGTTAAAAATATTTCTCAAAGGATGCAATACCAAAATATAGAAACAAAATAAAGCAGAATACGAAGTACGACTGCAAATAATTTCAATAGACCTAGAGTTGGATAGTTTGTGTAAAAAATATGCAAGCACATAACCCAGTTTTTGAATATAATTCAATGGTATAAGACACCTGGTGAATGAATCAATGAGAAAGTGAATTACATTCACAATACGTTAAAAAAATTTAATAAGAAATAGAGTATTATTTTCTTTATTACTTAAAGTACTTACTACATGTTGACCTACTTTATATATATATAAATACTATTTTAAGATATATTCTTCAGATTTTTTTTGAAGGGGTCCCACGGAAACACTTTATAATTTTAAGAGTTCCGAAAATCGACAAGGTTTGAAGACCACTGTTATAGGATAAATATTGGAACACAATATATGAAACAAACCGGCAAAACTTGAAAATTATTTGATAATTCAAAAATCCCCATCCCCTTTATTTTTATGAGATTTTTTGCAAGATAAATTTGTTTTAAGTTAATTAACTTTAGTTTCGTAATCAAATAAATAAGTGTTGAGCAATACTTGTTATGAATTTTTTTTTCATTGAACCTAAAATATTCATGGGAAATCACTGAATGCCATTCTCATTGGAAAAAAAATATTTTTAAAGTGTTTCAGTTGATCAAAAATACAAAGTGCTTCCATTTTTTCATAAACCCATAGTGTTTTCATTTCCAATTGTTGCACAAACGAAATAAAAACTATTATTCGAAACTACTTTTAAAGGAACATCGATACTTCAGTAGGCGAGTCGAAGGCACTGTCCTTATCAGGACTTCCATTCGAGAAATTGCCAACGGATAATTCCACAGAGGCAGCTTCTTTTATTACAAACTTGAAAAGAAAAGATTTTTATTTTCATTTTGGCTTGCTCAGAGTAATTCCGAATTTTTCACTAAGAGGAAAAAGTAATTTCTTGATGATTCCTTTTTTCAAACAAAGATTTAATTCTTCAAAAACTACTATTTATTCTTCTCTTAAGTTTCTTTATGATTTGAAACAGTTCTTTAAAAAAAATAGAAAAATGATCAAGTCAACATCGAGAAGAATTGTAGATAATACGGAGAGTTTTAAAAAAATACGGCTCTTTGACACACACCCAATTCTTTTAAAAATAGATTTGATAATAATTCAGTTGAGTAGCAGATTTGTTCTTATTTGCGTCAAAAAATTGACTCCATCAAAGTTCCACAGCCAATGAAAGTCACTAGAAGAAAAGAAATTTAGTCACATGATAGACAACTTCCAATGGTGAATGAGTGAGTATATTTTAACATCGCACTATAGAAGCTACAGGAGGGCTATTGGCGAGGGAACTCGTCATGTTGAACCGCGGTCAAGTTGTGTCGGGATCATCGCGCTTTCTATAAATTATCCTCTTGGGTTCTTTGGGGCCGAAAAAGGCAAATTCTTTCCAACCCAATCCAGAAGCGAAGTGTGATTATGCAAATTAGGAAACTTTTTAAATAGCAGAAGTTTAGCGTAAGCGGGGTGGCCTTTTGGGAAGTGATTATGCTAGTCTGAGTTGAAGCGTGTAAGCTGAAGTAAGCCGATATTCCAGTGTTAAGCTATCCGTGAGAGTGCGTTCAAGTCAAGGTGGATACCATTCCCCGCGAGATAAAGAAACGACATTGAGAATTCGAGTGTGTTGCTGCTACCTAGGATATAGAGGTAGGACCGTTCTACAAAATACTTGGAACTGTGTATAAACGGAGGTTAGGAGTAAGCGGTAAAGTTAATTATAGTGGTCAGGATCGCGCTTATTTGGTAATACGTATTGTGTGTTTCTTCACCTCAGATCCTCCAAGTTAAAATATAAATATCATCATTGTATAGTGTTTAAAATAAGATCTTAATAAAGAGATATTAAGATTATGGCAACGCCTGGTTCTTCATTCACTCCCACACCCCTAGGTCACAAGGATAACTTAGAAGTAAGGCATCACCCTCGGGCCTTACAAAGTGACCAGGCATCCAACTATTTAAATTACCACACCATATCAACGGGAGAACTTTAATGTGGAGGACGTGCATCATGCCAGTGGCATTAGACTCGAACTTATGACGAGTCCAGGACCATAACCACTAAGCTACCGCAGTCACTTCGCATTTTGGTAAGCGAAAAATTTTTCTTTGGTGTAATAACATTGCTCCAATAAGCTGTAAGCCAAGAAGAAAAGCATCCAACAGCCCGATTTCTGATACGACAGTTATTATAGCGTATTTATTCTCAGTTTCTACCTATGAAAGAATGAGCTTGTCCATCGAAGAGAAGTCGAGGTGATTTATATAAGTAAAATTAGGGGAATTATAATTTTTTTTATCTCTTTAATTAGTAAGCGCATGACTTCTAAATAATTCTTAATTTAAGATTAAAATGATTAACGAGAAAATTAATGCCATTGTGGTAAAAGCGTGGGGTGTGCTCGATATCAATTGTTACAATTTCTTACTGGTGCTATTCCGAAATGCAGAGTGAGTGTAAAAATGTTGTACAGAGCACACTCCACGCTTTTACCACAATGACATTAATTTCCTCGTTAATCATTTTAATCTTAAATTAAGAATTATTTTTTACATTTCAGATCGATTCACACACACACTATAAAAACGTACCTTTTAGTTTTTTTAATTTTTTTTTACACTATTTATTTTCCTTTTTCACTTTTTTGTTCGATCTACAATAATAACGTGTTTTTTAAACTATCATTTATTCATTGATGAATTCATCTTAAATGCGTCGTTTTTTAGAATCTGGAACACCCCTCCCATCGGTGCGGTCTGGTTAAAGCCTATAATAAAGAACACTTTTTTGTTGTTGTATTTGTATTAACCATGAGCGTTTTCGGTTTAGGGTTGCAACAATCTTTTAGTCGCCGAATCTGGAAATGAGAAATTGGTAATTCTGATGATCCTGATCAGTACAATGAACAAGATTATTAAATAATTGTACTGTCATCGCACGCGCGTGTGGTTCTTGACAAGTGTACAAAATTTCGAATTAATCTGAGCTTTTAATGTGGGTAAAAATCTAGTTCAAAGATTTCGGTACATACAGGTGAAGCTAATAAAGGCGTATTAAAAAAGTCCTTATATAATCCAATAAAATCCTTATATAAGAATTATTTTCCTTTCGTCTTTAGAATAAATTAAAACTTTGCTGTTCAATAAAACTGTCTGAGTCTTAAATATCTGTACAAGAAATCGAAACGGAATGAAAAATAAAACATTTTAACAAAACTTTCAATCGCTGCCAAAAAAGTAGCGTCATTTCATTTTGTTAGTTGGATAATTTGAAGATGACATTTTTAATTACGCTTTTTTTAATTGTTTTGGTTTTAAATAAAAAAGTTTAATTATATATACATTTTTTTACTTTTGACAATTAACCAATTTTTTTTTAACTGGTTAATGTCAAAAGTAAAAAATGATGTAAGGTGTTTTTAAAAAATTTTACATCATTTTTTTAAAAATTTTAGTCACTTGCACTTCCTAACGAAATAAACTCTTGACAGTGGCGCACACAAAGGGGGAGTCCTGGGGGTCCGGAGCCCCCCCCAAAAAAGCCCTTGATTTTTTTCTGATTGATTATAATTCTAATTATATAGTACGAGAAATTTAATTAAGTATTTGTTATTAATGATTAATTTTATTAAATAATGCTAATTATTTATTCAATAATTAGCTTTTTACTGTGTTTTGTTCCCAAAAATCGACAAAATAAAAAGGAGCATAGTACAAGAATGGTGAACTTTCGACCCCGCCCCCTTGAAAAATTCCTGTGTGCGCAACTTAATATTAAAATGCATACTTGTAAGCCATGTTACCATACCACAAACACTACATAAAGTTTAAAATATTTTCCTGAATCTTAATTTTAAATCCAATATAAAAAGATCTACATTAAAAATGTCGAGGAGAACAAACCAAACGAGAATCTGTAGTCCAAAGAGCTACAAAAACTGGATAAAACAGGCAAAAAAGTGAGGGGCGGAATGTAACGTTTGCGTGATTTATCTAAAATTGCAGTTTCAGTTGAGTCAGAAAAATTATCAAAAAGAGCAACATGAAAATAAATTACAATCCTACTTGACCCTAATATATGCTTGTCCATAAACATAGGAGAGATGAATCATTAGAAAAACAGACATTCGTCATGAAAGGACATTTTTCCACATGTACAATTAATTTCAACATATAAAGTAATAATTAGCAATATTCATATACATAATTAAATATCCCTTCTACGACAGAAAATATATTGTATATATATATATATATATATATATATATATATATATATATATATATATAAATTATTATTCTTAGTAATGCATGAAATAATTTGTATGTACAATGTATTTCAGCGTGTAATGCGCACTTATACTTTCAAATCGCAATTTTTGGTATATTCACCGTATAATGCACACTTCCTTTTTTTTTTTACGAAGAAATCCGAAATGTAGTGTGCGATGTTCTTATGTTTTGAAGTCATTTATTCCCAGGCATTTGAAAAAAACAGTATACTTCTAGAACTACAGCTCTTCATAAGATGCCATTTCTTTTTTAAATAAACATTATTTCGATATATGTAGCAATCTAAATTTTTTAGATACACATTTTTTTTAAACTATCATTTTTATACACGGCGTATAACGCGCACTCGTAAAATTCGATCCCTTTTTTTTTTGGTTAAAAGTGCGCGTTATACATTGCATTATATATATATATATATATATATATATATATATATATATATATATATATATATACGGTAATTATTTTCTTCCGTTCATAACTTTTCTTCCGCAAATTATATAAATTAAATACTTTATGCTTCGAAATTATTTACACATATTTTTAAAAAATCAAAACAAAACTGTCGGCCTCATGACAAGATAATTTTTAGAAACATTTGACAAAAAAAAAAAAAAAAAAAAATTAATATATTAATAGAGTACAGAGGTAACTGAAAAAGTATCTATACTAGTTCCAGTAATATTATCTTTCATTGTTATATTTCAAAGATTATATTCATCCTTAAACACATCCAATCTTAACACAATACTTTAAAAAACTGAATATTTAAAATATATTTATTATTTTTGAGCCATTTAATTAATAAATCTCAAAACAACAAATAAAGAATAAATGACTAAGAAATAAATTGGTATTAAAAACTTATCAAAATCTTAAAGAACACACGAATAAAAAAAAAAAAAAAGAGGATGAAACCAAAAAAAAAAAAAAAAAAAAAACTTTTTACCTCCATTCCCATACGCCGGCAGAAGCCCCACAATTTTACATGAGTGACAATCCTTTTCATCCGATTTGGGACTTGTAACTCTATAGTAAGTTGATACTCCTACCTAATGATTGATGTCCATGCAGTCGCGTACGTCACTACGGTATGAATAAACGGCGGGATTTGAGTTTCGAAATCAAGAGTACTGAGCCTCGCCCACCAGCCAATGACAGAGCGCGTCGCTGCTCGGTCTTAACACACACACGTAGACTGCTATCGATTAAGCTAAAGCAATCGTTATCCAACGCGCTTTCCTGCTACAGGAAGAGATCTTCAGGAAAGCCACTTTGCCAGGGGCACAAGTGTTGGATTCTGTGACTTTCCCTTGATTTAGCTGGGGTTAGTAACCGATTTAAATTTGCGTACGTGGGATACGAATTGATTCGTACTTAATAAATAAAAAATATAAAGATTAAGAGAGAATTTGATACACGGAAAAAAAGTCATCGAATGTGTCTTTTACTGTGATTAATTGAGAATGATATAACGAGATGGTAAATCGTTTGAGGTATTTTATACAAGTGTAACAACGAAATTGTTTGAAATTCCAATAGAACGCATAATACAGTTTTTATGTAAAATTAGGTTATACTAATGAATACTGCCATAACTAAGTATGTTTTTCTAATTCAAGTGTCAATCTTATTTCTTTAAAAATTAAACAAACACAGTTTAAACTTCAACACATTTAAATTGGCAGATGGGTTTGTCTTGCTTTTTAGGCTGGCTGTTATATAATTTCAAGAAACCAGTGAAAGAATTTAAATTGGTAGTATTAACGATTTTCAGTTCACCACTACAAGTTTAAAAAAAAATCAAAATTATTTCTTAAACCCTATCAATGTGGCGATTTAAATCCATGTTTTTATTTAAGCTATTTAGAATATTGTTTGGTGATGTAGTTTATTTGTATATCTATTTTTATTGATAGAATTGATAAAATATTTAAAGCAAGAACGGAATGGATTTGTCATTTTACCAAGAAACATCTGCTTTTAAAGTTATAATTAAAATATATTCATTCTGTTTCATCCATTTTTTTCTGTGATTCTTCTTTAATTTGTAATAAAATTAATCGAAAAAGATCCTAGATATTTTATTTCGTAGTTATTCAGATTATTCAACCTATTTTTGTGCATGGCACAAAAAATGTTGTCTAAAAGTAATATGAATTTTAAAAAATGTTAAATATTTTTTATTCGATACGAGATTTATACTAAAATTAGTACATTTAATATAATTACAAGAAATTCGATTTAACGTTGAAACGTCATATTATCCAGAAAATTATTAATCGAAAGCTAAATATAACTACTATTAATTGATGAATCCACAGTAACGATTAATAAAGTATTAAATTTATAATTATATCATTTTAATTAAAATATAGTATTTACATACAATTTTATTGAAAGAAAATATTCAGAAAATGTAAAGTAAATGGGATAAACGACAGAACACACATGCTTGAGTGTTATATGGTTCATATTAGCGTCGACCTTTAAATCATTTCGAGGGGCAAATGACAACGGGCCTCGTAATTTTCAACCTCGGTTAAGTGACGAGGACGACACCTGAGTTGCTCCTCATCTTTTCTTCAAACTTTCACACGCTAACACGAGGACTTTGAGCCTCGACACCTGCCACGAGTTCGCCACCATAACCCCTTGGTTATCGAGATCACTGCGTTTGTTACACGTAGAAAATGCCGAACGAATTAAAAAAAAAATATTAATATACAACCTTGTGTGTGCAGTAGCATAAAACTTTAAAAATATGACTAAAGAAAACATGCCTAAGTTTAATCCAAAAATAATATAATCAGAATGTAAAAATAATCAGAAACTAAATGTGTACAATTTATCAGTTATGTACTCATAAGTAATAAGAATTAAGATTTTGATTACTAGTAAAAAAAACACGAATTACAAAATATCGAGCAATTATACTTGTGGAGAAAAATATTTAAGCAAATGAGTTGCCAATCCATTAAAATAAAAATGAGTAGAAGATATTTTTTTAAAAAATGAAAACACAAAAGAAATTTTTTTTAAAAAAATTTATTAATCTATCCATAAAGCTACTTATATTTAGGTTAATTGCGCGTAAATTTAATCACAAAAGAAATGTTTCGTTTTCTTTTTTTAACCCATATTTTAATCTAGAACAATCGTGAGAATAATTACTATTTTTTTTTCTTTTGAAAACGGAAAAAATAATTAAAAGAATTATTTTCCGCATTAATTATAATGTTACAAAAAAAATGCTTTCAATTCTTATACACTTGGGTGGATTGGGATTATCAAAGACAATCTTGGATCAAAAGGCAAGAAGATTGACAGTTTTTTTCTATGAGGGACAAATGGATTCACAGAAAACGTGTCCTATATTTCTTCACAAGATAATAAAATCAAAATTTTAGATTAGATATTTGTTTCCATTGATTAACCAACCATCTCACGGAGGAATTTCTCAAAGAATTCCTTCTTTCTCTTTCGACAGTAAAAATGTTTTTCATTGCCTTTTTTTTTTTTTTTGTCATCAATTTTATGAACGCACGCAATACATCTATGGCCACGTAATAGGAATATTTTATTTTTAAGGCCCTGTTATGCAATATCATCATTTCTAATATCAACTTTCCAAACTTCAGAGAAAAAAACACTTTTTAAGATTTAACTAGCTGCATGGCCCGGCGTTGCACAGGCTATCACTGCTGTTATAAATTTCCCCCTTTCTTTCACAAAATCCGAACTTCTAATACTCATTTTCAAAATGACTTCCACCGCTTAGCCCAGCGTTGCTCGGGCTTTCTCCTTTCCTTGTGACACCAGCATTTTTGTGAGTGTGTTTGTACGCGCACAATGTGAGTGATTTCTAAAATTATGCCAAACAATTTCCCTTTTTCGAAATTTGTTCCATTCCACTTATTTTTGATTTAAGGCAGATTTCTTTCCTCTCTCTATATCCCGAACACAGTTTTTTTAGTGTAAAATTATTGTTCTATCGTTTCCTTCTCACGGATAAGATGTGCCTTAAAATTTCGATGTATTACTTATAAAAAAATATTGCGTTAGAATTTAAAAATATATTAATGTGAAGCAATAAAAAGAAAACGATTCTGATGATAAGAGTAAAACAAAAAACGTTCATCATTTCTTAATAATTGTTAGTTTCTAAGAATATAAAATAATAAAATAGATTTCCGATTTTCACGAATCAATCAATCGTTACATATAGTTAGTTAGCTTATCATTTCGTAATGAAACAATAAAAATAATCCTTTTAAAAAACATATATATATTTATTAAAATCAAATTTCTATAAGAAATAAATGAAAGAAAAATTAACAGATAGCTATTGAAACGATTGTTTTTTTCTGAACGTTTCATTAAACATATAAATATAGAAGTAAAAAAAAACATTATGGGGAAAGCCTATATATATATATATATATATTTTTAAACATGTACTGAGAAAACATTAAAAAAATAACCGATTTGTTAAAAACATTTTGATATTGCATTTTAATTATAACCTTTTTCATTCCACTAAAAAAATTTTAAAATTTAAGAAGTAGTGTAATGTAAAATTGAAAGTTTCTTCCTCTTCAGTTTCGAACCTGGTAACTGCCGTTTTGTAAAGCAGAAGGTTAACCAACCAAGCGACCAGTTGTGTCGGGGAAGAGCATTGAATTGAACTTTAAAATAAAGTTAGATTTTTTTTCAATATCCCATTTCGTTATTCATTAAAGTAAAAGGTTTTATTTCGGGCTTCATTTTTAAGTTAATGCTTTCAAACTTCATATATCGATTGAAAACAACGGCAATTTTTAAACAAAAACCTTTAAAAAAAAGTTATTTTTACATATTTATCGCAATAGGGAAAAAAGTTGAAAAACACATTTTTTTAACCGTAATTTTTAAGATATTCTATCAATCTATGTACAGATTACGTAAAATATTGTTCTACAAGCGAAAAAAAGTTTCGTGAGAAAATAATAAAATAGATTTCAGATTTGCATGAATCAATCAATCGTTATTTCGTTTTAATTTTAACCTTCATTCCACTAAAAAAAATCTTACAATGATCTTTCCGATTCTCTGCAGTCAAAAAGTATGAAACAAAAATAAAGAATGTAATTAGAATTATTTAATTATTACTGACATTTTAGGCATTTTTTTTTCGTTTAATTTTGCAGCCACCGAAAACGCAAAAGTACACATTTAAAAAAAAATAGTTTATGTATGAAAATAAACAGAAAAATAGAAATTTTCAAAATTACAAAATTATCTGAAAAATTTTAAAGGAATTAGCTTAAGATTAAAAGTCAGGGGAAAAAACAGTACGGGGAAAGCCTAGATATATATATTTATATACATGGACTGAAAAAAACATTAAAAAAATAACCGATCTGATAAAAACATTTTGATATCTTATTTTAATTTTAACCTTTTTCATTCCAGTAAAAAAAATTTAAAATTTAATTAGTGTAATGCGAAATTGAATGTCTCTTCCCTTTCAGTTTCTAACCAGGGAACTACCGTTTCATAAAGCAACGGGTTAAACAACCGCGCCTTCGGGGAAGAGCAGTGAAAATAGCTTTAAAATATCGGTAGATTGTGTTTCGGGTTTCATTTTTAAGTTAATGCTTTCAAACTTCATATAAATAATAGGCGATGTACTTTTTAATTAACAAAGAATTTCTTTAGTAATGAAATAATAGAAATAATCCTTTTTAAAAAACATATATACACTGGTGTGCAAAAATTAAGGACGAAGTCGAAAAATTAGCATATCAGCTGAACGAAGAGGCAGAGCGGAAAGAAAGACCAATCAGGAGATTAAGTAAGGTGATGTACGGTAGCACATGCGCAGATATGCAGGTAGACGTAATGGGGGAGTGTCTGAGTTGTATAAAGCATGTTGTCGGTGTAAGATCAGTATTTCTGGCAAAGAGATTGCACACCCTATAGCAGTTAAAATCACACCGAGTTGCTGCCTCAGCGAGAAATGGCGAATAATCAATCTGTTAGACGACATCTGGATGCTTTTACCCGAGGTCGAATCTTTGGGAAGTTGGAGGAAGGCCGCAGTGTGACAAGTGTGGCTGCAGAGTTCGGAATTGCTCACAGCATCGTTTCACGACTTTGGAGACAATTTCAAACTACAGGAACAGCTATCCGGGGGTTCAGTAGTGGTCGTCCACGAGGAACCACACCCGCAGATGACCGGTACATTGTCTTACAGGCCAGAAGAAACAGGCGGCAGACAGCGGGAGAAATCGCTAGACACACGACACAGGCGACTGGACGACCGATATCGCGTTTTACCGTGGCCAGAAGACTGCACGGTGGTGGTCTGTTTGCACGACGCCCTGTACGGTGTGTACCTTTAACGCCTGCCCATCGGAGAAGGCATTCTCTGTGGTGCCGGGAACACCGGAATTGGTGAGACAATGAATGGGAACAAGTACTCTTTACAGATGAGAGCAGATTCAGTTTGAGTAGCGATTCTCATCGCATACTCATCTGGAGAGAGCGGGGAAGCCGCAATCATCCCTCGAACATCATTGAAAGGGATATGTATGGAGGTCGCGGTGTTCTCGTTTGGGGAGGCATCATGCTTGGTAGTCGTACATACCTTCACATCTTCGACGCAGGTTCAGTCAACGGGACCCGTTATTGTAATGAGATTCTTCTTCCATATGTGCGCCATATAGGCGCTATGGGTCTGCAGTTCCTTTTCATGGACGACAATGCACCATGTCATCGCACAGTAGCTGCCGAACAGCTCTTAGAGAGTGAGGATACTGAACGTATGGATTGGCCGGCCCGATCTCCGGATCTCAATCCCATCGAGCATGTATGGGATTTTCTAGGCAGACGCTTGGCAGCTCGTACCTTACCACCAGTAACGATTCGGGAGCTTCGATTGGCGCTGCAAGACGAATGGGCAGCAATGCCTCAACAACTCATTGACACCCTCATTCTCAGCATGGGCAGACGCTGTGAAACCTGCCTAGCAGTCAGGGGGGAGATCATATCCCCTACTAAAGACCGGATGTTTATTGCTGGACACCCATCACAGGGATGTTTCGGCCTTCAGTCCCATTGCGCTCCATGCTACTTTTTCAATCAAGCTTCTTTTTATCCCTCTGATTTCTCTTTTAGTAAGTGTTGCTTACATTACACATGTCCTTACGTATTGGGGATCTTACAGTATTAAATGTGTTGATTTGGAAAGGTTTTGTACAAAGTTATATTGAAAAAACCGTCTCGTCCCTAATTTTTGCACACCATTGTATATTTATTAAAATCAAATTTCTATAAGTAATTAATAAAAGAAAAATTTACAGAGATCTATTGAAAGGATTGCCTTTTTCTGAACGCTTGAATATTTGATTAAACACAGAAATATATATAAATTAGAAGAAAAAAAACAGTATGGGGGAAAGCCTAGATATACACTCAAGAGCCAAAACATTATGACCATCCTTACATTTTGCAATTAACTCTCCGGGATGACGTGGAAGGCACGTGATCAGGTGGAAGTGATATTTAATTGCTGCTGGAGAGTCTGAAGAATTATTATTTCACTTACTTCTGTGTGTGATGGGAAAGGCTGTGGATCTAAGCGACTTTGATAGAGGGCATATTGTAATGGCTCGAAGCAAGTATTTCCGAAACTGCACGACTCGTGGGTTTTTCGCGATTTACAGTTGTTAGTACTTATGTAAAGTGGATGAATGACGGTGAAACCAGCAGTAGACGACATGGTGTTGGGCATCCACACGCTATCAAAGAAAAAGGTCGTCGGAGACTGTCTTGCATGGCGGAGCCAGACCGTGGCTCAGCTGACAGCCCAATACAGTGCAGGGCCAAGTAGAATAGTATCGGAGCACACTGTTGGATACGCAGCCACTCGTGTGCCTTTGCTGACCAAGCCTCATCGCCAACTGCGCTTGGCCGGGAACATTGCGACTGGTCCATGGATTAGTGGGAGAGAGTTGCCTGGTCAGATGAATCACGGTTTGTCATTCATCACGCCGATGGCCGTGTCAGGATACGCCGTCATCTAGCAGAACAGTTGCTCCCTCAATGTACAGTAGGTCATACACAGGCCGGTATTATGCTTTGGGGGATGTTCTCTTGGGCGACTCTGGGACCCGTGGTTGTGGTAGAGCAGACAATGAATGCTACAGGGTATCTGAAAATGATTGCGGACCAGTTGCACCCTTACATGGCCTATGTTTTTCCAGCTGGAAATGGAATGTTCCAACTGGACAACACCCCGTGTCAAAAGTCTAAAATTGTGTTGGAGTGGTTACAGGAACATGATGCTGAATTCCAGTTAATGTCCTGGATATCAATCCGATAGAATACATTTAGGATGTCATGGGACGGCAACTCCGAGTTCAAAGACCACCCATTCGCAATATCTCGGATTTGTGTGACCGTTGCTTAAACATCTGGTACAATCTGTCTCCGGCCATCTACCAAGGACTTGTGGCATCCATGCCAAGGCGGGTTGAAGCTCTGCTGTAAGCCAAAGGTGAGCCAACTCGTTACTGACAGGTGGTCATCATTACACTAAAAAAATGTTTAAATGATCTTTACAATGTTTTAGGTCTTAACAGTGGTGCGTTAGAATTAAAAAATTATTAATGTGATTCTGATGCTAAGAGTAAAAAATGTCTCTAAAATGTATTTTGATACAAAGTAATAGACGATGTACTTTTTAATTAACAAAGAATTAATTTATTTCATTTTAATTTTAACCTTTTTCAATTCAACTAAAAAAAATTTAAAATCTTTCCGATTCTCTGCAGATGGCGCCACGTGTATAACTATGCATTTTAAGATTTTTAATTAATATCTTTTTAACTAATTGGAATATCGGAATATAAATGGTCAAAACGGATTCCTCGGATCCTTTCTGAAATTTTGGTACCTTCGGAGAGTTACTGCGTCTTGTAGTTGGTGAGAAAATTGGGCTACATTCCTACATAGATACGTTTGTTTACCTACGAATTTTAATAGAATAGATAACACACACACAAATGGATGGAATATATTTATCCTCTTGGCAAAAGTCCAAGTAACATTTGAAACATTAATAATAAAATGACTGAGTGGAAAGTGCTATCAGAGATAAAAATAATTGTCAATGTGAATCCATTTCTGTGAAAAAAATACAAAAATTATGCCTGTATTATCATTTGTGAGTTTTTCCCATTATACGATATTTTCTCATTACAAATACGATAAACTGTTGGAAAAAAGTTTTGAATTTCTTACATATTTTTCTAAACCCTTCACAGATTTCTATGGCAACTTAAGGAGCCCACGTTCAATGTTGACAGTTGCGTACTATTAATGACACTTGAATCAAGTCAATTACCAAATAATTATGAACTTTTAATAACTGTTCCCCAAAAGTCACATCTGAAAACGTTTGCTAGATCCTCCATTATATATATAACATGTTCACTGAACTCACGTTCATTTTTCACTGAGAATTTCAGGATTATATAATAAGTAGCTTTTAAGAAAAAGGTACATAAAGTTAAAAATATTACATTTTGGAGAAAACGGAGTAAAAATTTGTAATGTTTTCAGCATTTACTTTTTTTAGTACTTCCCAGAAGCACATGAAGCATTTTTTGACTATCTGCTCGTACAAAAGACTCTTCCAATTTTCTTTTTTTTTTTCATTATTTTTTACGATTATGCCTTTTGGAGGGGGGGATCTCAAGAAGATTTCGTTGAATTACACGAATCCTTCGTGTATCATATCACAATGTTTTAAAATTATTAATATTGCTACATGACTAATATTGAACTGTGCAATAGCCATATTTACCCTTGATTTTAGACTTTTTAACTCCACAAATGTAGATCATTGACCATATGGTGTTATTAGCCGACTCATTTGGGTTCAGAGTCTTTCCAAGTAAATATTTTCTGAATAACACAGGATCACACCTAGATCTCTTAAAATTGGCTTCATTTAATTCATTATCATATATAGCCCGTGTATATATGTTTATGATCATAGTGCCTTTCGTTACATTCAGCTTCTGTCTTTTGAACCAGACATTTATACCCTGAGGGCACACTTCATGTTGAGGGCTCTCGTTTGAAGACAAAAGATGAAAATAAACAGCCGAAACAGAAGTTGTCATGCTGTGTAGATCATTGATAATATTTCTATTAGTTATACTATAATATCTTTGAATTTTTTATATTAAAATGTCGGTGATTCGGTTACAACCACTTAGGCTTTTTCCATCATTTAACTTTTTATTCCTCAGTCCAAAGACGTATACCCATACCATTTTTGGAAAATCCCTATACACTCTAATTTTTCCAGTTGAACGTCATATGGTCTCGCGCTCATCAGAAACCTATGCAAGGGGAAACCCAGGTGCTCCTAGCAGAGCTCATTTGATGCGCGTCAAGGAGTAGCTTCAGTTAAAAATAAATAAAAATACTTCTAACTATAATATTTCCGCATAGCATATATCATTTTAAACAGAAATATTTCAACTTTTAAAAAATATAAAAAAAGTGAAAATCGATAATTTTTTGAAAATCCATGTGCCGGAGCCCTTAACAGCTTTCAAAGTGTTTCTGATTTTAGGCCACTTATAGTAGTAAGCAGATGTCGCAATAAAAGTTAACTTTGAAATATTTTAACAGTGAGTAATAACTAATATCAGGATAAACAAAATTCCATTGACCTTTAGCTAAAAATTAATAGGACAACCCATTAAAAATGAGGGGATAATGAAATTGCTTAAGCAATCATTTGTTGAAGAGGATAATTTATCTAAGTATTTCAAAGCTAGTTAATTCGATGGAGGATTGTAACAAAAGAAAATTTTATACGCAACCACATTTACACACAAAAAAAATCTCCGAAAAAGGTTTTCGAAGAATCTTATTAACGAAAAATAAAACATCTTAAAAAGTTACGAATTTCGATTGTGTTTCTAATGAAAAGTTATACAAATCAATGCGCACATACACACAGAGCAAGCAACAAATAAAACATACAAACAAACTTATAACATTTTAAAACAAGTAATATATAAAAAAAAATTTCTTAGTCAATTCCTACTTAGATCAACAAAGAAAATTTTATTTTAGCTACTTTTTTATTAAAAAGTTACAATTAATATAAATATATATATATGTGTATATACATATCACAGAATCACTACATTAAGTGGTAATTAATTATTATTAATTATCATTAAAGTATCGTATTGTCATCCAAAACAATCGTGTCTATAAAATTTCAGTTCAACTGAATGCTTTAAAACGTGAGGAAAAAAACCTTTTCAAGTTTTGACACAAGTCGCCAAAAATGATGCCAACGTGACTGTATTTGTAATTCTTTGAATAATTAGTATTAATAAATTTTTATTAAATATAATTAAATTACTGTATTGTCATCCAAAATAATCACGTATATAAAATTTCAGGTGGATTAAGCGCTTTAAAATGTATTTTATTAACGACTGAAAATTCCACCAAGATAAATAAATAGAGAGTGCGAGCTAATTGAAAAACGAGAGCTGAAAGTAAGAAACAAAAATGAAGCTTTTTTTCTTCTGTGTTCTTAACAACTAACATATCTATGTTAATTTGTTGAATCCATTTGACCAAGTTCACAATCAACGGGAATGTTTTGACAAAATAAGGGAAAAGTTTGCTAAGTACACGATTATATGAAAATATTGACTCATAAAAATTGCAATGTATTCTTTTTTTCTCGCACAAAACATTTCATAACTCAATTCATAGCTCAGGTAATAAAAGAAATTTCGATAATAGTTCTCTCTCGCTGTACCGACCTGCAGAAGTGAAACTTTTCAGTAATCATTTGCTATGAATGGAATGACTATTTGAAGTTTCTTTTCCCGAATTGATTGATTTGATTGATTTTAATATTAACGTCGCACTGCTCAGCAACACGAGGGCTTTTGGCGACGGACCACGTAATTTTGAACCATGGTCAAGTGACGTGGACGACACCTGAGCTGGCACCCCTCTCTCCTAACTACCACACCACACCAACGGGAGGACGTTTCAGCTCTCGACAGATTTAACGTGCATCGCTGCCCTACACGGTGGGTCTTTAGTGGTACTGGGCTCGAACCCGTGACAAAGTAAGCCACGGTCCGATACCCATACCACTCGGCCACCGCGGCCACTTCTTTTCCCGAAACTAAGTCGCATGGATCGAATTATTTTTAAAACAAATGTGGAAGAACTACTTGTGCGCAAACTGATTTTAGTTGAACGATTTTTTCACGTTTCTTTTTGACGATATAAATATTTTTTTTATTAGAAATGTATAGAGTTTGACATCGATTATACATATCAAAGACATTTTAAGCATAGTTACTTTATAAAACACATTTCCCTTTGGTCCCTCTCAGAAATCCGCTACATACACCAACTGCCAGGTAGCTGGATATTTCATGATGCTGTATGAATAAATACTATTTACATATATTTAAGCCCTAGCATTAAGCGTTTGAGAATGTAGAAAAACATTGATATAATTCTCGCCCCTTGATTATAAAAAGGACATGATTTGAATTTCTAAAATTGGAGCAGAAAAAATTGCCTTCTCCAAAACAAACTACCACAAAATCTATTTTAGTAGACCTATCAACAAAATAAACAAGCCTACCAAATTTCAAGTCTGTTGACAGTTCAAAAAACAGAAATATTTATCTATAACACCCCTTAATCCCTCGCAACATCCCTTGGGGTCACAAAACCCTTATAGTAGTGGATCACAATGAAAGGAAGAGGCCTGCAAAATTCCAATCCAATTTCGCGCCAAACACCCGAGCGTAAGTCAACAAAAATCCTAGCTCAAGAAAATATTAATTAAAATAATTGTCACCCTTTGAAGCAACAGAGGACTATTGGCGACGGACCACGCCAAGTGATGAGGGAACATTCATCCTAAGAAGCTTAAGAAAAAACCTCTGGAGACCTTCAGTCACAAAACGGAAACCATCCAAATCTCGATTCATATTTTATTCTCCCCCATCGTTCCCAGATTATTATTTCTCTTCGAGGGCACTAAAGAAATCAAATTGGATGAAAAGACCATAAGTAATTAAATGAACCATTAAAATAGGCGCCCGGATGAAAACGGGGATGAAACGAGTTTATGCAAATGAAGCTTTTATCAACTGCGAAAAACGGGAAAAGGAAGTTGTCCTCCTAAGAGGAAATTTAATTACGCGAGGCAGTTTTCTCTCTCTTTTTTTAGTATTATCATTTAGGATGACAAAAACACAGCATCTTTTAAACGCAGTATTATTCTCCGACAAAATGTGAATAAGGGTATACAACTGAGTTATTCAAAAGACTTGGTGACTCTCGAGAAAAGAAATATTTTCACTTCTTTTGATAAAACTTTTTAAAAAAGTCTTCAAATTTAAATATGTATAAAGTTATTAATAATAAAAGGTTTTCGTAAAAGGTACCCCGATGCATCATTTTATCAAATAGAACGTTTGCAAAATGTTTCCCATTTTCATATTTGCAGCTGGTTTCAATACAAAACTGAAGGCTGAAATGTTACTCATAATTAACTTTTTTAAATACAGGGAACGCTTAAGACGAAATATCGGTTAACATGAAATAATACAACGCTCCCGACAAATGGATTTCCTTCAATAATACAAGGGCTATTTTTAAAGTAAGGTCCGTTAGCGCGTACACGCCTCTGCGTCACTGACCTGCATCCTTTGCGAACGCACTCGCGCCCATTCCAGCTCTGTAGCAGTCGTGTAAGATTCGCTGTGCGTCTTTAAAATGTTGAAGGTGATTGAATCCGTTTTTTTGACTGCGAGAAATACGTCGACTGCAGACATTCATTGCCAGATAACAGAGGACACAGAAGCAATGAGTGACAGCAAAGTTAGGAAATGGGTCAGGGAGCTTAAAGATGGGCGAACAAACGTCCATGACGAAGAACGCTCAGGCCGGCTCTCTGTAATCGCTGGTGATGGTTTTGGACCACGCACTATACAGACCCCCTGACTCGGAGCGATTGCCAACTTTTCTGGTACTGCAAACACAGTCTTGGCGGGACAATGACAACGAAGAACGGAACTCTTGGCTCTCTGACAAAGCGGCAGACTTCTTTGAAGAGGGGTTTCAAAACTTAGTTCTAAGGTGTAACAAGTGCATTAATAAACTCGGCAACTATGTAGAAAGATAAGCAAAAGTATACACAATCCTAAAATAAAGGTTTCTTGAAATCAAATATTGTCGTTATTTTTTTAAAAAAAAAAACAGACCTCGTATTTCAAGGATTTTTTATCTCTCACACGAAACGAAAATTGCTTAACACGAAAAGATGTCCCTTCCGGCAATGAACAAAATAAGAAAAACACCAGCTGCGCAGGCGAAATGTATGAGGGGTGTGAAAATAAAGAGAGGTGGTCTAATATGTTTCGCAGTCAAAAAGCCAACTTTGCTTTGAAATACCCTCGGAATAGCCTGTGGCACGAGCCAATTTTGTTTATCTATGTAAGCTATTGCCTCCCTCCATCCCTAAAAACATCTATTTCTCATCATTTGGCTTTGAAACTCGGTGACGAATATATCGCAGTGAGAGTAAAAATTAGCGAATTTGGTTCTCGCCTTTTTTTTTTTTAGAAGAATTTTTTTTTTTGCGAGCACAATGGCAAAGAGTTCAGGGGGAAACAATCTGCTCTTTCGCTTAAAGTGATCATAGAGCTTCTTCAGGCAGTTAGTTGATCGAAAATAGAAGACGAAAACGGAAATCTGTAAAGATTTTAGTATAGCTCACGCTACTTTTTACCAATAATATTTATAAAAAAAAAGAGCAAATTACGTAAATGTTTGAATGAGTTTTATTAAATACATGCATATGTTTATGTAAGCTTAATTTTGTTGAAAAAAATATCTTTTTTCTGCAATATTCCTTAACACGAAATTCTTTTAACATGAAAAAAATATTTCAGTCCTCTCAGTTTCGTTTTAAACGATTTTCACTGTATATTTAAATATACGAGTTAGTATATTTAATATACGAGTTTAAATATGATAGTAATCTTCAAAAATGAATAATCCATTATCATTTGGTTGAGTTGGATGATGGATTGCTTATTAACCTACACTTTGAAGCTACACGACGCCTACTGGTAGCGTCATTTAGAACAACAAGGAGCTTCTCAACTTACACACCATACCAACGTCAGAGTCTTGACGCATTTAACGACCCCTCTTACACGGAGGGGGTCACAGATCGGAGCCCCATTTTCACAGACACAACGCTGATCACGAGTTTGCGACGGTGACTACTTGGTTTTGAAAACAATTAAAAAATGAATTTAAATACACAGAATAACAAACTTTTATGTATACTCCTGAACAGTAGCTTATACAGAATTTTATAGAGAGGAAGAAGATATTCTTATTAAAAAAAAATGTATAGGAAGGCGCGTCCAAGTGTAATCTCTGCTAAAAGATTAAAAATCTATTGGTCTGTGTGGAGGTTTTAATACCCAATCTCCCACCCTTGTGTTCAACAAGGATCGTAATACATTTGTCCTGCATGTTAAAATTTTTTTTAAACAAATTATCTAAATATTTTGTAAAATTGCGTCGAAGGTTATCGATAATTTGGCAAGTTCAACATGCAATTATACAATTTTATATATATATATATATATATATATATATATATATATATATATATATATATATATATATATATATATATATATATATATATATTACTATATTGATAGTTTACAATTTAATTATTTAGTTCTGATAAAATAATTTATAGTCATTAAACAACATCAACATACGTAGCTAAAAAATTATCTGATAAACTTACTATATTTGTCACTATGTATAATCTGACCAGGGAAGCTTAAATCGCTGAAGATGCAACACAGTTAACATATTTTAAGAGTTTTGATTGATATACTGTTTATACTGTTTTAAATCATTCCATTTCAAATTCTATGAAAATTTCAAAAAGAAAAAAGATTAATATTTAAAGCAAAAATGTAAATAAAAATGCTCAAAATATAAGAATACGTAAAATAGAAATCTTCATGCAATGTTTCACATAAGAGTGATGAAAAGTGCATCATCATAAAATATAAGAAACATATATAAAAAAAATAATTCTTTTTAAAAAAATTTTATTTAATTTTATTTAGAATTCACAATTTGCATGTTTGCCGATGACACGGCGATCCTGGCACAAAGTAACGAGCTACAACTCGTTACTCACACAAACACATAGCCAAACTAGAAGACTGGTTCTCTACTTGGAAAATTGTAGCAAAAACAGAGGCCGTCTTCTTCTCACACCACATTAAAAAAGAGCCACCAAAATTATATCTACACAATACGCACATACCCTGGTCCAAAAACACCAAATACCTAGGGGTAATCCTAGATAAAAGACTCACTTTTAAACAACACATCATACAAATACGTAGAAATTTCAATCTTTCCGTTGCTAAAGTTTTCCCCTTAATTGCACGGGAATCATGTTTATCTTTAAGAAATAAAATGCTTATTTATAAACTCGTTCTCAGACCAATTCTCCAATACGCAAGTCCAATCTGGGCCCACGCAGCCTATTCTAATATCAAGATGCTGGAATCAGCCCAAAATAAAATTATAAAAATAATCACCGACTCTCCATGGTATGTAAGAAATGACGAAATTAGATTCGCGTTAAAACTCAAAACTCTAAAAGACTTTTTCAAAAAAATAGCTACTAAATTTTTTAATAATATTGACAATCATACTAACCGAGCAATTGCTCGTATCGAAAAATATAATATTAATCCCTTATTCAATAGACCTCGTAATATTTTAATTTAATTCCTTTTTCCCTCTTACTATCTTAAAATTCAACAGACCAACTTCAAAATTAACCGGACTCACTCTCGACCTATGGGAACAGAGTAGGCCGGCCAATAGCGAAGCGAGCTTTGGGATCGCCTCGGCACCCAAACTCACTTCTACCCTGACACACCCACTCTCAAAGGGTCACCATAGGCTGCCCCCTGATTGGACTGCGCATTCTCGCGCTAAAGCTATTAAATACTCGCTCCTTTTGGGCGAAATTCCGCTTTGGCGGACAAGTCTTTAATTTTAAATACATACAGATCACACAACTACACTAATGCATTTTAATCACACCACACATTTAAATTCTCATTTTCCTACACCCAAAGTAAATTTTCTTAATAGTTCATTTAATATTCTCAATGTCAACACATAATTATTTAATTAAGCAGCAATGGGCTAAGTGAAAGCTGAACTCATGTAACTCATCCAGTTCATTATGATAGGAGATTGAGCTTCCCTGCGGGAAACAGGTACTCCAGTAATCCGTCAACTTATATTTATTGTGCTTTGAGACAAATAAATCACTTGAAGTTATTTTCTGACTTATAATAAATTCGTTTCTTGTATTCAATTTTTTTTCTTCTTCTTCTTCTTTTAAATACACATACAAATGTAAGGAATTACTTATGACCACTTTTTATTCTCCAAAAGAATATTACTGAAAAACAATTATGACGAATAATGTTTCGTTTGATAATACTCAATAATAAGTCACATATTTTTTTAAGTGAGTTTAATCATGTTTATGCAAGTGTTCCGTAATTTCTTTTGTTAATCACTTTCACTGAGCAAAAAACTAATCATGCGTCCATCTTCCGAAACAAAAATGTGATGTAAAAAATTTTCAGCATTTATATATACTTTTGATTGGATTTATAACAGTTTATTTTAGATTATTTTTCAACCTCAATAACAATATTAAATGGGCTCAATTCATGAGGGTCACGTGATAAATACAATCACATGTTCTCTATTGAAATTAAAACTGACATTAGACTTGTACTTGTTCTACTTGCAAATTTAGATAAAATTTCAAAGTTGAAAATAGGGTAAAGATGTTCAAATATTAAGATTCTGCAAAAAGATTTTCAAAGCTAAAAAAAAAAACTTACATTATAAATGTATTTTTAAATCAAGTTCATTTTGTTTACCTATGAGCGTTATTAACAAATATGAATTTTTTAAAAGAAAGTTTCTGTAAAAACAAAAATGGACAACAGCAAACTGATTGGCTGGAAACATATGATGGCATTTATCATGTGTGTTTATGGCGGCACATGAATTTATGAACTAATTGGCTGGAAATATGTGACTGTAGATATCATGTGACTAAGAAAGTCACATGGATTTAGCCCATTCCTTCAAGTCAAATTTCAATCAATATCTTACCCTAAACCTCTGTTCCGATTTGAACAGAAATTAGCTGTACATTGATCGTATGTTGACCACCTGCTATATGCACTGTGGGGAAATGGATGGTAGCGTGAGACTTCGGAATTTAAATTATACTGACGTCTACAGCTATAAATTACAATATTTCCATTTAGATACAAGTTATTCAAACTATTGAATATTTTAATTCTTCAGAATATTCTATTGGTGACAGAGGAGACAAAACATAACGTCTCTTTTCGTTTCAAGCCTCTCCACCATCCTGGAGCGGGGCGGTCCCTTCTTACACCTCGAATTTCGCTCGAGGTTCGGCTCGCAGGTGGTTTTCTCATGGCCATCGGTTGTCGATGTCAGGTGAAAGGACCCCGCAATATTTTAGAGGTGCACGTATGCTATCTGCATAGGGAAGCCGTAAGGCGTAATGCTATCTGCATAGGGAAGCCGATCTTGCAGCTGCGAGGCGGGAAAAACACTGCAGCATGAAAAAGTCAACAAAGACTTCGGAATACCAAAATAAGGATAAAGCAAACGCAAAAAAAGATTTATTTATTACAACTCAAATATAATTGCAACACAGTAACATTAAAAAAAATTTAATTAAATTAAATTAAACGTAATAAATGTCCAGAGAAATAAGAAAAAAATGTATAATAAATTCACGGATTTCAATCTATTCTGTTTGCTGTTTATTTAAACAATAACGTTATTTTTATTTCAACATGATTTGGAAATATATATATATTCCCCCTTCCCTTTTAAATAACATTTACTCCGAAAAAAACATTCAGTTTTCCATCGCCAAAAGCTTTTTTCTTTTTTTTTTGTACTAAATTATAAATTCTCTATATAGAGATATTTCATAAGGAGCTAATTCATTATTACCAACTTAACTTCGCCCAATTTTTTTTTACTTAAAATTTGTAGGTTATTTAGTAAGGACCAACTAAACGCTATTCAAAATCTAAATTTAGTTATTTGAAAATAATGTTTACAGACACAACCCTTTGAGATGCTACTACTGCAACTATTACCAACGAGAGAGGTATGTAGGTCGGTTCAAAAACTTCACGGTTATCTAAACTTTAATAATCCATAATCCCTTTTTCGTGACTTGGCATTTAAGAAATTATGATCACACAAATAGTATACAATTTTTCTTTGATCGACTCTCTCAATTTTTGATTTTATTTTTTAAAAGAAGCATTTGATCCTTTTTTTTTTTCAATTAAAAAGCAGAACATTATTAACTAACAACAGGTAAAACGAGATTAAGCGCATGAAGCTATTAAAGAAATAAATATAAATATTTCTGTTTTTTTTTCAAGTTTGTGAATATCTTTTCGTTTGTCCACGTCATTTTATAAGTACTTCGATCAAACTTGTGAAAATTAGAGATTAATAGAATCCAAATATGTAAACAAGAATTCAAATTTAAGTTTACGTATGTTTAGTTTTCGATTTAATCTGAGCAAGTGAAAAATTTTTTTAAATAATTCCCTAAATGTTTTATTGCATCCGTTTCAATCACTTTGTGAGTTACCTCTTTAGTAATTTAGTCAAAATATAATTTCAAAATTTTCTCAGATTCCATCATTCAATTGACAACGATCAAACAAAATATTTTGATTCTACAAGAACTAAGCGCAGCAGATTAACAATATTAATCAACCGAATAAGCAATTTTTTTAAAACTTACCATGGCATTCATACTAATTGGTAATTTTTCATGCAGAAAACTATGCGAAGGATGTATTTGTTAAAGAGTTCTAAGGGTACGAAAATAATGTGACCTAGAAAATGATCTTAGGTTAAAACTAGATCGAGTAAAAAAGAAAAAAATATTTAATCTTAAATATCCTCATTAAGTATTATCGACAGTTAAAAAGAAAAAAAAATATTGCTGGTCTTAAATGGAAGGTCCGAATACAGAACAATTATGTCCCTTCCACAAACTTAATACCATACAAGATGACGTCGTGCAATACTTTACTTCTGATTAGGTCGAAATTTATTCTCCTTTTCAAACTAACATCGCCTGTTTCAGTTTAATTACTTATATATTCTGGTTAATTAGAATATTTTTTTCATTTACTGCTTAACCGTCAGTTAAAATAAGTTATGTAGCTAAAGTTGACATCTTTTGTAATTCTACGTATAAGAATTTTTCAAAGTATTATTCAAGTAAGTGGGTTTTACTGAAGAAAATTTTGAAACCCTCTTCAATTGATTTTTCCAAGCTAATTCATAACTTTTTTTTATTTTGTCCCACTGCTCCCGACAGTTAACTTGTACAAAGAAGTTGTTCGAATAATCTTTTAATCCATATAAATATTTGATACTTAAAATAGGAGTATTTCATTCAATACACACGAATGTGAACATTTTATTTCGTATCACTAAACAATTTATTTTCTCTTAAAACAAAACAAATTTTGTTTTTATTTGCGGTTTTCCGGAAAATCGGGAAAACTGTACTACGAGGGACGATTTTAAAATTCAATGATGATAAGTAGTTTCGAAATACGAGGCGTGTCTGAACCGTTTCGTTTCACTGCCACCACAGTGGTAGTATCGCCCCGTGTCTCTAGTTGATTGGGAGTTCATTACAGCCGACGATTGATTCCACCGACCGTGAAGTGCGTTCTGTAATCTTTTTTTTTTTTTTAAGGCAAGGACTTGTAGAGCTTTAGGGTGAAAATGAAATGGTCAGAAAGTAGGTTCAATGATGAAAAACTGAGTGGTTTGGTTAAAAAGGTGAACATTCGTGAAAATAAATGATTCAAAATAAAACTGCTCTTTCCACAAACCGCCGTTCAGCGGACTGGCGACATCTCTCTTCGAAGACAGTAGAAGCAAATGGGTTTCCCGAAATGTCCAAACAATGGTGGTCACTATGCAGAAAAATAGTTGCCCAAATGCTCTTTCAAGAAAAAATAAATTTTGTTTCGAAAAAAAAAATTAGGTGAGAGTTTTCAAAGCGGTACTTAGTTTCCGAACTCGTCTCGTATTCTGATCTTAACTTTTTAATAAAAATAAAAATAATTCAAAAGTTCTAAAAACCAATATCTAGTCTTTAGATTTGGAAAAGCATTACGAAGGGGTACACCAACTTTAAAAGGTGCACTGGTAAAGAGGTTAACATTAATTTTTCATCATACTATTTTATTTAATTTCATCGGTTTTGTCTCGTCCCTAAAACGTGTATTCTTTTCTCGGAGTTGTGGTTGATGAAAATAGATTTAAAAAAAAAGCATTGCACGCATCTTTTAGATTTAAAGATTCCTCTCGGAGAAGAGAAGCTATTGAAGGAGTGGATGACCAGGAGATATTGTAACACTGCGGATGAATTAAACTTGAAAACCACGTAATATGTATTTAAATTTCAACGTTATTTAAATTTTAGGAATTATACCTATAAACACACTTATACTTAGATGACTTCTAATATTTTTATATATAAATAAAAACTTACTCTGAGTTATATTTCAACCAAACAGAGAACTTCATCAGCAAATTTGGGTACTTTTCCGTTTCACCAGCGCAAGCGATAAAGTCGCCAAAAATGATATAACCGACGCCAAACGGAATATTTTCGCTGGTAACCTTTTACCACCACATTTCCAAAACAAGTCGTTGTCATTCTTATCAGTAATGTCTTTTTCATACGTCAAAAATGGATAAAAAACCAATGAGAACTAACATTTATTAACATTTTTCTATGTGTATACAGTGTGTTGTTGCCAATAAAGCCTGCTTGGCGAGATTTGCGCCGGCAAAACGGGAAAGTACCAGAATTTCTTTAGGCAAAATAAACTATTTCCTCTAAGAACTGAGCAAATGAAACTAAGAGAACTATATAAAATCTTATTAATAAAACATCCATTATTAGTGACTTTTTCTCATATAATACTAATTAAGAAGATGATGACATCAATGAACGTTTTAAAATCAAAGAATAAAACAAAAATGCACCTCTTCGAACATATAATGGAATAAACTCGTATTCTTGTTTAAGAAATTCAGAACAAATATAATGAATTTATTAAACTATTTTCATATCTCAAATTTTGTGAAATAATATTATTGCATTTGGTTTCAGATATTTCAATAATGATTCTTGAGCAATTTTGGCGAACGAGTTTGCTGTTTTACTTTAAGAAAGTCAACGGTCATCATCCACGGTTAAGCGATGCCCTTGCACCACTTTCATCTTCAGCTGTCTTATCAACTCTTTACAGAAATATTTTCTAGTTTATAACCAACTAATATGCTTTCCCATAGAAAACCAATTCACCTTTTCCTTTCAAGATAGAAGAAACCCCTTTTTCATCTTCCATTATTTCCTTCTATTCGGTGCTTCTTTTCCCTTTCTTCCCCAAAATAGAAACCGTTTTTCCAACTCTGGCAACAGTCACAACAAAATAACGTAAAAGTATTCGACTGACCAGCCAATACTTTTGTTTTCTTCATGTGCCTTGCCATTTATTACATCCGGAAACAGTCGTTCCCTTTCCCAAGAAAAATTGGCATCTTTCCCATGATACAATGCACCATTCATCACATACGGTTGGCGATCTTACAACAGAAAGAAAAGATTTTCGGAGAGGCCAATGACTTGTCTGAGTGGCGCCTAATTTCTCAGCGTGTCGCCAAATCCATGCTCAGTGGATCCGCATCCGTCTGTAAACAATTGAATAAGACAAAGGCAATTTCGGGAGGATAAAAATACAGAACAATCCCGGAAGAGGGAAAATCCTTTGGAGCCATCACAGAATGCCACAAGAAAACATTCTGATTTTCTAGCATCGCGATCTTTTCAGGAATACAGGGGAAGGGGGCAATAAGAACTTGTTTCGGTTTTAACATTTTTTTCTAACACAGTGCTCCATAACCGATTCAAAATATCGCAATGAAATTTTTAGACCGCATCATAAGAGCCATTATTTACAAGATATGTTACTGTGAGCCTAAACTAAAAGGAAAAGAAAAAACAATAACGAATGTGACAAGGATGTAACTTGCCATTTAGCAACTATTTTGCAAAGAAAACACTAACGAAAAAAACAGGGAATCAGTTTTAATACATACAATTCTAAGAAAAAAATGTATTAACAACTCAGTTACAAACATTTACGGCATAAATAAATAAAAGGAGGATTACGACATAGTAAATTAAAGGACTTTGTTTCAATCCAAGTAATAAACAGTCTAAAGAACTGGAAAAAAAAATGCCCAAGAAAATGTAATTATTCCATAACGCGTCCTCAGAAACATTGAGACGAAAGCTTATGATAATTTTCTTATGGGTTTAAATTCATGGTGGTCACTTGACAAATATAATCACGTGTTCTCCATTGAATTCAAAAATAGCATTTGACATGTACTTGTTGTCCTACTTGTAAAATTCAGATGAAATTTCGAATTTAAAAATTGCGTAAAGATGTTCAAATGTTAGGATTTTTCAAAAAGTTTTTCGGTAAAATCCTAGGAGAACCCACACCCTTGGCGACAAACCGAAAAAAGCGCCAAGCCAGAACAAGATGGCGCCAAGCGAAATCGACAATGGCGGCAAGGGAATATAGTGGGATAAGGTGGATGCGTAATGAAAATATATGTGAACAATACAGAAATTAAACATTTAAGATAAAAAATATAAAAACAGCACTTACTTTCTTACTGCTGATCTTTTCCGAGTGGAGGGAACAGCGTAACAACAAATTTTTAAAAAGCCTTAAAGGTCTCATGGCTAAGCGAATGATCGTGTGAGCGCCGCCATATTTATTCTGCGAGGTAATGGTCGAACATACATTCGGCGTGGCTAGTAGGATTTCGAAGAAAGCGTTTTATTGCCGACCATGTTACATCATGCCGATCATTACATTTAGGACATTCATAACTCGAAGCAATCAATCCTTCCTTCATACACCATTCTCAATCAATTCTTTCTTACCTTTCGCATTCAACAAAGTAAAAAATTCTAAAGATCACGCAGCCAGCCCGGAGCCCAACGACAAAATGAAATTCGAAATGCGCATCCACAAAATACGAAAATGCTAGAAATAGTTATGAGTTGCCATATGTAGTGTTTAAAAAAGTGGGGATACCAATATGGCGCAATTATCGCCAACCAAAGTAATTCGCGCCAAGTGTGCGGGCTCTCCTAGGAATAAGCCAATTTTTCAAAATTTATTAAAAAAATTTTATAATACGCGTGTTCTATTAAATCAAGTGCATTCTAGTTACCTATGTGCATTATTATTGTTTAAAAATGTATATTTTTTAAAAAGAATTCGCAAAAAAGCAAAAGTTGGCAACAGCAAAACGCATGAATTGATTGGCTGGAAACATGTGGTTGCATTTATCGTGTGATTATGACGTCACGTAAATTCATAAATTGTCAGGCAGGAAACACGTGTCTATAGTTATGTGACTATGACGTCACATAATTTAGCTCATTATTAATTACGACAACTGAAAAAAGGAACCCTGCGAATAATAGCAGGAGAAAAATAAGTTCATTTAAAATATCTTATTTTTAAAAAAGAATAGCGTTTCTAATTTTAAAAAATTGCTGGATATTTTGATACAGTTAGAAAACACGAATAGATACAATCAGATACTCTGAGATAAAATTAATAAAAGAATTTTACGACATTCAATTTTAACTCAAAACCATAAATGTATTCGAACAAAAATCACAAACACACAACGAATGTTTAATGCATTTTCAGTAAAATAACATAAATATTTACTAATCACTGAAAACAATCTAAGTTGATTCAATATTTTATATAGTTTCATATTTATAAAATACTCCGCAAAATCAGAATCATCATAACCATTAATGGGACAATAATAATGGTCATCTTAATAATTAAGAATGGAAGAAAACAGTTTTAACTAAAAAATCATGCAAAAGACAGTATCCAGTGAAATAAAGAATCAAAGAAACGATTTGATACTTTTAGAAAATAATTCCAAAGGATGAACTAATACGAATTACCGAGAACTGAAAAAAGTAGTGATGACTTTTAAATGATAAGATCAGTGCTTTAAAAAAATAAAATTCAGTTCTATATTATACTAGGGAAAAAAATACATGACATTTATTCTTTTTTTTTAATGAGTCACTTTGAAAAGAAAACAAAAAAGAAAAATAACAAAATCAATAATAAAGAAATTAAAATGATTTTTCAGAGTAAGCTTACACATATATAATAAGCAATGAAAAAAACTTTACATTTATTAGTAAGATTTTATGAATACAAAGAACTGTAACAGAAAATTTAGTTTTTTCTTGGCAAGTTACCAAAACCCATTTGCGTGTCACAGTCTGCCCATCTCGCAGCACTATACTGCAGTTGAAATCTTAAAAATAACGTTCGCTTGCAAAGAAAAAAAGTCGGTTTCAGGTTTTATTTTGGCAGCAGACAGATAACAACAAAAACAAAATAGCCCCGTTGAACTTGGAAGCAGAAAATGAGGTCTATAGGTTAAATAGGGATTGCGAATACAAAGGGTGAATTAAGTTCTCCCTTTGAAATCAAAAGAGTTATCACATTAAATTCCAGCTATTTGGGGGGAAAAAAGACAGGGATACATAGTATTTTCCAGTATATATAGTAATAAATTCAGAGATATATTATTTTATCAAACGCTGTAAAATTTTTGGTATTGGAGGAAAAGCCCTACCCTGGATTTACGATTTCTTGAGAAACAGACTTAGAGTGTAGTTTAATAATTCCCTCTCCAGGAGTTTTTCATTTTCTCAAGGAGTGCCTCAGGGTTCAGTTCTAAGCCCAACTTTGTTCTCGCTCTACTTACCAGACATTGAGAGTGTTATCAAGAGGAAATGTGAGGTCAGCGCATTCGCGGATGATATTGTTCTTTGGAAGTCCGATTCTGACTTGACGAAACTGGAGAGAGACATTAATCTTGTCCTTGAGGACATTCGGAATTTCGATCGAGACCACAAACTGACTTTTAACCATACCAAGTCTGCGGTTAGCTTCTTTACAACCAATAGAAAACTTTATAATTTCCCCAACCTAATATCTTTCTGTATAATCCATCGATTAACATCCAAAATATTTGGGTTTCATATTTCCCTGAAATTCTGGGAAACAAACATATTAACGATATTGTATTTAAGGCAAGAAAATGGCTTAACATTTTGAGATATATCTCTAGATGTGATTGGGGAGCAGATGATGGCACTCTGAGAAACACGTACATCTCTATTATCAGGCCCATCTTGGAGTATGGCGTTCCAGTTTACTGTAGCGCCTCCGTTACAAATCTTCAGAAACTCGAAAAGGTCCAGCTCAGCGCTGCTCGGATCATCATTGGCCTAAAAAATACTTGTCTCAGAGATATAGTACTTTTCGAGGCGGACCTACAACCCCTCCTTAGCGTTAGGAGGCGTGCATGTCTAACAAAATACTACAACAAACTCAGAAGTCTGGATTCTCGAAATCGTACAATGATTGGTGTAATAACCAGAGATAATAAACAGTCCCTTCAGCCAAATGGTCTCTTTTAACCTTACCATTGGTGCTGTGGAACCTCATTATCTGTCACAATGTCTTGACAGGGCCTTCTTACATCCAGAATTATTAGTACACGTGAATAAACACAAGCAGACCTTCCTCCCTATCTAAAGCAATTAGCTCTAGAGAGAATTGAAGATATACCAATTGACGCCGTTCAGGTTTATACGGATGGCAGTAGAGACGATAATTATCGATCTGGCAGCGGAATTTACATCAAATCGCAAGACCATATCTTAAGAATCCAGAGAAGAAATCCAGACGGCTGCTCGGTTTTTCGCAGTAAGCTAATAGCCATTGATGAGGTCCTTGGTTCTCTTGCATCTCTTCCAAATGGAAAAGAGATTTGGATACTGTCTGATAGTAGAAGTGCAATACAACACTTGTCCAATTGGCAAAGTGTGAGAGATAACGTTGGAGTGTCGATACTCACCAAGTTAAAACGACTTTCCATTTCGCATCAAATTCATCTGCACCCTCTCACATAGATCTAGAAGGAAATGATATTGGCCAAGGCTGGCGCTCGCGAGTTACCAGAGCCGTCAGCACCCCTCACCGTTTTGGAGATTTTCTCTAGAACTAAACACCAGAATAATACTGCTTGGATTACCCCCTTCCCAGAGCACCATTGGTATGAATGTTTTCGTCCTGAAGGCTCTCTGGCTCACGGTTTTACAAGACAGGATCAAACTCTTCTAGCCCGCTTTCGAAGTGGCCATATCAAATCAATGAAATTTTCCGAAGGACGCAAGAGTTTTGAAATGTACACAAACTGTTCTTCTGAGCCGACCACGCCTGCTCACATCCTCGAGTGCCTAGGGCTCACCAAGCAGGACTTAGCAGACGTTCCCTTGCTGGTGTTGGACTTTCTGAAAGTGTATGATGTCATGGACTTGGTCTAGCACTGCTGACCAATGGGGGCGTGCAACAACAACTACAACCGTGATACGAAAGAGGAAAAAAAGATCACAATACTGGAGGCAGCTTCCCGTTTAAAACAGATGGATAAATATTAAGCTTTTCAAATGACCATGATTTGGAATACCATACACCAAAGAATAAATACTACTAGTAAACCATCGTAATAAGTTGAGAGTGAATTATTGAAAGAATCTAGTCAACTAATATCTCTAGAAAATTATATCCAAAATTTGATAAATGAATTTGGAAAAATGGAACAAGGAGCAACGGATTTATCAGGGCTCTCGTTGGATGAGGTAGCTAAACAAGGTCGCAGGCAATAACAACAACAAAAAAATAACTTTCGGTGAAAGTAAAGAATTCGGTTATAAATTTTTGAAAGGGAAAATTTTATAGTGAATTCATATTATGACAACAGAAGAGCTATCCAGAAGAGCTGAGAGTTATGAAACTGTTATAGACCACCTTACTGTATTTTTTGTCGAGAAATTATTACCTGGAATTATGAAGAAAGCAAAACAAATACTACAGGAAGCATACAAAAACGATGAAGAATCTTTTAATTTTGACGATATGAATTAGATCAGTTTTTACTATTTTCAAAAGAAAACAAAGATGCAATGAAGACCCCACTAGAAATGTGTCGAGTTGCAAGAAAAATCCTAGACATACTTTCCTATTGCAGAGATACTTCTGAAAATATTTTTATCAATACCGATATCGAATGCATCAGTTGAGAGAGATCTTAAGGCGCGTTAAAAGCTATTTCAGAAGTACTACGAGAAAGGAGAAAAATTGAGCATCACGACTACATTATATATAGAACAAAGATGATTTGAGCAAAAATAATGGATGAATTTTCCAAAGAGAAAGTAAAGTTTGAAATTCTTTAGTAAGGTTTTTAATTTTCTCAAAAAGATTTTTAAGATTTTTCTTAAACCATTTAGTTTTATATATATATATATAAATCAATCATCAACAATCTCTCAATCACAATAATCAATTGAAATATACGAATCTTATAATACTAAATCCTATTTCAAAATATCAATGGCGAATATAAAAGATAAAATTCCATCGTTTTCAAACAAAATTAAAAAAATATAAAATAAAATAAAAAGTTATAAAATATCCAAGAGCAACCTCGGACTTAGGACAGATAAGTGGGGTTAAACTAGTTTGACGGCGCCAACCTTCCCCCTATTGCGACTTGGTAAGTTAATCGGAAAATATCCAAATTTCAAAAATTTTAAAATTAAAAAGTTAAAATTAAACCATTATACTTGAAAAATTAAACTATTCGCCATCGCATTCTGAAAAATATTATAACATTAAAATATTAAAATTCAAAAACAATTTAGTGCATAATATAAGTGAACCATCGAACACCAAAGATGATGCACCCCTCTTTAAAATAGTTGTATAGGTAGAAAAAATAGTTGTATATGTATAAAAAATATTTGAGATCCGAAAGTTCAAATTAAAAAATACCTAAAATCAAAAAGTTCAAACTAAAAAATCCGAAAGTTCAAATTAAAAAATCCGAAAGTTCAAACTAAAAAATATCTAAAAACCGAAAGTTCAAATTAAAAACCCAGTATATTCACAAATGAATAGCGTAAATCATTAAAAACTCACCAAAGAGCATCCTATCAAGAATTCAATCCATATCCATAGAACGACTTCTCATATTTAATATATCAATTACCACACCTATATTTTGCTCATAACACCCAATGTCATGTCAATCCAAACGATTCATAATCTAACACTAGAGTTTAACTACTTGGCATTAGATGCAAACCAGACCGCATGCAAAAAATTTGCTTGATTGGTTATAAATGTTTGACTGGACAATAAATGCTTAATTGGTCATAAATAATTTTAAAGTGTAGTCGTGTAGATATTGGTCTATGTGTGTATTAAAATGTATCCTGTGTGTGGAATGCACATATACTTCACAGCTGGACCACTAACAAGCTGACTTTGTGGACCTAATGTTGTGTGGTGGATTTGTGCATTTATGAGTTTAAAAATATTTTTAAGAAATATTTCTGATCTATATATTTTCTCAAAAAGTTGATTCTGTATGCAACACAATATAAATTTCTGGATATTCTTGAATTTATCAATATTGTGTGTATTTCTCATCAGAAAATTTAAAATTATATTTCTAAATATTGATATATGTAGACAACTATTGAAGTTCGGTATCTTTGTGACATTGAATTTAAATGCGCGCGCGCTTCCCTTTTATCATATTGTTGCGTTTCGAAATGATTGAAGCCGAAGAGCGGGATCCAAAACAATTTTATTCTTTGCCAAAACAGTCCTCCACAAATTGTAGAACAGTTCGTGAAAGTCACGTACAATCGATGAAAATACTGATAACACAGATGTAATACACTAACAAAAGCAATAGTAAACACTCAGCACAAAAATAATAACTCAATAAAAGCAATAACACACGCACTATGCAATCGTCTCTCTCTCTCTCAAGCGGAGAGGTATTACTTGCATGAAAGCTGAGATCTGACTAACTAACTAGCCGGCTCGGGCCCTTTTATACCTTTCGGTCAGAAACCTCTGGCACTTGCCAGAATAATCTAGAAATAGAAAGGTCTAGAAAAATCCGGAAGGTATGAGAAAAGCTCAATACATAGTGTTACAATACCGCGATAGGGTTGCCAGACAGGGTTATTAGGAGCAGGGTTGCCATGGCCGCCAAGCTTATCGCCCACATTTGGCGACATATCGCCAAATTTGGCGCCAAAAATTAAGTCGCCAAATCCGTCGCCAACTTGGCGCTAGCTGCAATATTTGGCGAGTTTACCATTTAAACCAATGTTAAAGCATGGGGGCCGTGCAATGCAGTGGAAATGATATTACAGGTAAACAGGGTTGAAATCACATTAGATACGACAAATTAGACTGTAGAAATGAACACAAATGAGTAGAAACAATTAGAATAAGACTAAATTCGTAACATTGCCCCCCTCTCAAGAACTGCACGTCCCGTGCAGTACAACCCTTCATCAGACGTTAACATAATAATAAAGCAATTGATTAAAAACAATTAAATGAATATGCAATAATAAACATGTAATACATAGTACAAAATAAACACCTAATGCATAGTACAAAATAAACACGTAATGCATAGTAGAAAATAAACACTTACAAAACAATAAACAAAATTATTTACAAGATTATTTACACACTAACTTATTTATACAAGACCATGGTCAAAATAAATTACACGATAATTGACACACTAAGAATTATGGCCATAATATGGAGCAAGCCTGTCGTAATGAACGACTCTAGGCTTCGAATTCGTTGACTTACGGATCCGGATTACGACGTCGTTTATTATCTTTAAAATTGTATAAGGACCGTCCCAATGCGATTGTAGCTTAGGAGAAAGTCCTTTGCGTCGAGTCGGGTTGTAGAACCACACCTTGTCACCTTCCTTGAATTGATGTCCTGTGGCTTTTGTGTCGTACCGAGTCTTCATCTTCTCCGTCCTCAGGTTGATCCGTTCTCTAGCCAAATTGTGTACATCTTCAAAACGTGCCTGGAGATTCTGCACGTACTCCTCAGGCGATGAAGGTGTATCCGGAGGGCGACCAAACAGCAGGTCACAAGGGAGACGAAGATCTCGGCCAAAAAGCATCTGGGATGGTGAATATCCGGTAGTCTCGTGAACGGCGCTGCGGTACGCTAGCAGAAAAGAGAGGAACTTTCTGGTCCCAGTCTTGTTGGTTCTTGGAGACCATCAGTGAGAGGTTATTCAGGATGGTACGATTAAACCTCTCCACCATGCCATCTGACTGTGGGTGCAAAGGTGTGGTCTTGGTCTTGTCAATTCCGAGTAGTTCACAGACCCCCTTCAATACCGCAGAGACGAAATTTCTTCCCTGATCGGAATGAAGTTGAAGAGGTACCCCATATCTCGATATCCAGTGCTGCACTACAGCCTCCGCTACGGTGGGGGCTTCCTGATCGGAATGGGGTACACTTCGGGCCATTTCGTGAAGTAGTCCATGACAACAAGTAGGTACTTATTACCAGACGCAGTCCTTGGCAGAGGTCCCAGGATATCGAAAGCGATACGTTCGAAGGGTGCTCCAACATTGTAGCGATGCAGCTTCCCTCGGCTACGTATCTTTGGCCCCTTCCGAGCTGAACAGGCATCACAGGACTTGCACCACTGTTCCACGTCAGCTCTCACTTTACCCCAGCAGAATCGCTCTCGAACTCGGTGCAAAGTTTTCATGACGCCGAAATGACCTCCTGTTGGGCTGCCATGCAATTCTTTGAGTACCTCTGGGATACGAGATCGAGGAAGTACTAATTGCCACCTGAATGTCTTTCCATCCTCTGATTCGAATTTTCGGTATAGAACACCATTCCTGAGATGTAGAGAATTCCAGAGGGCCCAATACTGCTTAGTTGTAGGACTATAAGCCGAGATGTCCTGCCAACTTGGTTTATTGCTGGAAGACTCCATAAACTCTATAAGGGGTTTAATATCAGGATCCGCCATCTGGTCTTCTCGAACTTTCTCGTCCTCCAGGGATCGGGTGGCGTCGCTGTTGAAGTTGTTATCTGGCGTATAGCATAGTCATATTTGGTCTCTACTCTGGAACAATGACGACAATTTTCTGGGCATGGTCTTCTTGAAAGGGCATCAGCATTTCCATGCGAGGAGCCTTTACGATGTCTGATGTCAAAGTAATACTCGTTGAGGCGTTGTATCCATCTGGCTACCTGGCCTTCAGTATTTCTAAAATTCATTAGCCAGGTTAAAGAGGCATGATCGGTACGTAGAAGAAATTTTTGGCCATAGAGATAGTGATGGAAATGCTCGATGGCTTTCACAATAGCCAGTAGCTCTTTTCGAGTGACACAATAATTTCTTTCCGGTTTCGATAAACACTTACTCCAATAAGCTACGACTCGTTCCTGGCCATCTATTTCCTGAGATAATACTGCTCCGACACTCTCATTACTGGCATCAGTGTCCAAGATAAATGGCTTGTCCGGTTGTGGATATATTAAGATCGGTGAAGACGTCAAAGCTTCTTTAAGCTGGAGGAAGGAATCTTCACATTCTTTTGCCCACTGAAACTTTTGTTTACTTTCTGTTAGCCTGTGCAAGGGTCTTGCGATGTTAGAGAACCCTTTCACAAACTTTCGGTAATAAGTACATAGTCCCAGGAAGCTTCGCAGCTCACGGAGGTTTCAGGGCGTTTCCAATTCTTTACGGCGGACACTTTTTCGGGGTCCGTACGAACACCTTCTGCAGAGATGATGTGTCCCAGATAATTGACTTCTTTCTGGAAGAACTTGCATTTCGAAGGGTTTAGCTTCAAGTTAGCGTCGCTTAATTTTGATAACACCTTCCGGATATTTTGAAGATGTTCTTCAAACGTACGCCCTCCTATTATGACGTCATCCAGGTAAATAAGGCAAGCTTCAAAAGTCAGACCCTTTAGCACGGTCTCCATCAGCCGCTCGAAAGTAGCTGGCGCATTGCAGAGCCCGAACGGCATGACTTTGAACTGCCATAGTCCTTGGCCGGAAGTGAATGCTGTTTTTCTCTATCTTCGGGATGGATCTCCACTTGCCAGTATCCGCTCTTTAAATCTAAAGTCGAGAACCATTTATGACCGGAAAGGGTATCCAGGGTGTCATCTATCCTTGGAAGAGGGTAGCTGTCCTTCTTGGTGACGTCGTTAAGTTTTCGATAGTCCACGCAAAATCTTGTGGAGCCATCTTTCTTACGAACCAAGACGATTGGAGATGCCCACGGACTCGAAGACGGTTCTATGATGTCATTTTCCTGCATCTCTCGTAGTAGTGTTCCGACCTCTTCCTGTTTAGCAAACGGCAAGCGTCTTGGGTGCTGTTTAATCGGCGGATGGTCTGCTGTATCAATTCTGTGTTGTGTCACTGTCGTATGGCCAATATCGCTACTGTTTCTAGAAAACACGTCTTCAAATTCTTGGAACAGTCTTTCTGCGGAGCTTTTCTGTTCGGGGGACAATTCAGCATTTTCTAGAAGGTCGGGAGTCAACTGTTGAGGCGAGTTGGATAGGAGCAAGCTCGAACTTTTGCAGACACACGTTACTGGACTGCAGGTTGCCAACACTTCACCTTTCTGGAACACTCTAGGTTTTTCAGTTACGTTGCAAATTCTTACCGGGATAGTTTTTCTGGAAAGGTCCACTAGCGTCGAAGCTATTAGCAATCCATTCGCTTTATTTTCCGCAGATCCAATTAGGCCAGAGTTGAAACTCACATCGTTACCGATGTATCCAGGTACTATGATTTCAGTCCTTGGGGAATGGTAATATTCTCGTTAGCGGTTACCTGTCGAATAGATTCTGTCCTGTGTTCAATTTTGAATATAGTGACTTCTTCGTGTATGGAACGTAATTCGTTCTTGTTGAAGTCTAGAGTGAAACCATGCTCCTTTAGAAAGTCCAGTCCAAGAATGAAAGGGTCTGCAATATCTGCGACATACACAGCATGTTGGTAGGTAGTGTCTCCAAACCTGATCTTGACTTTTAATTTTCCGTGAATATCAATCTTTTCCCCGTCACGGTCTGTAGCACCACGCGGGGCGGGTCCAGAGGAGTTTCTCTTTTAATTTTTGAGCCAGATCGTTCGAATGATAGACACATTGGCTCCTGTATCGATGATCATGTTGCAGGGAAGCTCGTTAACATGTCCTATTATAAAAATTCCATTCTCACCGGTACTCTTTGTCGAAATTTGACACACTTGAAAATGGGGCTTTCCAAAATCTGGCAACCTCCGCCCCACGAGATGGCCATTAATTAGTTTTCCGACACCTCCTTCTGGAAGGCGCTTATTAGTTTCAGCGCCTTGGCGTGCCCGGCAGCTTCTCTGCAGATGCCCTTCTCGACCACAGGTCTAGCATTTAAGGGTCTTCTTCCCGTCTGCTTTCTGGGACATCAAAGACTCAACTCTATTCAAGAAGCTTCTCATCTGTCGCTCTAACCGCTCCACACTTGAGTTCGACGTGTCCGATTCGTTGACGGCTCGTATGGGGTGTCTGTCCTTTCGTGTTGCTTGCTGGGCTGCCTCGAATTTCATAGCAAACACTAGGGCAACCTTTAAGTCCTTGAGATCCGCCATTCGGAGAGCTTTCTGGATTTCCGGATCACGCACCCCGTCGATGAAGTGTTGCAGCGCCAGGACTTCTCTTACTTCAGTCGGACAGTCAGAAAACGCCAAGTGAGAAAGCCTCTCGACGTCCGTCGCCAGTTCTTGGAGAGTTTCGGACACTTTCTGCTGCCGTGACTTCAGCTGGAGTCTGCTGTAATCCTTCACACATTTCTCTCCGAAGCGTAACTCCAGAGCATTAACGAGAGCGTCGAAATCCAGCCGCTGTGTTTCCGGCAAAGTTTGCAAAATGTCAGCAGCGTCGGCTCGAAGAGAAGCAGCTAACTGGCAGGCCTTGGTCTGGGAGTCCCACTGGTTTGCATCCGCCACTATGGAGAATTGGGTCTTATACACCTGCCAAGAGGACTTTCCGTCATATGTAGAAAGCTTGATGGAAGGCTTGGAATAAGGAGCTTGAAACTTAAATTCATCCCCTTGACCAGTCATGACTTTCTGCTTCAATTTCTCTAGTTTGCTCTCCATATCTTCGAATTTATTTTCAAATTTGTTCTCTATATCCACAAATTTGTTTTCGAATTTATTTTCCACCGACTCGATTCTTCCTTCCATTTCTTCAAATTTCTTATCCATAGTCGTCAATTTGTCACCAATGCCCTTCAAATCACTTTTCAACTCCGATTTCATTTCAGTCATATTGGCATTCATGCTAGCGGTCAACTCCGATTTCATTTCAGTCATATTGGCATTCATGCTGGCGGTCAAGTCCGATTTCATTTCGCCCATATTGGCATTCATGCCGGTCAACTCCGATTTCATTTCGCCCATATTGGCATTCATGCTGGCGGTCAATTTTTCTAGAAGAGTCTGGAACTGGGCCTCCATCGCTCTTGTTGTTGGCATTCAATCCCACTTCTGACACCAATTGTTGCGTTTTCGGGGATTCGAAATGATTGAAGCCGAAGAGCGGGATCCAAAACAATTTTATTCTTTGCCAAAACAGTCCTCCACAAATTGTAGAACAGTTCGTGAAAGTCACGTACAATCGATGAAAATACTGATAACACAGATGTAATACACTAACAAAAGCAATAGTAAACACTCAGCACAAAAATAATAACTCAATAAAAGCAATAACACACGCACTATGCAATCGTCTCTCTCTCTCTCAAGCGGAGAGGTATTACTTGCATGAAAGCTGAGATCTGACTAACTAACTAGCCGGCTCGGGCCCTTTTATACCTTTCGGTCAGAAACCTCTGGCACTTGCCAGAATAATCTAGAAATAGAAAGGTCTAGAAAAATCCGAAAGGTATGAGAAAAGCTCAATACATAGTGTTACAATACCGCGATAGGGTTGCCAGACAGGGTTATTAGGAGCAGGGTTGCCATGGCCGCCAAGCTTATCGCCCACATTTGGCGATATATCGCCAAATTTGGCGCCAAAAATTAAGTCGCCAAATCCGTCGCCAACTTGGCGCTAGCTGCAATATTTGGCGAGTTTACCATTTAAACCAATGTTAAAGCATGGGGGCCGTGCAATGCAGTGGAAATGATATTACAGGTAAACAGGGTTGAAATCACATTAGATACGACAAATTAGACTGTAGAAATGAACACAAATGAGTAGAAACAATTAGAATAAGACTAAATTCGTAACAATATATATTGCTATATAACTTGTTGTCAATAATAGTTAAATCTAAATCTAAAAATTCAACTTTGTTCGAGTTAAAATTCGTCTGTATTAATTTTAGGTATTCCGGATAAAAATTAATGCTAGGTTTAAATTCCCTGTCACGACCCATAACAATTAAATCAAATATGTATCTAATTGATTGATTGATTAAATATTAACGTCGCACTGTTCAGCTACACAAGGGCTTTTGGCGACGGACCACGTAATTTTGAACCATGGTCAAGTGACGTGGACGACACCTGAGCTGGCACCCCCTCTTCTAATTACCACACCACACCAACGGGAGGACGTTTCAGCTCTCGACAGATTTAACGTGCATCGCTGCCCTACACGGCGGGTCTTTAGAAGTACTGGGCTCGAACCCGTGACAAAGCAAGCAACGGTCCGATACCTATACCACTCGGCTACCGCGGCCACCATCTATGTATCTTAATAAGAGGCAAGAGTGTTCCTTTCTTCGAATTGATTCATAGTGGTGTAAATACCGGTTAGCGAGACTTTTACTGGCTGGGCCACCCTGAGGCAATCCTTTGATTTGTTTGTAAAGTTTGTTATCAAAAATAAAATGAAGTTCTCCTGTATCACAAAACGAATTAGTGGATTGAACTTTTCAAAACTAATGTAATTATTCAAACCATATTTCTCATATGCATCTGAAAGTACCTGAATTATATCTATTTTAATGGAGTTAAATAAATCTTCGAAATCGAACCCATTCACACATATATATATATTGAGATTTTAAGGCCAACGAGTATTTTTAGTATTTTAGTTTTTCGACTCTTGAGCCCATGGGCTTCAAACCTTTCACCGCCAGGGGCCTCCAGCTTTCTTAATCCGCCTCTGTTCACAAATATACCCTTTACACACGATTAAATTACATTTTTACAAATACATTAATTTTAAACCACACCTTTTGCTTCTCACAGAATTTTACAGTCTTAAGTTCTTCAGTTATTCTTGATATTTTCGAAGGAATAATTGTAATAAAACAGAGCCTTTTATTGGGATGCTATTATTCAAAAAATGAAATACACATTTTCACATCTGTTTAATTTTATATATAAACCAGGTAATTATATTTAAAATGTTAATAAATTAGCACAATATTTTCAAATTCGCTATTTCGATTAAGTAAGGTATCTACTCTATTAAAATTTGTAGGTAAACAACGTATCTATGTAGGAATGTAGCCCAATTTTCTCACGAACCACAAGACACAGAAACTCTCCGAAAGTACCAAAATTTTGGGAATGATCCGAGGAATCCGTTTTGACCATTTATATTCCGATATTCCATATAGTTAAAAAGATATTAATTAAAAACCTTAAGGGGGCATAGTACCTTTAAACGGCAAAATAATCCATTTTTCAAAAATATTTTTAAAAATTAATACAGACTGTTAGGAGCATTTTAAAACAAACCGCGTCAAAATCGGACCAAAAGTACGGCAATAGCAACAAAAAATGTCAAACGTCAACACTGGATTGTCCATTTAAATCCAATGTAAACAAACCATGTTCGTTAGTTTCGGTTTTGAAATCGATGCTGTTATTGAAATTATTTTCTCCCCAGTTGTTGCTAATTTTTAATTTTATCTATTTTTAATGAGAGAAGGAAGTTTGCAACTCAACACTGCCCTAGTTCGAAGTATTGCTTGTTTACATTTGTATTTCATACTGTTTACTGCTGCTTTATTGAGTGTTATCTCGTTATTCTCGTAATTCGTAAGCTTTTTAAATTTTTTGTTGATTGAAGTTTTTTTTGCATCTTTTTAATTAGTAAAAAATGTCTAGTAAAGCTCAACGTAGAGGCAGTGACTATCGCCGAAAACGAAAGCGTTTTCATGCGAATCAATACACTCGACATGTATCAGATACGCTTGCTGTTGACTGCATATCTGCTTCCGCTAAGAAATTGTGCAAAGAAAATTATCTTGACAAGGAAGTAAGAAATTCCAATCAATCTAATGGATATAGAGTGATAAACATTGATATTTTATTATCTGAACTATCCAAATATTTAATATGTCCTAACTGCAATACTAAAGTAGTTCTAAAAGAAAAGATTTTGTATGGATTGGTATCTGAGTTTTATGTTGAATGTTACTCATGCAGTACATTGACCACTTTTAAAAGTTCCTCAGTTATTGCTTCAAGTAAGGACTACGAAGTTAATACACGAATAACCTATGCTATGCGTACAGTAGGATTGGGTTTTTGTGGAATAAAGAATTTTTGCACAGCAATGGATTTGCCATCCCCAGTATCACAAAAGTCATATGAAAGGATAATGCGAAAAATAAATTTGGCCAGTCGTGAAGTAGCAGACGACTTTATGAAAAATGCTGCGAAAGAAGAAGTATCAGCTTCTGGAAGTAATGAAATCTGTGTCAGTGGTGACGGTACGTGGAAAACACGTGGACACACTTCCCGTATTGGTGTTTGTAGTGTCATTGGAGATGTTACAGGGAAAGTGATTGATGTTGCTGTTCTCTCTTCATATTGTAAAGGATGTGAAAAATGGCGAGGTCCAAAATCTGGACATTCATATGAAGAGTGGAAATTGAAACATCAACCACACTGTGTAAAGAACCATATTGGTTCTTCCAGTAAAATGGAAGTAGACGGGATGAAGGAAATATTTCAAAGATCGGTGCCACAACGAAATGCGAAATATATTAAGTATATCGGCGATGGGGACACAAAAACCTTCCCAGAGCTTCAAAGGACAGCACCATATTCTATCGAAAAAGTTGAATGTGTTGGCCACATACAAAAGCGTATGGGTGCTAGACTGCGAAAATTAAAAACAATGAATCGTGGCAAAAAATTATCAGACGGTAAGAGTATCAGCGGTAAAAATCGTCTGACTGATAAGTTCATTGATACAATTACCACCTATTATGGCAATGCTATTAGACAGAATAATAGCTCCGCTAGTGATATGCGTCAGGCCATATGGGCAATTTATTGTCATTATAGGTCCACTGATGAGGAACCTATGCATCACTTCTGCCCAATTGGTGATACTTCGTGGTGCAAATATCAAAAGGCAGTTGCTACGAATAGTGCTTCTTTATTCAAACATAAAAATATTGTGCCAATTGCCGTAATGGATGAAATAAAGCCTATAATAGCAGAATTATCTGCACCAAAATTGCTGAAAAAATGTGTGGGGGTAAAACACAAAACGCTAATGAGTCGTTCAACTCTACTGTTTGGAAGTACTGCCCCAAAACTTCTGTGTGGGGGGTCATCTAAAAATATTGTAGACATAGCAGTAAATGAGGCTATAGTGATGTTTAATGAGGGAATGACGGGACGTATAAAGATAATGAAAGCTCTTGGCTTTAAAATAGGACATTTTACTGTTGCCTCTGCCTTTAAGGCCAATTATGCACGCATATAAAATGCCGAAATTAAATCAAAATCATATACATTAGAGGCCCGTAGGGCTAGCAGAATGAGAAAAAAAGCCACAAATGAGCATTTTGCAGAACTAGAAGGTCCTACATATGAAGCAGGATCATTTTAAATATTATGTATTAAGTTTTATTTGAAATATTGAAATGTCATTCTTTAAACTTGATTTTCTCAGTTTCAATTTTTTTTACACTTTCCGCAAGATTGTAAAAAAGTTTTTACTCTAGAGCTATAAAAATTGGCATGCATATTCTAGTCATAGATCTTAATTCTGTATGCCATAATTATGTTTTATGGTTTAATACATTTTGATTTGCAACTGTATAAAAATTGAAATTTTTAAAAAAATATTTTTTATGAATTTTTTAATTTTAAAAAATATTAAAAAAATATATATATATAAGATACTTTTCAATTAAGTGGTATACAGAATAAAGGTTACATTTAAATTCAATTTAATGCAAAAATTGAGATTCTAAAGTGTAAAATTTAAAAATTATCTTGCGGGAACAGGAGGTAAGTAATATTTTTAAAATTTCTCTAGTATTCTTAAAGTTTATACATTGTTATAGATAATATATAAAATTCAGATCAAAATTAGCAAAATTTGTTAACTTATGTTGAATCGTAACATGTATATGACAACGAACAATTTTTGTTCTCGCAAGGTACTATGCCCCCTTAATACGCATTAAAACGCATAGTTATACACGTGGCGCCATCTGCAGAGAGTCGGAAAGATCATTTTAAAATTTTTTTAGTGGAATGAAAAAGGTTAAAATTAAAATGAAATAAATTAATTCTTTATTAATTAAAATAGACGATCAAAATACATCTTGAAAATCTGAAATCTATTTTATTATTTTAGATTCTTAGAAACTAACTATTATTAAAAAATGATGAACGTTTTTTTTTTCCTTTTTATTGCTTCACATTAAGAATTTTTTAATTCTAACGCAATATATATATATATTGATTTTGAAATGACTGTTAAGACCTTAAAACGCATAGATGCAGAGAATCGGAAAGATCATTTTAAAATTTTTTAGTGGAATGAAAAAGGTTAAAATTAAAATGAAATAACGATTGATTGATTTATGCAAATCTGAAATCTATTTTATTACTTTCTCACGAAACTTTTTTTCCGCGTATAGAAAAATATTATACGTAATTTGTACAAAGATTGATAAAATATCTTAAAAATTACAGTTAAAAAAATGTATTTCTCAACTTTTTTTCCTTTTGCGATAAATATGTAAACATTACTTTTTTTTAAAGTTTTCTGTTTAAAAATTACCGTTGTTTGCAATCTATATATGAAGTTTAAAAGCATTAACTTAAAAATGAAGCCCGAAAAAAAATTTTTAACTTTTAACAAAAAACGAAATGAGAAATTGACAGAAATCTTCCGATATTTTAAAGGTGTTTTTACTGTTCTACCCGAAGGTGAGCGTAACATGACTAGTTAAAGCGCTGCTTTATAAAACGGCAGTTGCCAGTTTCGAAACTGAAGAGGAAGAAACTTTCAATTTCGCATTACACTACTTAAATTTTAAAAAATTTTTAGTAGAATGAAAAAGGTTAAAATTAAAATGAAATATCAAAATATTTTTATCAGATCGGTTTTTTTTTAATGTTTTTTTCAGTACATGTATATAAATATATATGTAGGCTTTCCCCATACTGTTTTTTTTTACTTATATATTTAATCAAACGTGCAGAAAAAAGCAATCGTTTCAATAGCTATCTGTTAATTTTTCTTTCATTTATTACTTATAGAAATTTGATTTTAATAAATATATATATGTTTTTAAAAGGATTATTTTTATTGTTTCATTATGAAATGATAAGCTAACTATATGTAACGATTGAGTGATTCATGAAAATCTGAAATCTATTTTATTATTTTAGATTCTTAGAAACTAACTATTATTAAAAAATGATGAACATTTTTTGTTTTACTCTTAGCATCAGAATCGTTTTCTTTTTATTGCTTCACATTAATAATTTTTTTAATTCTAACGAAATATTTTTTTTTATAAGTCATACATCGAAATTAGAAACTATATCTTATCTGTGAGAAGGAGGGGAATGTAGAACAATAATTTTACACTAAAAAAACCCGTGTTCCGGCTATAGAGAGGGAAAAGAAACCTGTCTTTAATCAAAAATAAGTGGAATGGAACAAATTTCGAAAAGGGGAAATTTTTGACATAATTTTAGAAATTATTCACATTGTGCGTGTGCAAACACACACACAGAAATGCTGGTGTCACGATGAAAAGAAAAAGCCTGAGCAACGCTGGGCTAAGCGGTGGGGGGGTGAGTCATTTTGAAAATGAGTATTAGAAGCTCTGATTTTGTGAAAGAAAGGGAAAATTTATAACAGTAGAGATAGCCCGTGCTACGCCGGGCCATGCAGCTATTTCGAAAAAGGGAAATTTTTTGACACAATTTTAGAAATCACTCACATTGTGCGCGTACAAATAAACACACACAGAAATGCTGGTGTCATGAGGAAAAGAGAAAGCCCAAGCAACGCCGGGATAAGCGGTGCAGGGGGGGGGGAGTTATTTTGAAAATGAGTATTAGAAGTTCTGATTTTGTGAAAGAAAGGGACAATTTACAAAAGTAGAGATGGGCCATGCAGCTAGTTATTAATATAAAAACTGTTTCCAAGATTTCGTGATCAGCCGCAAGATACTCTTTTCAGAGACATACGCAAAAACAGGACCAGATGTATTGGGAGGAAAGCACAGGAATCTTTTTGGCTTCGAAATAAATTGAAATCAAAAGCAACTGCAAAACAATATTGCAAAAGAGAATAGTTGTACAGTGAGACCACGCTTAACGCGGGGGGTAGACGTTCCATCAAAGTAGAGCGTAATATGAAACAGCGTTAAACGAGGTTATCTCATCATTTAAATAAAGGTGTTATGAGAAGATGGGTAGAAAATTGGTCAAGTATTTTACCATTAAATTAATTATGTGTTTTTATAACAATAAAACAAATATTTATTTATTACAAATATAGAAGCATTATAAACGATTATACATATAAAAATAAATAAAATTCTAAGTTACTATGTTTATATTTCCGATCATTCAGTCTCTTCTGTATTTTCAATTTTTTGCCTTTTTATCAAGAAGGTAGAGTGGCTGAATGGCATATTGCGTTCAATTTTGTCGTCACTCCATATAGAAAGTCGTTTTTCTATTTCCTTTATTGTATTATTTTTAGAACGGATAATTCTAGTTGCTGAGCTTGTCGTAGTTGCAGTTGCCTATTCTTAAGAATGGTCCTTATGAGGCCTTTTGACAGAAATCGAAACTCGAAAACGATGAAAGCGAGAAGGAACAGCGAAGTACTCATGTCGTACTGGTCGTAATGATCGAAGGCAGTGGCGCACACAAGGGGGCTCCTGGGGTTCCGGACCCCTCCCCCCCAAAGCCCTTGATTTTTTTCCGAATGATTATAATTCTAAGTATATACGTTATTAATGATTAATTTTATTAATTAAAACTAATTATTTACTCAATAATTAGTTTTCTACTGTGTTTTGTTCCCGAAAATCGACAAAATCAAAAGGATCATGACACAAGAACGGTGAACTTTCGACACCGGACCCCCCTTGAAAAATTCCTGTGTGCGCTACTGATCGAAGGTAAATAGTTCCTTCATAAAAGAGGAATTATATGCTTTTTTTTTTAATTTCCGTAATTTTCTCGATTTTGAAATAAACATTTTTTTTTCATGCAACTATTCTTCCAAATTTTCGCTTACTTTATTCAACTTTCTGATGATTATGTTTTGACAGCTGTCATAATGAAAGAAAATGACATCACATTTAGAATCTTCCCCTTTTTCACGTTTAGGGATGGCTTCTGTTCGCTCTCAACCGTTTAAAACACTAAAAACCCTCTCCCCCCCCTTCAACTTTTGTTCAAAACTAAAGATAAGGAGAGCTTCTGCATTCTTCTCGATTGGTGGGGTTCCAGTTTGACTTCTACAGTCTGTGACACCGTTTATATGACCCCTCTTTTATTGCTCTCTCTCTTCCCCCATCATTCAAGTTTGTGAAGGTCTAAAGACTTAAGATTCCAAGTTCAAAAAAGGTCATGAATACAAAACTGTGCTCTCAAGTGTCATTCTAGTTGTCCGATCTTGACTTCGAACGTTGCAGGCCACTTCGGATCTTACGGGCAGATTATATGTCTTTATATTAGATTTAGACCTATTACAAACATTTATTGGAGTGTCAATTTAAAAAAAACGAATTATTATTAATTTCATTATTTTTCATTTATACAAGCATAGATAATTTAATAATAATGCAATGAATCAATAATCTTTTTTTCACACAAACTGTCGAAGACTAGGTCTTTTCTGAATGGCATTAAAATGTTTATAGCTGTGTGAGATGTACTGTGTATTTTGCGTGAGAGAATTTGTAATATAAAATTTAGGAGCTGTTCTTGTTTAAATTTAGATATTAACATCGAATTTGTTGATACGCCGGTAAGTTATTTCCTCTGCTTCATTTTACGTGTTTTTTTTTTCACAAATGGAAAAAGGTGCATTTTCCATTAGAAAACTATTTAGAAGTCTCTTTTCAATTTTTTTATTGTGACTCGTGGAACGCAATTTGAATTGAGGAACCCTACGAATTACAAGGAATTTGGGGGGAACCCCAAATTAGAAAAAATATCCAGACACAATAGAAGAATGTTATTAGAAAAATTAATCCAGACACAATAGAAGTTTGAAGAAAAATATATCCAGAAATAATCCATCCCAATTACTAAGTATAATACATGGGTAGGGTATCACCTACCCATGTATTATACTAAGTAATTGGGATATGTTTGCATTTTTTTTTTCATTCAATCGCAAATTATTTGCAGTCGCATTTCATATTGTGTGTCTAATTTGTTTTGACACCTTCTTGTTTCCCCATACGTTGAGAAACACATTGTTCTGATTGGTATTAAAATTTTTAGAGCTGTGTGAAAAGTCTTGTGCATTCTGCATGAATTTATAACCCGAAACTAAGGAGCCATTCTAGGTTAATTTTAGATTTTAATATCAAATCTGTTGAATATCAATAAGTTGTTCCCTCTCCTTAATTGGCAAAATTTCTCATTTATCTTTTTTTCTTTTATCATATTTTTATAAAAGTTCAAACCCTAAAAAATTATAAAAAATAATAAATAAATACTAATAATAAACTGGGGGGTAATCGGGGCCCCCAACCCTCCTTCCCCAACCTCTCGAGATGATTTTTGTTATTAGATGGCTACTTAGAGTCCTACCACATGCTGCAAAGACACTATACATTTATAACCATCCAGGTCTTCGCCGGGAATCGAACCCAGGCCCTACGGCACTAACAGTATACGCGGCGAAAATTTTTACAAAAAAGCATCCAGGCATAGATTTTTTATAAAAAATTATAATACACATTTACATTTAATTCAGTAAAATTGAAAAATTATTTAATAAAATAAATAGCTATATTTGTTGCGTTAGTTACGGTGATTATGAAATTGATAAGCAATTTTATAGACCAAATATTAAAAAATAAAATTCTATCAATACATAAAGTCTATTACTATATTAATTGAAATGGAACTATTATGCAATTACAATCTATGTTTCTGAAATCTTGTTTGTAAATATTAGTAAAATTATAAAAATAAAAGAAATCTTATAAAACGTATTCCCCCTAATTTTCTGACGATATTTTTAGTTAAATTATTCTTGTAAAATTTTTAGAGTGCAATTTTTTTTAGCGCATTTGTTATATTGCATACTATATATTACTGAAAAATATAAGGAGAATGAAAAGAAAACTATTTTTTCGAAAGGGATCACTACTGTTAAAAGTTTGGTCTTTAGGGTTTCTCAATAATACAAACAAACAAATTGCACGGCAATAATACCAACAAAAAGACCCATGATGCAGAGGGTTTGATAGATGTTAAATTTATAGAGGCACAATCTTGTTGACAGGGTGGGGAAAGAAAGGGGAAAACTCGGGTGACGTCCTCATCATTAGTCCGTGGTGAAGAATAAAATGTATGTGCATACAAAACGAATGCATTATATTTTCCTGTTATCTTACTCTTTTGATGTCAGAACACTTCCTGGTGATTTCTACATTTATGTCATTAAAGTTTTTTTTTCTTTTTGTCTTTCCCTTCTTTCCTTTCTCAAAAGAGAAACACAAATTTGCTTTGTAAGTACAAAAGCAAATAAAAACATCACGATTTTTTTTTTTTTGAAATACAATGCGTGCAAGACAAAAGTATCGTGAAAGAGATAAGCAATGGTACAAGAGAATGCATTCATGTTTATAGAATAACCAATACCAAAAATCCTAAAGAATATCGCAGTTAACAAATTTTAACTAAAATTAACGAGTCAAATGAGAGGAGAAAAATCAAAATATTTCTCTTGCAATTCACATTTTACCTTATAATTAAACATTAAAAAAAGTACCAATTATCGTAAAATCCAGCACATAACGCGCACTTTTAGCACAAAAAATAAGAAAGAAATTTAAGGGGGCGCGTTATACGCCGGGTATAAAAAATGATAGCTTTAAAAATAAAAAAAAGAAATGAGCACCAAAAAAATTAGATCTCTACTTAGATTGGAGTACTGTTGATTTAAAATGAATGACATACTTAATGAACTTAAAGGGTTGTAGTTCTAGAAGTACACTACCTAAGATAAAAAAAAATCGAATAATCCATTTCAAAACATAAAGCATTGCATACGTACAATTTAAGTTCCTTCGTAAAAAAGGAGGTGCCTAAAAATTAAAAAATGCAGCTTCAAAGTCTAGATGAGCGTTATACGCCGGTATTAAAAAACCAAGTAATACTCACTGCTCACTTTAGTGATTAATAAAGCTTGTTTAGAGTAATTTTATAAATATTTTTCAGTTAATATAAAAAAAGATAGTTCCCCCTTCACATTGTATATGTTGTACTTTTTTTAAAAACTGCAAATAACTGCTGATATTTATGTAAGAAACTAATAATTATAGTCCCAACTTTCCTAGGAATGAAGGGACTTAAAATACACGCTTCTTTCTTTTCTCATATCCTCTTTTAACCCCCTACAATTTCTAAGAAAACTACATTTCTTGTTCACAACCCACCCAACGAGTCATAAATCACCATTCGTCAATGGAACATACTGAGAAATTTCATGTATCCTTCCGCAAGAAGGCGGAGTTACAAGTTTACTTTCCCCCTCTTTCCAAATGTGCAATGTTGACTTAATAATTACTCGCAAAAAACTTAATTTTATGACAATCCCCCAAGTCGTGTCTTCGTTGTATTGAAATAAAAACGCCTTTTCATTACTGGAACAAATATTATTTAATGTTCTTACGTTCCACAACACAAGGGGTCACTTAAATAAACAACAAACATCCATTATAGTTACAGAAAATAGCTCAAGGACTAAAAGGAGGGAAACAGACTTTCCCTAACTCCACGTGTACACATCTTACCAAGGTGGCGATCCAGGGCAGAAGAGCGGGAAGAACGAGTTCCTGCTTCTCAAAAGAACAAGTGGTGCCCCCTGGCTGTCGTTAATCATCAAGGGAAGGCAGGGTTTAAATGTAGTTGTTACATTCTCTCCCTACACCGCCGAAGACCGTCTCGGCTAGGGTGTATACTAACAGACATTATGGTATTCCCTCCGGCAGTTCCTCTAGGAAGCAATGGCTGTTGGCGTGGCCTTCCTCTTTTCTTGAGAGGTACTACAGGAGACTGGGTCTCTGTGCCATTCAGAAAGGGTGTTAAAGCTGAAGTATGGTAAACACCTATATATATATATATATATATATATATATATATATATATATATATATATATATATATATATATATATATATAAAGGTTTGTCACAACTGGCTACTACAAAGGTAGTGGGAGATCTCTGGGATAACACAATGTACGGCCCGTCTCTCCTAGGCATGAGTTTTGCACTCCTGTTCTGACTTGCCTTAGTTAATGGGTGAAGTTTTACCCATACCAGATCATTAACTTTATAGTTAGGACTTGGTCTACGTGATTTATCTGCATATGTTTCTTGACGATCTTGACTCATCTCAATGTTTTCTTTAACTTGAGGCATGTATCCTTCAAAACACTTTAAATAGGGTGTAAATTCAGGCACAAAATTATTGTCATGGATGACAGACCCCGTAGATCAGTATTTACTTGGTCCAAAGTTCGTAGCTCTCTGGCGAAGGTTAGGTATGCTGCCGTGTGATCTGTTGACTCGCATTTTGAAGTATTCAGTGCAAACCTAATAGCTGGCAGCTTTTTAATCCATAATGTATGGTTGTTATACCTACCATCATTGCCAAGCGAGGTTTCAAATCCCTATTTTTCGTTTCGACTGGATTTGCCTGTGGGTGATATACGGGAATGAGACTTTGATTGATATCCAAGACAAAACAATGTTGCATCACCGAACTCACAAATCGAGTCCCATTGTCACTTATTACTCGACGGGGCACTCCGTATCTTAGGAAGACTTCATTTAGAAGTGTCATGGCACATTCTTTAGCAGTAGCTTGCTTTAATGGGAATAACTCTACCCATTTTGTTGTGTAATCCTCCACTATGAAAATCCACTTCATACCTTCGGTCGTTTCTGGTAAGGAACCAAAAAGATCAATAGCTATGCTCTCAAATCGTTGAGCTGGAACAGGGGTCTGCAGAAGACCTGCAGGTTTCTGATTTGTGGCTTTGTATCCAATGCATTCTGAACAGCTCTTCACATAATCAGCAATAAATTTCCTCATACCAGTCCAGTAATATTTCGAGGAAATTCTGGAAAAGGTACCATCAGCACCGTAATGTGCAACGGTGGGAGCATCATGGTGCAATTTTAATATCTTCTCACTCTCATGAGTAGGGACAACTAGTTGAGCTTCTTCAACTTCGGCATGAGGTGAGTACCGGTACAGTACTCCCTGATTCATCACGTACCCTCTCCCAGTCCAATTGGCAAAGTCAACTCCCTTGTTGGGATTTTCAAAACAATCAATTATCTTTTTTAGCTCAAGGTCCTTCAATTGTTCTGTTCTTAGCTCATTAGCAGTTCTCGTCGGGAAATTAATAATTATAGTTTTTAATTTGCAAATTTCTTCATCCCTATACTCTGGCCTGGAAAGCATATCTGCAATAAAATTGCATTTCCCTGGAAAATAGTCAATCTTCAGATTGTAAGATTGTATTTGAAGTGCCCATCGCGCGGACTAATTTTCCGGTTGGTGATGTTAAACTCATCAGCCACTTTAACGGTTGGTGGTCGGATGCCACTGTAATTTCTGCCCCTCAATATATCCTCTAAATTTGTTTAAGGCCCAGACTACAGCCAAGGCTTCTCGCTCTGTTGTCGAGTAATTTTTTTCAGCAGAACTTAAGAGTCTACTGGCATATTCTTCTGGCTGTTCATCGGCGGGACTTTCTCCTTGTAACAGAACTGTACCTAGGGCGTAACTGCTTGCATCTTTTCGGATGATAAAAGGCTTTTTAGGATCAACTTGTCTCAATATTGGCGGGGTTATTAAACATTGTTTGAGGGTTTGAAAAGCTTATTGCTCAATTTCTATTTCCAAGCAGTACTTTTCTTTGTCAAGTTGCTAAGGGGTCTAGCAATATCTGAAAAATTTGGGATGAATTTTTTATACCATGAGCAGATCTGTAAAAATGACTGTAGCTGCTTTAGGTTTCTCGGAGAAGGAATGTTTTGTATCGCTGCAGTTTTATCCTGACCCACCTCTATTCCCTTAGGAGTTATCCAAAGTCCGAGGTATTTTACACAAAAGCAGACAAACTTGCATTTTTCTCTGTTAGCACATAATTTAAATTTTTTAAGTCTGTCAAAGACCATTCTTAAGTCTTCAATGTGTTGTTCAAACGTTTCAGACAACACACAACGATATCGCCTAAAAACACACCAGAATATTTACATTAGGCAATCCATTTCGAAATTGGTCCATAAGACGCTGAAAGGTTGCTGAGGCATTGAGAAATCCAAATGGCATTCTTTTGTACCTAAATGTACCAAAAGGGCAAACGAATGCAGTCTTGTCCTGGTCCGCTGGATTGACCTCTACCTGATGATAACCGGATTTTAAGTCAAGGGTAGACATAAAAAAGCAGTAGATTTAGCATCATGTAAAAGAACATCCATGAGGTGCAGTGGATATTTGTCAGGTATAGTAATCGCATTTAGTTTACGATAATCTACGCACAACCTAACAGTTCCATTAGACTTGGGCACTAAAACTACTGGGGCTGCGTATGGGGACTCGCATTCTTCTATAATATTATCAGCCAAAAGATTATCAATTTCTTTCCTTAAGTGTTCTTTCCTGTTTGGAGATAGTCTATAAGGTGCAGCTGAAACTGGTGGGTGGTCACCTGTGTTTATAAAGTGTTTTACGAATGGAGTTGGTTCTCCCCCTAGTCTGAAAACATCTTTAATTTCATTAAGCAGGACCATCAAATCATTTCTTTCTTCTACATTGAAGGCCTGTCCTTCTCGCAAATGGAGATCATTTGTCTCAGTTTCATCAACAGCGTTGCTATGTAATGGAATTTCACTGGGAATCGAATTTGTGGGACAAGAACTACTATTTATTTCGACAGGACTGTCGTCTACACGCAAAGGAACATCTTTTGAAAAAGGTATCCTGAAGCTTGGTTTGTCACCAAAATACCAAAAATTGTTACGCATGTCCATTACGATTCCTGATGTCCTTAAAAAGTCAACACCTAGAAGAGTGCGGTTACCTTTTGCATGTGGCAAAAAAAATTAAATCGATTTGGAAAGTTCGTCCACCTACGGTGATTGGTACTGTAGCTTTTTGAACAAGGGATGTGAATTGTTGACCATCAGCTAGGCACATAGCAAGATGAAATTCTGAGAATTTTTGTCCACTATTTTTCAAGAATTTAAACATTAACTCTCCCCCGATTGATCGACACAAACTGTGCCTGTAGCCTCATAGACTTCGATGTCAAGTAGAGCTACTGAGGAGGTAAGACAAGTAAACATGTGTATGGCGTTGACAGAGGCACTCTCTTTTTTTAGTGAGCATTTTGGACATTTCGATTTTATAAATCCAGGGTTGCCACAACCATAGCAAGAAATAGGTGGATGGAAACCAGTGTTTGTATTTCGTGCTAGCATGTAGCTAGGGTTAGCAAAAGTACTGTTGTGGTTACCCGAAACATTCTTTTCAACTTTGAATGAGTGAGACTTCCTAAACTCCGGAATGCCTGTGATCCTAGAAAACCGAGGGTTGCTTAGTTCTTGGAATGTGGGCAAGACTGCTTTTAAATCCAGCCTCATGGGGCTAGAATCCATTTAAGGGGAATTACCTACGGAAGCTGGAGGATTTTGCGCTTGTAATTTAAACTTTCAAAGTTCAAATGCTCTCTGAACAGCTAGGCACTTATCCTCCCGTTCTATTTTCTTTAAGGCTTCGACTTCAAGAGATTTACGTTCATCAACAATGTTATCGAGCATCTCTTTCACAAACTGCTCATTATCCTGAAAGAATGTGTGTATACGAAGTGATTTTTTCGTGTAAGTCAATTATTTTATCCTCTAAAGTCACAGAGACTCCTAGCTCACTTGCTAAATTATAGAGGTCTATTTTCTTGCCTTTTGAGAGAAAAGACATATTTGTCTTTTAAAATAAAACTAGATTCAGATTTTAAAGTATACAGGAAGTTATAACTTAAATTGGTTTTCCTAATATCAATGAATAACATTAAACGATAAAATACTATAGGATTACGTAAAACAAATTACGGTACATATAAAAATTCTAATACACAATATTCAGAGACAAAGTTCAAACTGGCATAGGTAAAAGACAAACTCTTGAAATGGCTCTTTTATATTCTCCAAATTGTGTTTTTACTTTTACAACCCTTATTAATGCATTACTGCCACTATAAATCTCAGTGATTCTCCCTAAAGGCCATTTAAAGGTTGGTTGTACAAGTCTGGTTATCCGTTGCCATTTTTTAAGGGCATTCTCTTTTAATTCAATTAAATTGGGCTCGACTACAGAAGTCATAGACCTACCTCACTATCAAAAAGTGGGCTGAAGTTAAAGCGTTCAAGTCATCCGAATTGCTCGATAAAGGGCACAGTGGCCTGGAATTTAAAATTCCCTCTATTTGGATACAAACAGTTAGAAATTCATCATAGGTTAAATTTGAGCCACTGACAACTCTCTTAAGATGGTACTTTATTGACTTAACCGAAGCTTCCCAAAGACCACCAAAGGATGGCGCTCTAGGTGGTATAAACATCCATTCTATACCCTCAGCAGATAAGAAACCGGTTAAATTATCATCTGAATCCTCAATAAGTTTTAGAAATCTCTTGAGCTCTTTATTGGCACCTACAAATGTTTTCCCATTATCGGAATACAATTTAGCACATTTACCTCTGCGACTAAAAAATCTTTTTTAATGTAGCAATAAAAGCATCAGATGCAAGATCCGACACAATTTCTATGTGAATCGCTTTAGACACAAAACATACAAATACACAAATATAAATTTTATGCAAAATTATTTTCTTTTATTTTTGTACCTAATCATGAATGGGCCACAAAAATCCACACCAGAACAGTTGAACGGGAAATCTGGGACTACTCTATCACGGTGTCGATTACCCATTAGCTGAGAAGTAACAAGGGGTCGGCTTTTAAAACAGACAAGGCACTCATGCACTACTTTTCTGCATAATGAACGACCATTTAATGGCCAGAACTTTTCCCTTACATAGTGTAGAAGAGAAGAAGCACCACTATGCAGATTCTTTCTATGGAAGTGGGCAATTATTTGAACAGTTAAATTATGATTTCCTGGTAAAATTGCAGGATGTTTATTGACATATGGTAAATCTGAATTACTCAGCCGTCCTCCAACTCTTAATAATCCATCACTGTCTATAAAGGGTTTAAATTTCTAAGTTTACTATTAGGTGAGACAACTTCTTTACTTTATAAGCTCTTAATCTCAGCCAAAAAAAACCTGTTCTTGGACCATTCTGATCAGTTTAGTTTCTGCTTGGTCTATATCTGTAGCAGAAAGGGGACCACTCAATGTTAGTTTACGTTTGTTTACATTATTACTAAATCTTAACACAACTAAATATACGAACAATTCTCATATAACTATTACTTTTACATAACAAAGTAGATAAAATAGAAGATACACAATTAGTTGAAACACAAACACTAGATGTAATTATATCAGAACTCGAACCAGTTTTCAATTCCTTAGAATACTCGCATTCCTTAACTGGTGACAAACTTGTTTCTTCACTTGACAACTTACCTTTTTCAAGGAATTGTGGACCATGCCACCATAACCTTAAATTTGGAAGGTCACAAGGGCGCAATACCCGAGACACAAGATCTGCTGGGTTGAGAACAGATGGCACATGGTTCCACTGGAAACCTTCAGTCAATTTTTGCACCTTGGCGACACGATTGGCTACGAAGGTTTTTAAACGATTGGCAGGTGTATTTAACCATGCCAATGCAGTAGTTGAATCCGTATGTAGCACAATATCACTTATGTTTAACCTCAAGGTGGAGCGTATTTTCTTGACAAGTTGAGCTAATAAAACACAGGCACAAAGCTCGAGTCGAGGTATGGAAATAACTCAAATTGGTGCAACACGAGATTTGCTGGCAAAAATGCTCACTTTGGCAGCACCGTTGTGAAGCAAACACTGTAGGTAAACGACCGCTCCGTAGGCCGCTTCAGATGCATCCGCAAATCCTTGGAGAACAATTCTAACATTGTCAGCCATAATAAATCTGTTAATTTTCACTTCCTCGATACATTTTAATGTTGTCACAAATTCTCTCCACTCGTTGGCAATTGAATTAGGTAACACATCATCCCAATCCAGTTTACATTGCCATAATTGCTGCAGAAACACCTTTGCTTTCGCAATCACTGGGCCTAAAAAACCCAAAGGGTCGTATAGCTTAGCAATTACACTTAAAACTTCACGTTTTGTATATATATGTTTAGCTGAAATAGATACCTTAAACATGAAACAATCTTCAAATGGCTTCCAACTAATTCCCAATGTCTTCACAGATAAGTCAATGTCAGTAGAAAATGAATGCTCGACGTCTGATGACAACGAACTATTTAATAACTCAGGAGAATTAGATGACCACTTATGAAGGTTCATTCCACAAGATTGCAGGGCATCTTTCAATTGCGATTGCAATTGCAATTGTTGAGCAGTCTCTAACTCCGGCGCCCCGCTCACAATATCATCCATGTAGGTATCATATAACAGGGTTTCCGAAGCTAAAGGAAATCTCGATTTTTCATCCTTCGCCAACTGCTGCAGGGTCCTTATGGCAAGGAAGGTTGCGTTGGACAGCCCGTAAGTGACAGTCTTTAGTCGATACGTTAAAATTTCTGCATCTAGTCCATGTTTCCATATAATGCGTTGCAAATCCTGCTGATCTGGATTTATTAATATTTACCTGTACATCTTTTGAATGTCAGTCGCAAAAGCAAAGTTGTGTCTTCTAAAACGAGATATTGTCTCAAACACATCTTCCTTCACTTCACCTTTCAATAAAATGTCATTAAGGCTTATGCCTGTTGTGGTGGGGGATGAACCGTTAAAGACGATTCTTAGTTTAGTAGTCAGTTTTTCAGGGCGTAATACACCATGGAGGGGTATGTAGTAATGTGTGGGTGGTTCACTTGACTCAACTACCCTTTCCAAATGACCTCATACTCCTTCAAAAATTCCGCATACAACGATTAATACCTAGAATCCTTAGACAACCATTTCCACATTGAATTAAGTCGCCTAATAGCAATATCTTTGGAGTTTCCTAAACAAGACGGATCTTTATTTAATGCCATCGATACTACATACCTACCCTCACAATTCTTCCTATGAGTACGCACAAAATGATCCTCATACAAGGACACCTCTGTATCAACCTTAGGCTCTATGTGAACACCCTCAATTTCCCAGAATTTTTTCAGTGTTTTGTTTAAATCGTCATCAACAATTAATCCGCAATGAAAGCGATTCTCTGTAACTTGATCTACACTTCCACTTACAACATACCCAAACACCGTATTTTGTAACACTAAATGTGAATTATCACAATAAAATTTTCCAGGCTTTAAAAATTCGTAAAATATTTCAGCACCAAGTAACATATCAATTCTATCTGATATATTAAATTTATCATCAGCTAAGGGCACAAACTCTGAAACATTAACATCTACATCAATCACCTTGTTTGGAATGAGATCTGTAATCTTATTAACTACTAACAACATTAACTCACTCTCAAAAGTTTTGGCTTTATTTGCAACTGAAGTTTTTACGCAATTTTTAACAACCATAGAAGCATCATTAACAGACGAAACCACTGTATTTATTTTCTCCATTTTCAGCTGCAACTTCTCAGCACATGCCCTCGTACATAAACAAGACTGCGATCCTACATCTAACAAGCATCTGACCTCCACCCATTGAGAATATTTATTTTTAACAAACGCGCGAACAGTACCCAAAAACACATTCTTTAGTCTGCCTTTCTCAAACCCAGTCCCCACAAACTGCGATTGTGAATTTGCTTCAACTGATCTTTGAATCTGCCCTGGAACATAAGTAGGGATTCCTAGTTTTGTCAGGTGAAAAATGAATCAAGCTATTATGAGGTCTAAGGCAAAAACAATTTTTCTCTGAACAGCATTCCTTCAATTTATGAGGTAAAAAACAACGAAAACAAAGGTTATTCCGTTTAACTACCTCTACTCTATTCCTCAATTGACAGTTTCTTAAACTGATAACACTAGGAAAGGGGATGAAAATTATTACCCTTACACAGAATGCAATTTGTTTTGGTTTCGGCCAGGAAAACATTCGACGAGTTTGTCTTGCCGCCGTTTGCCCTCTATTACGCCCAACTGTTTTGACTCCACTCCCTGGATTTCTGCTCATTAAATCATTCGAAACCTTTCCTCTCGCGGATAAATAGACATCATATTCCCTCCCAAGCTGTTGAGGCTTCTCCCTGTTTCGTTGCAATATGATTCATCGTATCTCTATCTAGCGTTTCGAATATTTTATCTGAAATTATTGGATCACACAAAGAGCGGAATTCATTAACTTGACGCAACTGACAATAATAATCGAAAGTTGCACTTAAGCGGGAAGCAAATTGAACAGTTTTCGGATGGTAGTTTACGAGCCTTTTTAAAGTTACTCAGACATTCTTGAGGTGTGGGTTCAAACTCTCCTAATATTAATTCTTTAATTTTAACATATTTGCTCAAATCCTCTTGACTCATATGTTAGCAAATTGTTGACTCTTCTCCTAAAATATTTAATAGAATTTCGGCTTTTAGCTCATTAGGCACGGATTTGATTTGAAATGCCTTTTCTAAAGAATGAAAAAATAAATTAAAGGACTCTGACCTAACCGGTACTTGAATTGTCAAAGTTTTAATGCTTTTTACTAAACACTCCAATTTATCAGTTATGAAGCTTGGTTCTCCGCTTTCAAGAGTTTGAGGATTTTCTTCGGATTCCTTCCTAACTTTCGCGAATTCTAATTTTTTTTCAATCTGAGATAATTTAATTTTTTCTAACTGAATTTCAGCCTCGCGCTCATTTTTCTCAGCTTCTTGTTTACTTTTCTCTAAAGCATTTTCAACAAGACTACGCACAAATTCAATATCATTTTTATACACGGCACTTATTCAATTAACTTTTTTAAATTTATTATTTTAGCTTTGCTAGGAATCACCAAACCTATTTCCACAGCAACCGAGATAAGCTCGTCTTTCTTTAGATTTAATTTCAACGCCATTTTTAAACTTATTTTGTCACAACATCTACATAATATACACTATTTTCAACCAAAAAGCATTTGTAATATGCTATTCACAACCTTAGAACTAAACGCACTACTCGGAACTGAAAGCACCTAAATTACACTATTGTGAATAGGAAAGTATACAAAAACACACAAGAATATCACAATCAACACAAAATTTACATACACTAATTTCAACCATGATATCCGTTAAAACTATTCAACTATTAACACCAACTTTAGCGAACACAACCAAATAATTCCTAAAATCATCATTAAGAATAGAGACACCCACCTATTCACAAATTTCACCACCAAATACTCAACTAATAAAGCACAAAAACCATAGTTGCTTGTTGAACTCCGGCTCGACGGACCAAAATGTTTGCTCACTACACCTGGGATAGCTCAATAACACATCTCACACATGAACTGTAAAACACTATTTTTATTCACCTAAGCACATAGTAACTGGAGATACACAGACAGTAGCGCCGTCTGGCGCACGGTTTTTGCGACAAGCATGAACAGATACATATTAACTAATCATTAAACAACTACCTTCCCTGTAGAGAAAACATAAAAAGAGAAAAATTCAATATAAAGGGAATAAAAAAAACATATTTACAAAGACCTTCAAAAAATCTAAATAAAATACCATAAATTTAACTGTATATGAAATATAAAATTAATCATGAGTCACACACACAATAGCATATTGAAAAAACCTGATTACATGTTATGTTATGAAATATTAAGTATATATATATATACTTAATAAGTACAAAATATTTAAAAGCTAAATGTATCACACTGTGACTTAATTAGGAATATAAGATTCTAGAAACACCTAGTATGAACATACCAACACCTCTCATTTAAAGATCATATAATTAAAATTGATAATAAATTCCGAGCCTTAGCTTGTCTTTATTACCCCTACTTTACTCGGAATTCTTCGTTGACAATTAAAAATAGGTTGCTTATCTATACTTCCATACTCAGACCAGTACTCCTTTACGCTTCTCCCGTCTGGGGGCATGCTACAAAAACAAATATTAACCGACTTGAAACTTCTCAAAATGTAACGATAAGAAAACTAACAAACTCCCCATGGTTTGTGAGAAACGCGGATCTTAGATTCGCGTTAAATCTCACAACTGTGAGGGAGACCATTAAGAAAATAGCCACTAAATTCTTTACTAACCTAGAATCAATCGACAATAGAACTCTAAGAAAAATTGAAATTTACACTCCTGATCCTAATCTTAACAGACCCCGTAATATTTTATTATAACATTAATTCTAACAGGGAGACTTGTCTCCCACCCTGATCTCTGACTAACTTTTTGGTCGTTGGGATGGGTTACGGAGTACATAGTCCCGTCGGACTCTAACCTCCTATCCTGGAATTTTAGATGACTGAACTAGATTTACCAATGCCCTTTTTAGAAAAGTATTTAGATAAAATAAAAATTAAAGTTAAGTAGAATTAGAAAATATAAAAACAAAATGCGTAAAACATTTAAATTAACTTTTTTCAACCCCGACTCCACCCCCTTCTCAGTAGCTGCCTCCCCATTGGACGAGCGTAAAGTTACACTAAGATCTTTAAATCCGACCGCTCTTGCGGCCACTCCATTACTTTCAAACAAATTCTGGGGTAGAATTGCGTTAGCTATCTCCCTTATTGGGAGAAGCTCTCCTCTCTCCCTTGAAAATAAAGTTATACTGTACAAGCAAATTTTGCGTCCAACAATAACGTATGGGTCCCCCATTTGGGGGGCCGCGGCCCCGACCCACACAAAACGCATTCAAATTATTCAAAACAAAATTCTTAGAATCATTGCTAACGCACCTTGGTACGTTAGAAATAGTGTCATTCATCACGATTTACACATGGAGCCGATAGATAATTACATCACTAGAACTTCTAGAAATGTTTCTACTTCTATTCAAAATCATAACAACCCAGTAATTAAAGCACAAACACTATTCACGTATCCTCACGCTAAAATAATTTTGCTTATAAAACGACAAAATGGAATCTGCCCTTAAAACCGCCGTAATTACAACAATAATACTTAATTGCTACACTTAAACATTTAAATGCATTTGCCTACATCAGAATTGGGATCAGTGATTAAAGCTGGCTCCTGCTTCAATTCCACACTTGTTCCGGCTGCAAGTTCTGTCTTGTAGTCTCCATTTTCTTTTTCATTCCAGCTGCAAAAAAAAAAATCCCGCAGCTTCTCTATTCCGATTGCGTTTTGGTGCTCCTCGAACGCGTTTTTAGGGCTGTTAAGCCCCCCTTCCTTGCGCTCCTCCATTCCTGCCCGAGTAACGTACTTTTGTCTCGTTTTCGTCTGGCTGCTTCTTCCTCCATCCTCCCCCCTGCGGGGGAGTGTATTCAGATATTGATTTTCATTGCTACTTTCTCTCCGCGAATTTGGGTATAAGCGATTCATTTCGCTGGCACCCGTTAAATCTAATTTTCGTTTCGTTTCCACTCCATTAATTCGGACGGTAAAGGGAAGGAGAACCGGTTCGCCGGTCTCTCCCTACCCCAGCCGCCCAGCGCAACTGATTTATGCCGCCGGTTCCATCCCTCTTCGGAGGGCGAGCCGACAGACGCCTGAGACATCTTCTCACCCTACACGACAGCCAAACGCAAACATACTGCTTCCAGTTCCTTACACACCTTAGTACTATTTTTTAAAATTTTTTGGCAATCACTTTAATTCTTTATACTTGTATTATTTTTTAAAATTAAAAAAGGGCAAATAACCAACGTGAAAATAACAACCATATTGTGAACGACAGGAGATGAAGATCTCGGCATGAGATCAGGAGCTCCAGCCCCATCGATTCAACACCTTTAAATATGCTTATTTAATATTCTTTTTTTTAAAAAAAAAGAATTATTTCTTGTGAAATGCTTATAGATTTTTATGAAACCTTTCTACAAGTAGCTTACGCAATTCTAAAAAACACACCGGAAATGCAATGAATAAAATACACAGTATTACATAATCATGCTATTCACAAAAAAAGAAATATATATATTTAACTAAATAATTTCTCTGCTATCACAGGATGTGACTCATGCAAATTTTAAAAAAAATCTATTCTCAAGTAGAAAATTAGCTTCCCAAAATTATATGCTTATAACCAATTACAACAGCATTAAAACAATTAAATCTCGAGAAACAAATTTTAAAATCACCAAGTATAACTTTTTGAAAGCTATAAATATATCAATTCATGAAATAAACAGTAAAAATAGCTAAATCTGAAAACATTACATATATCAAAGTTTGATAATTAAACGAGGTTTCTCCCCTTTTGAAAGCAGAAATTACCTTTTATTTCAACTTTTTTTTAACTTTAAGAAAAAATATATATATTCAACAGTTCCTTATAATAATAATAACAAAAAATTTCACCGTTTACTCAATATAACAATTATTTACAGCAAATTATTATATAGCAATTATTTAAAAATGCACCAATACATATTTATCAATGAGTTGAGTCCTAGGAGGACCCCCTTTTTGTCCAAATTTTGAGCGATAAAGGTTACAATATGGTAACCCTTCCATTTCACCCCCAAAATTTGGATTATCAAATCTCCGAAAAGAATGGCAACCCTAAAAAGGACAAACCCCTAAAAGGACCGGACAAACGGTCTTTTTGACCCCTGACATCGCTTGAGAAGGTTTGCTCTGCACCGGTTTTTGTTAAGAATGGCTTGTTAAAGGAAATTACTTGAAAGTGAGGCTACGACAGGTTTTTTTGTGCTCCTGGGCACAAAGGGGAAGAAAGATACGTTAAAATGGTGTATGAAAGTTAACTTAATATCTTCTGGATATGAATGTCCGATATGAGTTTGCAAGAGCGAAAGGGAACGAATGGCGTTGCCCTAGCCAGTCGAAAGATAATTCCCACGACGTCGTTCGGAGTGTAAGAAAGGGCACTTGGTTTAGCGAAAGCAAACTTGGTATGACTATTATCTTGCGTTTGACCAGATATTGGTTCGGCAAGAACACGAATGCGTTCGTTTCGTTGTGGATGACTTGAAAGTCAATAAGACTACCCAGTGGCGTAACGGAGAACATTTACCCCCTACAAAGTCATGATTCGGACCCCCACGATGAATTTTACAAAGGGTAGCCACTTGCGTCAGTCAGGCTTTGGGCCCCCGTTACGCCACTGAGAATACCGTCGTGGACTGGTATATGTTTTGTCCTGAGGTATGTATGATTGCATGTGTGAAAGAGAGTGCATAACTGGGTGGTGTAGGTGCAATTGTTGAAAGTTTGTTTGGAAAGATGAAATATGGAAAAGGGAGAAAAGTGAATGGTAAATGGGTGTTTGGAGGAGTGCAGAGAGATAACAAAAAATGTTTCTTCCGTGTGGTTGAGTCCAGAACGAAAGAGGAATTACTTAAGGTAATTCATGAATGGATTCTTTCGGGAACCACTATTATTTCGGACTGTTGGAAGTCTTATGACTGCCTCTCAGACGAGGGGTATGTTCATTTAAGAGTCAACCACAGTCTGAATTTTGTGGATCCCGAGACCAGTGCGCATACCAACTCCATTGAAGGCAACTGGTCTGCAATTAAAAAGGGCCTTCATAAAGCGCACGTCAAGGGTCAATTTGATTCTTACCTTGCAGAATACATGTGGCGGCGATCTAACGGACACAAATTGGTAAATGACAATTTCCATGACTTCCTTTCATCCATCGCAAGGGTGTATCCACCAACGGAACGCAAGCGTAAGGTAAGGGAGCCTTTTAAAAAATTTTAAAATGATTGATTTCATGCATTTCTTCGATTTTATCTTTGCGAAACGCTCCTTTCGTCCTTTTTTTAAAAATGTAAATCATGTACTACACACTGGTTTTAGAATGTTTTTTTTAAATGAATTTCATTGGTTTCTCAGTTTTTATCTTTTTAAAATGATTAATGTATAATGTATTTCTTCGATTTCATCTTTGCAAAACGCTCATTTCGTCCTTTTTTTTTTTTTTTTAAATAAATCGTGTACTGGTTTTTCTTCGATTTCATCTTTGCGAAACGCTCATTTCGTCCTTTTTTTAAATAAATCATGTACTGGTTTTTGAGTGCTTTTTAAAAATGAATTTCATAGGTTTCTCCGCTTTTATCTTTTTAAAATGATTAATTGCATGTATTTTTTCAATTTTATCTTTGCAAAAAGCACATTTAGTCCTTTTTTTAATGTAAAACATTTACTATCAACGGTTTTCAGGCGTCCCTGTCGCCATTCCTGAAACCCCGTTCATTTCATGATTTTTGAACTTTTCGTACCCTCCCCCCACTTTCAGAAACCAACCGTTGCTCTTTGCCCATTTAGCCCCCTCCCCTCTGACACATACGGTTTCCAAGAGTTTTTCGTCTTTGACGCCCCGTTTTGAAAAACTTTGTGTTTCTCAATTTGGCGGAAAATTTTTGGCGCCAAAAAACAACAGTGGGTCCTGCTAGGATTTTACCCAATAATGTTATATCAGCAGATTGAAATAATTATAGTTAAAAAAAATTGCATTATAGAAGCAAAACATACAAATACTGATATCTCAAGAAAGATAAATGATCATATTCCTCAATATTATTGTACAAAAGATTTGTTACATCTACTCACAGATTTAATTACCGTTTTCTTGTTCAAGTACAGGTGAAAATTTCAGTAACACATAATCTCGGAATGAGATTGTTCCTCTTCAAAATAGCAGATATCTCGTAAGCACCACTCGCGCATTTCAAAACGATATATTGAATATATTTCTATTAAACGTAAAATATCTTACATATTTCTTAAGCACACCACTTTCTTGATCACGATGGTATTTTTAACACATAAATCAACACAATTTCACTTTGGATTATTTTCTTCACATAAAATCGAGCACTTTCACCTTAGTATCCGGATGATACTAAAACTGATAATTTTCCAACTAAAAGACGAGCACTTTCACCTTAGTATCGGGATGATACTAAAACCGATAATTTTTCAACCAAAAGACGAGCACTTTCACCTTAGTATCGGGATGATACTAAAACTGATAATTTTCCAACTAAAAGACGAGCACTTTCACGTTCACTGTTGGGGCGACACATACTAAATTTTCCATACACGTGGTCAGTTAGTCGAAGAAAAACAACATGTTCACTTAAGGAAGTGTTGATCAGCATCTTGGTTTCCTGGTCCAGTTAAAACGTTGGGCGCCTCTATGACAATCCCCCATGCCGTGTCTTCATTGTATTGAAATAAAAAAGCCTTTTCATTACTGGAACAAATATTATTTAATGTTCTTACGTTCCACAACACAAGGGGTCACTTAAATAAACAACAGACATCCATTATAGTTACAGAAAATAGCTTGAGGACTAAAAGGAGGGAAACAGGCTTTCCCTGACTCCACGTGTACACATCTTTCCCCGTTGGCGATCCAGGGCAGAAAAAAGCGGGAAGAACAAGTTCCCGCTTCTCAAAAAAACAAGTGGTGCCCCCTGGCTGTCGTTAATCACCAAGGGAAGGCAAGGTTTAAATGTAGTTATTACAATTTAAAATTTTTAAAGTATGCGCGTTTGAAAGAGCATAAAAAAGGAAATTCTTCCTGTTTATCTTTTTTTTTATCCGATAGTTAAAAATATTTTTATGATCGTTTGAATGCAGTAGATATGAATTTTCAGACCTTTAAATAATATTTAAAAATACTTTGAAATTTTTTTTAAAAAAATCGAAATGGAAGAATTTAATTTTTTTCGCTTTTTTAGATGCATTTTATTCCTTGCAATTGAAAGCAATATCCTAGATGTAAATATACGAGAAAGAAACTCCATAGGATTAACATTACGCTCGAGATTTCGTGGTGGCGTGTCCAAGGGAACCTTATGTTCATCAGTATCTAATCTTTTAATCACTTGTATTTTAGTTTCTAGTGAAATGCTTTTTCTTGCTTTATTTTCGTGTTTTTTATTATCACTCATGATAAAAACTAAAAATCATAATATTTGTCACTATATAGCAATCGTTATATTATATAAATTTCTACTTCCAAAAACGTCAACAAATATTTGAAACGATAAAAATAGGTTCGTATAAAAAGATAAGATAAATTGCTTTGGATATCGGGAAGCCGAACGCTGCGTACAATCTTACTATTCAAATAAAAGAGAGTTCAACCGAAACAGCGTTAAGCGGGTTCTTACTGTATTAAAAATGTACAATTGTTTCATTTTGCACATTGCTTGATATTCTTTTGATTCTATAATATTTGATACATCGATATATATGTATATATATAATTTATGTGCCACAAAATGATAATGTTTTTTTTCCAGGATTTGTGGTGAAAAATGATTTTACTACTGTTCTTTTGATTAAGCAATAAAAAACACCACAGCACACACATGTTGTAGCCCAACTCATTTTTAAAGTTAGAAACACATTCCGCAATCAACAATTAATGGAAAAGCTGCAACAGCAATTTCGAAACGGAATTACGCAAAATGATTTCGCAATAGTTAGAACCTGGTGTTGAAATTAATCAAACATCACTAATAGAGCTCATTCTAGAAATAATAAATGAATATATTGATGTGTAATATCTGACATGTTATTGTGGTAAATATGCAATATTAACTTTTTTCCTGAAAAAAATATGAATCGAGTATGATTGGAAATAATTTTCTATCGAATAATCATATCTTTAATGAAAATTGCATTTAATTAACAAAAGGGGTAAAAAAATGCAATATTTTATCAAAAATAATTATTCTTGTTCCATTTGGGGAAGAGCGGAGACAATAGACTTATGATAACTAAAATATGACACATATACTATATAATTTCTGATTATATTAAAAAAACTTGAAATTAAAAAAAAAATTTTAAAGCCTGAAGAATCAATTTAAATAGTTATGAAAATTTCTTGAAAAGTATGAAAAATAAAAAAATTGGAAGATTACATATTTAAGAAATATGAAAGAAAACTAATTTAAATTATGAAAATAGCAAAATTTTCTAAAATATCTGTTTAAGTAACAGATAGAGGTAATTATGCATATGTAATAAAAAAAAAATAGTAGAGAGAGTCTCAAAGAAATAAAGAGTACATATCTGCACTTTAAATATACTTTATTATCAGTAGAACATAAAATGCTAAAGGGGATATAAAAATGATTCAAAATCTCAAGATCCTGTCAAAGGTTGATGCAATCTAATACTGCCATTTAATCAATAAATAAAATACTAGATTTTTTTTTCAAAATATTCGGAAAATAAATTGAAAAATAATTTGAAGATTAAAATTTTGGGTACTTACCTATTAGAGTCACCACAGTACAATTTCACCATAAAAATCACACCATAATATCAAAACAATAAAAAGATTTGTACGTGTTTTATTCGAAAAAAAAATCAGATTTCGGTAAAAAATGGCACAAATTTGGCTGTGGTGATGCTAATACATAAATACCAAATTTTGGGATAAATTAAGTAATACAACAAAATAAATAATACATATTTTGGAAAAAAAGAAAATACAACAAAAATCTTTGACTACAGGTTAACTAAAAAATACATTTTTGAATAATTCTGATACGTAATCTACACCTAATTATCATTATCAAAACATTATTAAAGACACATAATGTGAATTCAACATTTATTAATCTAAACTACCAAAATATTTCATACTGAAAAATGACTATATATGAAAATAGTTATTAGCCATGGATTTCTAAATTTTGAACATTTTCAGTCAAGTATCGAAAATGACACCCGAACTCCAGCCTCCTTCTCTCCAAAATTCAACACTAAAACAATGTGAGGACTGTTTCCTGTTGAACAACTTTAATCACATCTTCAATTAAGATCACACCAATAATATTTTACCATTCTTATTAACTATTGCTATTTTTTCAGGCCCTAGCTTTGCTGTAGAAGTTACAAGAAAATTACCCTATTCAATGGGGCTAGTGTGCCTCCATATAAGAGTCTTCAGTTACCCCATGACTCAAATTAATGCCTTGACATCAACTAAGAGTTCATAGCCATAACTCTGAAACCACATACATCAAAATGGTTTAAAAGACAAAGAATGTTTTAAGCTCCTTATATCTTTAAGATTTTCCACTGCTATTTTTGATAATTTGCTTTGAATTTATTTAAGCTGCTTGATGGTAGTTTTATCTTAATTCATTCAAGTAGAAAGGATATTTTCTTTTCGTAATTTGACATTCAATTATCAGTAACTAAATATTTAAAGGAATTAGCTCTCCCCTTCAGAAAAACTAAACATTAAGTTAAGCCAAAAGTATGAGAACCTGAGTTAAATACAATAAATTTGCAACATTGTAGTTCATACATCTCTTTACAACATAGTATTTTTAAAACTTCAAAATATTCCATAAATATTTCATTTTAACATGTGAAGGGAGAACTCATTTATCATTATGGTATAGGAAAAAATTTGCGAACAATATTTGGTGTTTGAAAAAATGGGTCAACTCGGATAAAAATCAACTGTATGATAAAAAAAATACATTGTTCTCTCTATAAGATAGAGAAGCCAGAATATAATATTAATGTTAGAATACTTTTTTTATCTGAAAAAATATTCCAAATCTGGTCCCCATTCTTTAACATTATGCGAAAACAGTATGATACATTAATAATGTTAGGAGTATTGTGTTCCAAGATAGTCAAATATCATTTATGTATTTACTATAAACACACTTAGGAAAAAAATGAATTGCTGAAAGCATCAGAAAATTAATTTGAGTATTACATTCATTATGATAAATGTAAAATAAATTTTAATCACATTTTAAATTTACATAAGCTCAAATATCCTGAAAGTACAGCTAGTGGAATGAAATGCTAGAATTTTATATACTAAACATGTATAAGGCTTTTTATTCACAGGTAGCAAACAAACATTAGTTACATCACAATTAGTTACAGATTTTGATACTTTTTCGTTTTATGAATACAGGTAATAAAATACCAAACATTTCAAAATACTGATGAAATATCACCAACTGTCAAAATTTTCCATCATTTTCTACATGAGTTTTCGAATAACTCTGCAAAATGAATTAACTAACAATATACAACACTTAGTTTTGATTATATTGTGTGTTGTCTCCAGAAGTACCTTGGTAAGATTTCTGCCCAGAGATAACTAAAAATATCAATTTTTTTTTCTTCTATCATATATGTGAAACATCATCAAGATCTAATAACATATAAGAAAGTACTTACATTTTTAACATAAAAATCAATCCATAATATACATGAAAAAAAAATTCTTACATGTTCTTCAAAATTTTGTGGATACATGCATATTAAAGTCATCACAGCTAAAATTGTACAGTGAGAATGGTTTTTCTTCAAATAAAACATGCACAAATCTTTGTTGTTTTTATATCAAAGTACGATTCGCATGTTGCAAATTTTGCTGCACTGATTATTTCGTAAGTACCATTTTATGTAAATATTAATAAGTTAAGGCGATTTTTATCTACATGTAGTGAGATAACGAATTCATTATGGCACACTGTTTAATTTGGTAACCCTTAATTTTTGATTTATGATCTTATGCAGATAAGGTCACGTGTTCTTTTTAAAAAATTGCTATTGGTTAATTAATAAAATTGCAGATAATTTCAACACAAACAGACGATTTTAAAAAATTAACTATTCTATTCATAATTTATTTTTCCTTTTGAGATTTTTGTCCATACAAGATATCAGATTTTTTAAACCTATTTTTATTATTCCATTTTCCTGCTCTTTTGTTTTTTCCTTCAACTTATCCAGAAAAGTTTGTCTGAAAGGTAGGATTTCCTTTTTTTTTTATGATTTGGAACAAAAGGAAAAATTTAATGCGATACAGTGGTGTATGCGAAAAGGATTGATTGCTGCCAGTGCTGAATGTTTGGTTTGCTCAAGTGACAGATACATTTGGTAATGCCAAAAGAGAAGAGCAAATGGACATCGCATTAAAAGATCTGTAAGGAAGAATAGCTGGTTTTAAGAGAGTAAGCTGAGTATGCTTGAAATTCTAAAGTTAACAAATATGTTGGTGCGAAAGGCCAACCGTGACTTTACTTCTTTTGAACTTAATGTTACGAAGAAAACAGTCACAGATTGGATAAGTTTTTGTAAAGAAGTATGCATGGAAATGTGTGTGTATGGAAGTTTGATGCTTGGAGATCCTGGTGTGATTGTAGAAATAGATGAGAGTGTGTTGGGTAAAAGGAAGCACAACAGAGGCAAACGAGTGAATGGAACCGGAGTGTTTGGAGGAATTAAAAGGTCATTGAATAAGTGCTTCTTTCATGTGCTGCAGGATAGATTAAATGATACTCTTCTCCAGTTGATCAAGAGCAACATAAAGGAGGGTACAATCGTCACATTGGATTGCTGGAAAGCTTACGATTGCCTGGAAGATTAAGGTTTCTTTCATTTTTCAGTCAATCACAGTATGTCTTTCAAAGATCCAGAAATGGTTGCTAACATGAACTCCATCGAGGGTTTGTTGAGCACCATTAAAGTCTGAGGGAAGCCCACAAGTGCACGAATCAATTTGATTCTTACTTTGCAAAGTACATGTGGAAAAAGATGAAGAGACCCAGCAATCCGAATGACCTATTCACTGCCTTTTTAGGCAGTGAAAGAAATATACCCTCTTTTGGAAGAACTCTCCTGAATGCAGGTTAGCCTACTTCTGAAATATTCTAATTTAAGAGTTCTTTTTGCTTAAAAAATGCAATTTTTAATTTTATGCATTAATGATATTTTTATAAATATTTCTTTTTATTTCATATTAATATCTCTTCATTTTTATTCAAAATTACAATTTTTAAGTTCTTGGAACATCTACTATTAAATTATGTTGCTTGGCTGCCGAATTTGGTTGCCAAAAAACCCATCGCTGAATACAGTACCTTGGCGAAAGTTTTTAGTCGCCAAAAAAATGACAGCGCCAAGTGCCCCCCCCCCCATACTACACTTTAACCGAAGTTTCTTTATTGGTACTTAAGCTTTTATTTTACACTTCTATTTTGGATAGATATAAATAACAATCTTGATTGCCAGAGTTATTACAACAGTGTCAATTTGTTTCATAAATTTAAAAGAAATTCTTAAATATCAATTATTTATCATATAAATTTTTAAGAAACCCCATTTAAAACTTACATATATTTTACAAAAATATTAATATAAAGCCACACATAAGAGGCAAACTGTTGCTTAAATCCTATATTATGAAATCATTGGTAAAAATAATTTCATTACAAGACATATCATTTGTGTTTATTAAAAATTACAGTATGATGTAATTTATTAATAAAAAGTGACAATACTAGAAAATTTTAAACGCAAAAAAATTTGAAATATATTAACATTCAAAACGGTTTTCTTTATTAGAATATAAAACAAATTAAAGACAAGAAACAATGAAACTGACATCAATAAGCAGATAAATCATTCTCCCATTCAAATAATTCTACAATACATAATATATACATAAATGCTAAAAACAAAATCAAAGAAACAAAATATGTTTACCTGAATCCTCATCATCAAAGTTATTAGACGTATCCAAAAAAACAGGCATTGCTCGAGACCGGCACGAATTCAGAAGATTAATTAAAACCTAGAAACTGAAATTCTTCGAGAAACATGTGAATGCTAACTATTATTACATTCAAACATGAAATTTGCATACATATCTTAAGCGACAAAACATGGGCATCACAATACCGAAACTGTAGAAAAATTCGCTGAAACTTCTTCCGTCATTTCCATTTAGATTTCTCAAAGAAATCTATTTCAAATATACGGCAGGAAAGTTATATAAACTTCTATAACCTTTGAATTTACTTCAAAACTAAAAGACATTACAGAATTCATATTATCCTCACATCAACAAACATTACCTAACCGACTGCAGAACTGCTCCAAGTAAGAAATAATGATGTTGGGCGCATGTGCAAACAGAAACTCTTTTCCTAGTTACTAAGCACAGAAATGAAACTTGTGCTAAAACCAAAAGATCTGATTCTGTCATTCATTGCAATAGTAAATCGATTTCTCACACAGTAAATGCTATACCAAATCTCAAAATATTAATGATTTAACAGTTTCAAAAATATTTAAAACTTCAGAATTCTTTTATATTAAAGTTTTTTTCAGCTTTCATTTGATTTTGAAATTATGAATCTGTAGCGATATCTAAATAAGTCAGTAATTCTAACCACTACAAATCCATAACTTTTGAAGTGATAACTTCTATTCGCGCGTTTTGATGCAGAGTGAACTTGAATGAACGTCACGCTCGGGTATGTAACGCTCCTTCGGCTTTTTTCGTCTCGAGTCGGAAATCCTGCTCGTACAAGATCGTCCACGACATACATATCGCTAAAAAGAAAGAAGGGACATTTCTCCCCTAACCTCACCACTCTGATACGCGATATAGTTTGTCCCTCTACCAATACGCCGTAAAAGTAAAGTTCCTGGCTTCGATCTAAGTGCCTCACCACCACTGTTGCGAATGGTATGGCCTCTCCAACCAATCAGCGTCAAGCTAATGATGCAATAATGTTACTGCTTTGTTCTTTCTCTAGATGTACAAAAAACTTCGCTATGTAACGTTGTGTTTTGTGTTTGTGCGATTAAATGTTTTATGTGTCACATCCTAGTCTATTCAGTATTTTTTTAGAATAGTTACACCAAAACCAGACATCGGGTAGATGTCAGCCCTGCAATAAGAAGTAACGAATCGTGTAGCGGTGAGTTCACGTTTTAACCACCACCACCTTCTACAAAAATGAATGCGGGATTCTTTGTAATCTTAGTTGAAGCATGAAAATAAAACACGTAATATTTTTTAAAAACTAGGCTTACAGAGAGAAAGAAATCCTACACTAAAATTTAACAAAATGTCGAAAAAGGACAAATTTTTATAGAACTAAGTAAATAGTATAATTATCATTAACAATATTTTTTTTTATTGAAAACATTTATAATAAAAATCTATTTTTGTAAACGAATCAGAATAGCTATGAACAAATAGTTCTATTAATCAGATTACTTAAATATACTTTGAGTCTAAAAAGAAAATTAAAACAATTAAAAATTTAAAATAACAAAATTAAGTATAAAGATATTAAGAAAAAATTGTATTAAGTAATTTAAATATAAGAAAACAAAATATAATTAAGAAGACTTACCTTGCAGAAGCACCGGATATATGTGTACAAAATTGCTATACAAGGACAAAAGAACTAGTATTAGCTAGAGACTATGTGATATAATACTTCTGATTTAATCCCTTTTTAAAGGTTTTGACCTAGAGTCCTCTCTTTCCAATCAACTACCTATTTTACTGTCCCTTTGCTTATATTAATTCATGGATCGAATTGAATACTGTTAAATTACAACCAAAATTCACAAATCCGGATCGGATCTTCTGAACCAATTACTTATGATTTTAAGTGGGAATTTTAAAGTGGATTTTTCAAAATACAAATCAAAGCCTTTAGTTGAATTTTTAAAATCAAAACTCAATTTAATTATGTCAAGTGATCTAAATGTAGGCACGAAGTACGGAACAATGCTTGATGGAGTTTTTTTTATAGATATTAAAATAAAATTTTGTATCTAAAATATTTATAACCCAATATATATGTTTCAGCTACCATAAACCTATAGTTTCCTTCTTAAAATACAATTAATTCACAAATGTGATTCTATATTTCACGCAAAAATATTACTTTATGAGTACAGACATACGAATAAATAGTAATTTTATAGAACAATACTAATATTCCCTTGTTTTTTATCCTCACCTAACTAATCTCTGAAATAACATTACAAAATTTGCAGTTATCACTTCTATCGTGTGGTCATAAGCACGCTCACTTTTTTTCTCGAGAAACCGATCTTCGTCTTTTGAAATTTTTGTTTTGTTTTACTACTACGTTCTTCTAAGGTATTGTAATTCAAATATGTATCAGTTAATTACCATTTCCGAAGTTGAACTAGCATTTTGATCACCATTCTATTGAGGAGGTTGCCCAATTGGCATTTGCGCAATAATGTAATGAAAGTTATAATTGAAAGTGAGGTTTTTAACGTTTCGTTGGAAAAACTAATTCTCATTCGTGTTAATCAATTAAATAGACAGCTTAAATGGTTTTTAGTAAAAAAATTGTACACATTTACGAAGTATTGAAGATCAGTCAAAACCCAAAACATGAAATAAGAATAGAATGGCATGCCTGTGACGCTCAAACTCAATCCGGGCGACACAAATGCGCCAACTTTGGAATGCCAGAAAACTGAGTCTTGTTTTTCACAGTTGCAACTCGAACTAGTCTGTCGTTGCCTGGATGCACTTGAAGAACTCGAGCCACTGGCCATGTACCAGGAGGACCCTCCTCTTTGATCAATACGATGTCATCTTCCTTAAAACTTGGTTGTGCGTCCTGCCATTTCTTTCGAGGTAGTGATGGGAGGCCAGAACGAATTCAGCAGACCTCAAAATTTCAAAGTCAGTTTCTTGGAATTCGTTTGAGTTCCCCCCTCACCGGATACAGTGAAATTCCTTCGGCAAGGGTGTGCCAGAAAGTTCCCGCGCCTGGGGGTCACTAGACCCATAAATTGCAGGGTGCGTCAAGGGATTTCCCGCGCTTCCAAAAAGTTCATTAAACCCATAGATTTTGGAATGCTGTAACTCTGCGCTGGTCTCTGGACCAATAGAGAAGCGCAGGAGCGGACAAGATAAAGAATCCACGAGAAGCCGCGCATGAATTTGGGTGTGATTTGGCGGACTTTAAAAACGGCCTGCAACCCCGATTTCAGCAGAGGGAGATAATCAAAAACTGACCCATGAACTAAAAATCTAATTTCCTTTTCTCAAGTGGACTCTAGCGCCGACCAATGAATCCCCTCTGGCCTCGTATCATCTCTCCCTTCAGTACACAGCCTAACGATAAGTTGAATATTCTGTTTTAGTAGAATAAGTAGTAATTATTTTCTGTAACTTTTAAATTAAGAATAAATATTCAATTAACTTTTATGGCTGTAAGCAGTTAATTTACGATTACTAACTTAATAATTTAATCATGGTGCAATGTGAATTACAGAACCTGGGTTAAAATATAAACATAAAATAAATTAAAAGTAGCGTTGCATCAGTAGTAATGAAGATAGAAATTCGGAGCTCCACTTCTTCCAAATGCCACGTTTGACATTCTGTAGCAACTCCCAACGATCCGTGTGGTTGGAGGTTGAAGTAAGCTCCTCAGGAACTGAAAAAAGGACATAACCTTGTGAGAGCCCCTCCCCTGGACACTAAGATTAACCCTCCATACGGACAACACGGATTTTTCCACCCTACTAGAGAGGCTTTGAAAACGGACCACACTGAATTTTTCGTAAGGCCGGGGACTCACCAAAAATGAACAAAACTGATTTTTTCCTCCTCAAGTAATGTGTTCAAAAACGATAAAATCGTGTTTTTCCGAATTCTTTTCCCCCTTTAAAGGTTTACGATCTTGAAAGATAATTAGAGACGGTCGGGGAGACACAATGGGCATTGAGGGGAAGTTTTATGGCTCACGGGGAGACCGGTTCCTGTGGCAATCGTAAAATCTGGGAAGAATTTCTTTAAACCCTAAAGTGTACACAAATAATAGCAAGTCAACGAGTTGAGAATTCTCATTTTTTTCTTTACCTTAAAATTCTCAAATGGAATTAAGTTTTTATAATGTATGTCTAAGTTTTAAAAAAATATCTGTAGTATTTAAATTCAAATTATATATTAAAACATTGAGGATAATTTACTGTTTCATTTTTCTTATTTTAATCAATACTTTCAGGGATTTTTTTTAAAAAATGATTATTTTGTTATGTGTCAAAAAAATAAAAAAAAAGGTTCAAAATTTAAAATCTTTTAAAATTTCGGACACTTCTAAACATGAATAATTTTTAAGCTTCTGTATTACATTATTTGCAAAAAATTTTTATGCATTGTTAAAAAAAACTCTAAATCTTTTAGTTTTTCATAATTTTAAAGCCAGATATTCAGGGCATCTTACATAGAATCCCTTGTTTTGTATTGTTCAGATAACAAATTATATTTGAATTTTGAATGTCTGAACATTAATTTCATTCAAAGAGAACTTTAACTACAAGCTTATATTTTTGAACTGGAATCTTCAAATAAAGAGTATTTAAAAGCATCTGGACAAATTTACAGTTAACATTTGCGCATATAAATAAATATAAAGATCCTTTTTAAATTCAAGTTAAAAAAATATATATTTATGCATAATCCCTCATCATTCATGTTCCATTAGTGGTTGACTGAAGAAAAGGTTATTAAAATTTGGACATTTTTATAATCTTAACCATGCAAAACTAGGAATTTTGTATTAGCTCCACTGAAATTCTGCATTGGAATTTCGAAAAAGATATTTATGCGTGTCTCACATACTCAGTTGAAAAACATATATTTACCATAAATACTAATAATTCTTTGAATATTTAAAATTATCATTAGATTAATTTTTAATATATATATATATATATATATATATATATATATATATATATATATTCGACTTCTAATATTTTTTCAAGTATTCCTTAAATTTCATATAATTTAAGTAAGTGAGGGGATATTAAAGTCGCACTCTCTCTCTTCTCTACTCAACTACTTGAGGGCTTTTGGCGACGGACATGTGGCCGGGGTACCAGGTGGTCAAGGTATCCAATCATGGTTGGCCTGTCTCGAGTTCGAGCCCAGTGCCACAAAAGACCCGCCGTGTAGGGCAGCGATGCACGGTAAATCTATCGAGAGCTGAAATGTCCTCTCGTTGGTGAGGTGTGGTAGTTAGGAGAGGGGGGTGCCAGCTCAGGTGTTGCCCTCGTCTTTTGACCATGCTTCAAAATTACGAGGTCCATCACTAAAAGCCCTCGTGTAGCTGAACAGTGCGACGTTAATATTCACTCACTTGGCGACGGACCTCGTTATTTTAAACCATGGTCAAGTGACGAGGATGACGCTTGAGCATCTCTCCCTTACACGGCGGATCTTCAGTGGTGCTGGGGTCGAACTCATGGCACGCCAGCTACGAGTCCGTTACTTTGACCATTAGGCTACCGCGGCCTCACCATGTGGTTGAAAACTGCATATTATGAGTAAAAATATGCTGAAACGTTTGATGAACTTAGAAGATAGTTTGCATAGAAGATAGATGTGTGATATGCTAAAATGACAATATGTAAAAGTTATGAGAATATCGATGACAATTTTTGAAAAATTCAATTTAAGTTTCAGTTTGAAACTTATTCGTTTTTTCTTTCGCATTTAATATTAAATAGTCGCGATAACAAATTAATAGTTTAACGCATTCATAGATTATAAAAAATAAAAGTATAAATGACATTGTTGGGAATAATAAGTTTTTATAGTTTTGAATTCAGACTTCTTTGCAGGAGTGTAGACTATTAAAAGGCTGATGTAGAAGTTAGAAAACTAATATTTAAAATATATGGAAAACAATTTCTGCAATTCCATGATCTTGACGAGCAGAAGACGGCATTTTTTTACTTAGTAGGGCAGAGTAAGCATAAGGTAGGAGCTTGTGGAGTAAACAACCAGGCCTCTGCAGTTTTGGCAGGTAATGAACTCCCATTTGTTGCTTTCTCTCTCTCTCTCTCTCTCTCAGTAAGGAATATAAAAATAACAAATACAAAAATAAGTCATGTAAAATTTTATATATTTTAATAGCAATGAATTGTGAACTTAATTTCCAATTCATTGTCACGAGTTGGCAGTAACTACGGTACTCTATCGACCGTACATCTTATATATATATATATATATATATATATATATATATATATATATATATATATATATATATATATATATATATATATATATATATATATATAAAGAAGTACGGTTGATAGAGTACCAATAATTTTAACGCAATTTTATATTTCGTTCTCGTAAACTTTACTCCTTTTAAAACATGTATTGCCAAAATATTCTCCTTTTGTATATTTATAAAATTTTAAAAATATAATGGTTATCTTACCCAACATTTTAAATCAGGGGCGGCAACTGTGTTGCTAAGACGTGCCAAACCAATCTGTCAGTATCATTCAGCTTGCCACATAGTAGGAAATTTTTGAAATCCTTCGATTCTTACGGTAATATTTGCAGATTTAAAGAATAGAGGTAAATAATTTAGATTTACAGTTTTATTTTATATTAATTATGGATCAATAAAATACATTTATTAACATAAATGTTACTATTTCTTCAACAAAGATAAAAAAAATTAAAAATGTATGTTTCCAACATATTTATTTAAATAAGAAATAGACAAAGTGAAATATAAATTATTCCCTTCATTACAGTTAAATAAAAATTGTAATGCGAATTAACTCTTTCACCACTCTTCTTTCATATCGCAAAACCAGGGGTATAATGCGTGACACGATTCTGAGCATTCAGTTGTTAAACAATTTCTTTGCGGAGTCGAAATATTTTTCATATTAGGAAAGATTTTTTACTTTGATATGCCGAATCATAAGTGGAAAGCAGAGTACATGCAATTTTCTTTTTTCAACAATTAAATCCCCTAGCAATAACACTCAATTATTTACAAAATAGCTGTAAATTTATCCTTAGAATTATCTTTCAGATTATTTTGTAGTTCCATAAATGTCCATAACTCAGAAGATGTTTGTCAAATAAGGTCTATTATCAACTTCCATCCACTCAAGAATTGACAAATTTGTAGAGTAGTGCTGAGTGCCACGAAGAATTGTACCATGTGCCACAGGTCCATAGATTGCTGACACGTTTAAAATGTTCTTGTTAACTAACCATCTCCTATTCAAACACAATTTATATGATAAAAAGGGTTTTCATTCATTTTGTAGGGAATTGTATTAGATTCAACCATAAGTAATTTTGTGTATCAAAAAAATTACATTGTTTTGGAGATCCCCTTAGAGCAAAATGAAAGGAATTTGACATAATTATAGTAAGTTTCTCTGAAAGGGGAAACGTTCGCTTTCAAAATACACTGCATAAAGTGGTTTTAGGTGTACGAAGTTATATTCACTATTATTTCTAAAATAAATTTTGATATTTTGGTTTTTCGTTAAGTTTTGAAGTTATTTCTTCAAATATACTTCTCCATTACATTTCTTTCAAACTTGCTATTTTCTTTTGCGGCCACGGTATCCTGATGGTCATGGTTATGAACTCGTATCCAGTGTTCGAGCCCTGGTACCACAAAAGTTTAGCGTTGAAGAGGAGCTGATGCACGTTAAACACGTCGAGGTCAAAAGTCCTCACGTTGGTGTGGTGTGGAAGTTTGGAAGGGGAGCTCAGGTCAGGTATCGTCCTCGTCACTTAACCGCGGTTCAAAATTATACGTAGTCGCTCGTCAGTAGCCACCGTGTTGACTTAGAATGCAATATAAACCCTTGACGTGTGCACTTGAGTTAATTCGAGTACGCTAAACAGTTCCAAATATGCACATTAGATATAATTCAAACGAGGTCGGGATTTTAAATTGGCGGGATTTTAAATCATATTGGTTTTCGAATGAAACTGATAGAACGATTGATAGAAGAAGGAGGTAGTGATTCTAGTTCTCGAAACTTTGTTTCCCCTAAAATTTCTGAAAATGTAGTCCGCTTGATTGGAAGGCACTTCCCTTCATATGTAGAAAGTGACTGTTCAAAAAAAAAAAAAAAAAAAAAAAAAAAAAAAAAAACATCGCGAAAATGTGTGGTATGCAACCTTAAGATAAATGATAATGGAAAACGCATTCGCGAAAAGAAACTCGTTTTCAGTGTAAAGACTGTAATGTTGGACTGTGTGCAGTGCCGTGTTTCGAAAAATATCACACTGTGACATTTCTATAAACAATATGTATGTGTCTTTCTCATACTTCTTTGATATTTTTTGCTATTTATACCTGTTAAAATGATTTTTTATAAAAGGTTTTTTGTAATTAATTGTAAATTGAATAAAACCTTTTCTTACAATTATATGTATTTGAGGATGAAATCTGATTTACTTTATTCAGGAAATTTTTAGTAAATTTCATTTTCTTAGCCAACTTATTTCTTTTAAAACATGCATATTTGTGTATTATATAATTAAATTTCTAACTATCTCTAAAATTATGTCTGGCTTTTTTCTTCTTTAAAATCTTTCAGGATTTTACAAATTATCTTGCCATTATTCATTATGTACTTAATAAGGAAAAATATATCTAAATATAAATAATTTCTGGCCTAATAAACATATAATTGTTTTTAGCTGCAGTTTGGAAAATGCATTGAAATTTGTATCGGGACAGGATTTTAACATATTATGAATGTGTTTTTTACTGCCACTATGTTATATATTTATCTTTCATTCTTTTTACAGTATGAGTAGAAGTCGTAAACAGTTTGTCACAGTAAAATTAATTTTTGTTTTATATTCAAATTATACTATTATATTGATTTTGAAAATAATAGGTTAGTTTGACAAGCCATTATTTCACAATTTTAAAGCATTGAACAGTTTTGAAAATTTTAAAACTTTTCTAAAATGTTAAATTATTAAAAATATTTAATTATTGTAAGTGATTAATATTTCTTATATTATTGGAAACAAAAAGTATAAAATTTAAAATATATCTCTTTGTTGAATTTTAATAATTATTTTTATGGCTAAACCTGGAAAAAACCCAATTTTTTTTAAATATTAACATTAAGATATTTTTAAAAAATAACTAGAGCTCTCAGACCTAAATCCATATGAACTTTTATAGAACATATGTAAGGGAACATTTACAAGATATTTCAAGACTCTATCTTGAACAGGAAAAACGCCTTAGGGATTAGAAAACACTCTCATCTTCAAAATTAAAAATCTGAGAAAAACATTTAAAATTTGTAAAGGCATAAAAAAAAATCCAATGCCTGTAAAGCTTTAATTTTTTAATATGTTACTATCCAACTTATGTGCTACATCAAAATTCTACTTGAAATAAATATGACTGAAAAAATATCCTTTTTAATTCAAAATATTCTTTGACATAATATTAATAACAATTGTTAATTTGATCAATTATTCAGTTTTATCTGAACCTTATATTTTCACAAGAGTTTTAAATGCAAAATATTTATACAGAAAATAGTAGTGATACAAATGTAATCCAGAAATCACCAAGTTGTCTATTTTTTTTCTCAGTTCCCCATCGTGGCAGTTAAGCAAGTTTAAGTTTTTGTTGCATGACTTTAAAATACTGCAGTGTAGTACTACAATAGATTTATTATAATGTAGTTTGTGGTACATCAGGGAAATATTTAGTTCATTCTGCAGCATTTGTATTCTGTAGTCTAATTGTAATATTACCTGAAAAAGCTGCATTTTAGATTTACCATTTTCAGTCATATTCCATCCCTTTCAAGTATTATTTCTCACAGTACCCTGCGTACATTTTGGTCATGGCATTTTTCAAAAGGAAAAAAAAAAATTAATGAAGACAAAGTATAGAGCTTTTTAAATTATATAAACTATGTGTCAAAAATACATTGGTCTTTAAATCAATCTTAATTAAGTAAATGTGAGAAAACTCAAAAACATGAGCAAACAGAAATGATTTTAGAAATTAAAATTGTAGTTAATAGCCATTTCACACGAAATATTGGATTGTGTTAAAAAATATTTTTAATTAATTCAATCTAGGAATGCAAAAATGCTTTAAAATGAAACCGAATTTAAAATCAAAACTCAGAAAATTAAAATTTCTTAAAACCTAATTGGTTTTAGATCAGAAATTGAGCAAGTTTTCCAAATATATGAAATATATATTTGCAATAAATTGGGTGAAGTTTCTGTTGGCCGTGAAGTGGAGAAAATGTCCATTTCACAATCCTCGCCCTAAGCCACAGCTGTAAATGAGAAACCTCCCGTTTCGAAGAACACAGAGACCGAAAAGCAATAAAATCATCCCCTGCAAAACCATTTCAGGACCTCCTGCAGTTTTAACAGGGGAAGGCATTAAACTGCCGTGCGTTTTTGAAGCAGTTCGCGAAATTTATCGAAACATTTTGGCAAACGCTAGCTTTGAAAAAGTAGACCGCTTTCGAAGTGAAATTCAATTAGCGGGTCATCCACTCAGAGGGTTAACTTGATGCAAAGAATGACCTGACGCCATTTGTATAATAATAAATTATATTTATTCACTTAGTTCAAATATCAAACTTCTAATGACAAATACTTAACTAGATGTCTACGTCAAAGGGATTTACCTTTAGTATTAAATTAAATTACAAAACATGAAATTGATCAAGTACTAAGCTCAATATCGAACGGGTTTACCGGAATAGGAGGTCCGAGAAATACACGCAACTTGAATTATTAACATTCGTTAAAATTTTACTAACATTTATTATATATTAACTCTTGTGGTCAGATATACTAAGCTAGAATATATCATCTGGTTGTACTTATGATCTCTCCAGGTAGATTAATCTTCCTAAGGCTCTTTCACTGAATAATAATAGCAATACTCCAATATCTTAATCCAATTGAATCCTCTAACTCTCGTCACTTCTGTTGCTGGCTCAATAGCCTTCTTCTCAGCTAACTTACAACGCTCTCCTTAAATACCTTATCTACTTTACATATCCCATTTTCTTCTTTTAGAGGTGATTGTAAATATACGCGAATTTATAATCCCCAAAGACACCTAAGAGTATTAGTGGAAAGGTGCCGTAAAGATTCGTCACAACCTGTAAGAAAATGTGAAGGTGTGAGTGTAGATATGCATTCTGTGTCAGAGTCATTAACGTATGAGAGAGGCCTGGAATTTAGTAATCCTTCGATTTGTGTGAGCAAGGTTGTTAACTCTTCAAAAGTTAATATGGTTTCTCCCAACACTCTTTTCAGATGAAATTTGATGGATCGAATTCCTGATTCCCAAATACCGCCAAATCGTGGTGATGAGGGTGGAATAAAGTGCAAATCTATTGAAGATTTTGATAAGTAGTAAGAGATGGCTTCATTAGTTGGTAAAGAAAGCCATACCTTTCGTATTTCGTCAAGTTTTCGATGAGCTCCAACACAATTGGTTCCATTGTCACTATAAATGTGGCGAGGAGCACCACGACGAGCACTAAAACGACGAAGTGCAGCTATGAAGGAATCAGTTGTTAAGTCTTCTACTGCTTCAATATGAACAGATTTAGTTGCTAAGCATACAAATAAGGCAATGTAACCCTTTGTAGATTTAGTCCCTCGAATATTGTTGCATCTAATCAGTACAGGACCAGCATAATCAATGCCACAACTGAAGAAAGGTCTCTCCAGCGTGACACGGTGTTTCGGTAAATTGCCCATCAGTTGTGGGGTTGTGGCGGATATTTTGAATTTGTTACATTTCAAGCATTTTCTAATACCATTGTTTATTAATTTTCTGCTTCCTACGATCCAAAGGGACTGTCTAAGAACGTGAGCTAACAAAGTCGGCCCACATGTAAATGAGCGATGTGTTGTTCCTTGTTAAGGAGTGCACTAATAGTTTGCTGAGAAGGAAGTATGATAGGATGCTTGGAATTGAACCGAAGCTGGAAATTTAGCAATCTTCCACCCACCCGTACTAAACCATGCTCATCTATGAATGAATGGAGGGAACGTAATGGATTTTTGGGTGGCAAAGATATCTGTTTCTTAATGCTTTGTATTTCTTCCTGATGGTAGATACCTTGAACCCCACGAATGATGGTTTCCAAAAAGGTAAGTGAAGTAGTATTAATATGGGATGAACTGATCGATGATCCTTGAGATGATGCAATGTTTTTACAGTTTATTAATGCGAATGGTACTGTATTTAATTAAAAATGCGAGTTTTAAGGCATAAACATTTATTGCGACTGCTTTGTGCAGTGTCTCCCTAGCAAGAGAATGTACAAGTGTGGGTGAGCGAGGTGGGGGTGACGATCGCAGCGCCAACATCCTGGCCCACGTTGAAATAAAATTTCAAGAAACAAATAATGTTACACAAATCATACATAAAAATACAAATAATGAAAAATTAAAACATATGATCAATATGAAAAAAATTGCATATATGAAAATAAACAATATATATATATATATATATATATATATATATATATATATATATATATATATATATATATATATATATGAACAAAATATTAATGCGTACATTTTTGAATGATTAATAGACATTTAAACGTTTGGTAATAAACAGATTTTTGAAATTCCTCTTTTAAAAATACCTTGAGGTGTCTTAACTTTGACAACTCTAACTTTTCCATCTGAACCTTTAACTATCTCTAAAATTCTTCCCATAGTCCATTTACATGGTGGAAGATTTTCATCTTTTAAAATAACCATTGAATTGGGAGTTACATTTTTTTTCTCAAATTGCCATTTATGTCTAGCCCCTGTAAATTATTAAGATAATCTAACCTCCATTTGCGCCATATAAATTGAACAAATTTTGTTAATTTTTGCCATTGAGATAAGCGATTGTCTAATTTATCTGTCATGTCTGGCTCAGGTAAACTTTGAAGAGGTATATCTATGAGAAAGCGTCCTGGGGTGAGGACTGCAAAATCATTAGGATCAGAGGACATGGGAGTAAGAGGACGACTATTCAAAATACTTTCTATTTGAGTAGTAATTGTTCTAATGTTAGACGTGCATCACGTACTGTTCTTTTAAAATGATGTTTAAAAGATTTGACACCTGCTTCCCAAAGTCCTCCAAAATTGGGTGATCTTGGGGGATACATTTCCAAGTAATTTCTGCATTTGTTAAGTAATATCTGGTGGATTTTTTTATCAAATTATATAAACGTTGCAATTCTCTGCTTGCAAATGCTACTATGAAATTTGTAGCATTATCAGTACAAATTGAAGCACTTTTTCATCTTCCATTGAAAAATCGTTTGAGAGTTGCAATCATAGCTTCTGTGGTTAGTTCTGTGACAACCTCTGTATGAATAGCTTTTGTAATAAAGCAAATGAAAATTGCAACACAACATTTGTGGTAAATGCCTTTTCGTTAGCCATTATATTTAATATAAAATTTACCTGTAAAATCTATTCCTACATGAATAAAAGGAGAACTAGGATTAACTCTTTCTCTAGCTAAATTTCCCATAATTTGTTCTAAGTTCTTAGGTTTGTTTTTGAAACAAACAACACAATTTTGAACAATTTGTCTGGCAGTGTTTCTGCCACCTAATGGCCAGAACTCTTGTCTGACTAGTTAAAGTAAGGTTTGAGCACCTACGTGCGAATTTTTCAAACGGTAATAATTCATAATTAAAATAGTTAACTTGTGGTTTTTTGGAAGCAAAATGGGAAATTTCTGACTCTATGTTAAATTTGAATTACTTAATCTACCACCAACTCTAAGTATGTTTTCTTTGTCAAGAAAGGGATTCAAACAAGTTAACTGACCTTTTTAATGGTTCCCCCATTTCTAAGAATTTCAATTTCTTGGTTAAAAGCTGTTACCTGGATCCTTTTAATCAAATGAAGTTTTGATTTCTGAAGTTCCTCATTTGTGAGGGGACCTGAATGGTGAGATGTATTTTTGACATTATACAGGAATCTGAAAATATAACTAAAAATGCGAATTAATTTCATATGATTATTTGTAATATTTAAGAGATCATTTTCAAAGTTAAAATCCAAGATTGATTTCAAGCTGATATCAGATTGTTTTTTTAAGTTCCGACATGTGAAGTTCATCAGAACTGGTAATTGAAGGATCAATAAATTGTTCAGGGATGTCTAGATACTGGGAACCATTCCACCATAGAGTCAATGATGAAAGTTCAAGATTTACACCTCGAGAAATGATATCTACAGGGTTTTGCGCTGAAGGTATGTACTTCCATTCAAAGTTCTCCGTCAGAGTTTGTATCTTGGAAACTCGATTGCCAACGAATGTTTTCAGTTGATTAACTGGAGTGTTGATCCAGGCAATTGCTATGGTAGAATCGGTGTGCAAGATGACTTTAGCTAAATGTACTTGTAGAGAGAGGCGAACCTTTTCCACTAATTGAGCCAGCAGAAAACACGCTGAGAGTTCAAGGTGAGGAATGGAGATGACCTTGATTGGTGCGACACGAGATTTGCTGCTAATAGGCTTGGTTGTGGTGGTACCATATTCTTTGACACTCTGCATGTACACTACGGCTCCGTAGGCTGACTCCGAAGCATCTGCGTATCCTAAAAGCATAAGTTTTACGTAGGAATCTGTAAGAATGAATCGATCTATTTTGAGTTCCTCCAGGGCTTTAAGAGATGACACAAAATTGAGCCACTCTGGTGCGATTGCATCCGGTAAGAATTCTTCCCAATTCAATTTTCTAAGCCATAATGTTTGAAGAAAGATTTTTGCTTTACTGGTGACAGGGCCTATTAGTCCATGAGGGTCATAAAGTCTTGCTATGACGCTTAAAACATCTCGTTTTGTATAAGATGCTATTGATGGGATTGAGACTTTGAACATGAAATAGTCTCCTGTTGGTTTCCAGCTAATACCTAAGGTCTTTACGGCTGATTCTGCGTTGGTTGAAAAGAAATGCTCTTGATCTGAAGATGAATTAAGCAGCCCCTTCGAATTGGAATTCCATTTATGTAATTTCATTCCACATGTTTCCAGCATATTTTGCAACTGGCATTGTAATTGGCGAGCAGTGTCGAGAATTTGTGCACCCGATACTAAATCATCCATGTATACGTCTTGAAGAGCTACTTTGGAAGCTAAGGGAAATCTAGAATTTTCATCCATAGCTAACTGTTTGAGAGTTCGTATAGCTAAAAAGGGAGCACTGGCGGGCTCATACGTGACAGTTTTCAATCTATAGACGACTGGTTCCTCATTAGCGCCTGTTTTCCACATAATCCTGAGAAGATCACGTTGAGCTGGATCAATGAGGATTTGTCGGAACATCATCTGGATGTCGGTTGTAAAAGTACATTTGTGTGCGTGAAATCGTATAATGATTTCAAAAATGTCTTCCTTCACTTCACCTTTCAAGAGTAGGTCATTTAGGCTTAAACCTGAAGTAGTAAGCTGAACCATTAAAAACAACTCTTAATTTGGTAATTGTTTTATCAGGCCGAAAGACTCCATGATGTGGAAGATAATAACAAATATTGTTTGAGGATCTTTCATCAAAATGTTCTTCCCCTTTTTCCATATGCTCCAAATCTAAGTATTTGCTTCATAAATTCCCTATATAAATTTTTCATTTGTTTATCTTTAGATAATCTTCTCCAAATCTGATCTAGTCTCTTCATTGCTAAACCTTTTGAGGGTCGTAAACCTTGTATGTCTTTAACTGGCATTTGTACTACATATCGACCAGCTTCATTGCGCGTGTGAGTCATTTGATAATGATTTTCACAATATTCCTCTTCCTTGCTTAATGGCTTTTGACCTTCGTTAATTGTTTCTATCTCCCAAAACTTTTGTAAATTATCATCAATGTTTTGCATTTCTGATATAAAACCACAATATTGATTTTGTTTGTATGAATGTGTGGTTCCGGTTGTGATGTATCCGAAAACTGAGCTGCGCGCGCGAGATACAAGTGCGTTGTCTGATGTGCCAGTAATTCCTTCCTTAATTATGTCAAAAAATGCCTCTGCTCCAATTAGCAAATCGATTTTTCCTGGAACACCAAAATTTGGATCTGCTAGTTCCTGAAGTATTGTTAAATTATTGAGGTTCATTTGAGAAACAGGAAAAAAACTCTGTAATTTTTTAGACAGTCAGAAAATCTAAAGTTGTAGTAAATGAGCTGTTGCCATTTATTATTGTAGCGTTTAATTTTGACTTGACTGTGGTTTTATTTGCACCTAAACTGGAAATTGGGATATTAATTCTATTTTGTGGTGCCCCTAATTTGTTTGCGAAATCTAACGTAACAATATTAGACATGCTACCAGAATCTAAGACTGCGCGTGCTTGGATGCAACTTCCTGTAGAATGATTCAAAACCCAAACTACTGCTGTGGGTAGAATTACGGTTTTGCTTCTACTACTGATACAAGAGAGGGATGCAACTGTATTTTCCTGAGAACTGTGAAATTCCTCTGCGTTGGGATTCAGTTCCTGACCTTGTAGTTGTGACGCGCTATAAATCAGGGGAGCGTTGGAGGATCCCCCCTTTTGCCTGAGAAGCAAAGTGTTGTGTCGAAAGCCACATACACTACAAGAATGTTTTGATTCACACTTCGAAATTCTGTGCTGATCACTTAAGCAATTGAGGCACATATTATGCTTCGTGACAATTTCTTTCTCTGTAGTGCATTTAATTTCAAAAAGGAATCGCACTTAAAAATGGGATGTTTTTGCTTACACAAAATGCATGCATACACAGAATTGTTAGATTTTATAAGGAATTTTTTTGATCTATTTCTATCTTGTATAAACATTGGTTTTACGAAGGTATTTTTATTTATATTGCTTAAAACTTGAGCGCGTTTTTCTAAAAATAAAATGAAGTCATCAAATTTAGGAACTTCGGTTGAATTAAGGCTGTATTCAAATTGTTTTAAAGTCTGTTTATCCAGTTTTTGAAGAATGATGTTTAAGATTAATATGTCCGAAAGATTGTTTCTTTCAAATTCCAATACTTTCAAAGTGCGTATGTTTTAGTTTACATCATCAATTAATTATCTTAAATCTTTTTCTGATTCTTTACTTAATTTCGCTATGTTTAAGATAGCCTTTACGTGCGTTTCAACTATTAAACGTTTATTTTCATACCGTTCTTCTAAAGATTTAAATAAAGATTCAAATGAATCGCTAATAGTCTCTAAATTCTTTGCTTCTGACGTTAGTGCTGCTTTAAGATAATGCAATTTTTACTCTGAGGAGAGTTGCGAATTTGTTGAGATAATGTTGTTAAATTGTATCTTAAAGTTGCTCCACTCTTCATATTTTCCAGAAAACTTTGGTAAAGGAATTTCTGGAAGTTTTATTGATAATTGTGTTCGGGTTTGATCTGACCAAACTTGCGTTGAATTTGGAACATTTAAATTACATTCACGACGTTTGATGTACGATTTAATTTTATACTTTATGCTAATAATTTTTTCCGAATATTCTTCGGATGCGTTAATTTCAGTACTGAACTCAGAAACATCTACTATTAAATTTTCCATTTCTGAATTAAGTTGCTTCAATGAGAGCTCTTTTTCGATTAGTTAATTTTGTAATTCTAAGATATCTACACCATCACTGTTATTTTCAATGTAATTTTGTATTTTCGTAATTAATTTTGTTACGGCCGAACGTATAGGCGCTCTTTTATTTTTAATTTTTTTCAATTGGATTCATTTTGACTTTAGCGGTAATAAACAATGATTTATAATTTTTGCAATGAAATAAACAATAGAGGTATTAAATTGGTTTACCTCTATTTTAATGTGGAGTCTTGCGAGAGAATGAAAACACTTGGAGTGATGAGCGTTGAATGTATACAGTTCAAAACAGCTCTAAGCTGCAGTCGGGTGAAACGGAAACACAAAAGCGAAAAAACGATAGCTAAAGGTGTGAGGGAACGTAGTCCTTTTTGTGATCTTTGACTCTGTCGATGGGGTGAATGTCTTTGCGACGTTGGAACAACTTTGGGCGTTGTTCTGCGAAATTAAGCAAATTATGCGTATGTATAATTTAGTTTGAAGCCTTAAAATAGGATATCAATAAGTTGCTGGAGATCTGCGTAGTCGACGGACCCTATATTAATGCTAATCTAATGGTACTGTATTGAATTAAAAATGCGAGTTTTAAGGGAACCAGGACATGCTCGAAAGAGTAAAATGCCAAAATTAAGATCCTTTGTTTATGAGACATATATCATTTAAAATTTCCAATAGAGCTTAGATTTTTTTATGTCTATAATAAGGATAATTTAATTATTCTGTAGAACTACAAAAATAACTTTTTACTCCAAAAGTTTTTTTTACTACTTAATTAAAGTAATACATAATTTTTGAGAACTCGTAATATATACTTATGTTTAGGTACCATTTTTTAAAAAAGTATCCTTTTTTTATGCAAAATATTTTTTACACATATATAAAACAATACATAAAATACAGTGAAACCCTTTTTTAGTAAAATTTTAGTATAGTTTCTTTAAAAAAATTATGAAACTTTGAAATTTGAAATTTTTTTATTTTTCTGCTTTTTTTATGCATAAAAATTTTTTAAAAAATTAGGCACTATTTTAATAGGAAAAAAATTAGGTTCACTATATGCATAGGCATCTTGTATAGAAGTATAAAAAATAAGGAATCATACAGTGCAATAGTTTTTTTAAAAAATGTACCTAAATGCAAAAAAATATGCTTTTGAGAAAAAGTGAAAAAAACTAAAAAAACAATATTTTCACATATTATACACTTAATTAGTATTTCCTTGCCTATTTTTATATGACTAATAATAATCCTTAACCATTTTCTAGAGTTACAAAAGTAATTTTAAATTCATATGTTTTTTTCCCTTTGTTTTAGTTAACATGAACATAATTTTCGAGATCTTGTAATACATATTTTCATGTATAGGTACCATTTCTTACAAAAATATTCTTTGAATATACAAAAAAATTTACAAATATATATAAAGTAACATATTAAACATAATGAATCTGTTTTTTAACTAATTATATTTATATAATTGCATAATTTCTTAAAAATAATCATAAAACCTTAAAATTATGAAAATCTTAATTTTTTTTTTTACATATAAAATCTAATTTTCAAAAAATTAGACACATACTAAAAGATATTTTGTTCACTGTATGCACATGTATCCTGTTTAGATATATAAAAGGTTTCAAACAATATGCTACAATAGTTTTTTAAAGTGTACCTAAATTTAAAAATATTAAACATTCGAAAAAAAATATAATAAAACTTAACAAAAAAATTTCTCCTTACATTATAGATTTGATTAATATTTCCCTGATTGGTATTCATTTTCTTCATCTAAATTCTGTTTATCCATTTTCCTTTTTAAAGACCTTCTTTTATTTCTGGCTTCCAATGACACTTTATTTACTATACGTTCAGCCTCAAAAAATTCGTTTGTTATCAATTATAAGTAAGGCACGTTCCGTGTTGTATCCTGATTTAATGCCCAGAGCTTCAAAGACTTTTATCCTACTTACATATCCATCATTAAAACAAATTACAGCATCCATAACTCCAAATTTCAAAGTTTCAATGCCAACAAAAACTGTTTTAGGAATTCGCTCCCAAATACATTTGTTAAAACTTTCATTGGGATTTTGTGTTCTTCCATGAAGGCACTTTTTCAATAAGTCCTTCTCTGTGAGATCCCGAAACACTTTTTTCACTTTCAATAAAATTGACTCGGGTAAAGAATGCTTGTGAATATAAAATTCCCCGTAACAATGCTACGGTTATAACCGCACCAGCTATCCTCACCAAGAGGACACAAAGCGTGTTGAGGATTATCCTCAGTACTTAGTTTATGAAAATAAATAGCCCATATGGCTCTTTTCACGTCCTCCACAGATGACAAATTTTTACGGATTGCTAGCCCATAATAATGTTGGATTGAGTCCACTTCTTTAAGCGTTAGCCGTCCACGTCCCGAAATATTTTTCCCATCTGATAGCTTAATGCCTTTGCTCATTTTTAGAATGTTTCTCAGCCTTGTGCCCATACGCTTTTGCACATGGCCAACACATTCTAATTTTTCAACTTCTGTGTCGCCATATACTTTTGCTTCTTTTATAGTAAGAAATCCTTTTGAGTCCCCATCACCAAGATACTGCGTATAACATGCTTTTCGTGATGTTTCAGATCGCTGAAATATACTTAATACCCCCGACATTCCATTCCCCCACTGAATCCTTCGTAATTTTTAGCACAATTTTCACATGGTTTTTTTACCCTTACATGAAGAACAATATTTTGTGAGAGCTTCAAAGTCGATAACCTTTCCGTTCTCAACAGACGTAGCACATACAACTCCGTTCAATGAAGAATAGCCTCTTTTATGCCATGTGCCATCCACAGCCACAGCTATATTTGAATTATTATCATTCGCTATGACTGCTTCGTGAACAGCTGCATTCATCGAGTCTTCACTAATTGTTTTTAAAACATTTAAAAACAAAGAATTATGGCGTTCAAACTTTGCAGGTGGTGGAGGCAAATTCATGAGCCCACAGAATTTTCGAGCAGCAGCTCCACCTTTTCCAATAGCTCTCATTCCATATGTCAATCTTAGGTTAACATCATAACATTTATTTGATATTTTTGATGACATTGTACTCGTCGATTCTTCACAGTTGTGACAAATTATTTCCAAACTCACAGCTAAACCTCTACGACTTTTTAAATCTTCTCTCAGCTCAATTTTCTCTGAAGAACAGCAATATTTACAACATAAGAGATTTTTCATAAGGGAAGATAATAAATCCAGTTCAACGATTATGTTTACATTTTGAGAATCTTGTTCTTTTAGTAAATCCGGTATTTTAATTTTTCTCCTAGAAGCACTTTCCACAGAATTCAAAAGCAATTCTTCAGTCGATTTAGACATTTTATGTTGATTGCTACTATACATCAATCTGCCAAATTTTTTTATTCTTGGCATAATTACTCGGGTTGATTTGTCGAATCCGGCACTTATCGCGCCAAGTGTTTTCTCGCCAAATCGATAAATGCGCCAAATCTGGTAACCCTTCTGAATTCGTTTTTCAGTGGAGGAAAAGTCGCTTTTTTGGCGAAATGCGGCGCATGCGCAGTAGATGTTTTTAATTTTAACAGTTTTAACGAAGTTAGCGCATTCGTAATTGGTTTTTTTTTTTTTTTATTTTAACAGTTTAATTCTCCAACGGTTTTTCTCGCGCATGAGCAGAAAGCTTTTTTTTCTTCGAAAAATCCGTTACACAGCAAACGGTTATTTCTTTCGCTCCGGTTGGGTCAGCTGTTCGGCTTCGTTTTCTTCGATTTGGGAATTACTTTTTACAGGTAATTTTTTTCTTTCTTTCTCCTCATAAATTACAACAGATTACCATGATGTCCAGCGATGCTGTTAGAATTAATTTAAATGAATGCATGCAGAAGTATGATGAGTATTCTGAAAGGTTTTTTGCCTTGTTTTTTTGTGTTTGGAAAGAAAGCGGTTTTAGAATGGTGTATGAAAGAAGGTTTGATTGCGTCTTCATATGTTTGCCCGAAATGTGGGAAACCTATGGAATTGAGAGAAAGAACAGGCACAAGTGTGAATGATGGTTTTGAATGGATGTGTAGAAATCAGTCTAGTGTGAAAGAGGAGAATCATTATGTTTCTCGGAGTGTAAGGAAAGGGTCTTGGTTTCAACTGAGCAACATGGATATGTGTACGGTTTTGTTAGTGATGCGTAAATGGTTCGGAAGGTGCCCTCAGAAATATGCGGTCGCAGACTTGGGTGTTGGTTCACACACGGCTGTCGATTGGTATAATTTCTGTAGGGAAGTATGCATACATGTTTTAATTAGAGATAGTTGCAAGATTGGAGGAGTGGATGCGATTGTTGAGGTGGATGAGAGTAAATTTGGAAAAATGAAGTATGGTAAAGGAAGACCCGTGAATGGAAAATGGGTGTTTGGAGGTACTGAAAGGAATTCGAACAAATGTTTTTCAGAGTGGTTCCATGTCGAACGAAAGAATGTTTGCTTGCTGTCATTAAAGAATGGGTGTTGCCTGGTACCACAATCATTTCGGACTGTTGGGCTTCCTACAATTGCTTGAAAGATGAAGGTTTTCAGCATTTGAAGGTAAACCACAGTCTGACGTTTGTGTGTCCGGTAACAGGTGCGCATACTAACAGCATTGAGGGCTCGTGGAGTGGAATCAAACGTTTCCTTGGAAATACGACTCATCGCACCGAGGACATGTTTGATTCATATCTGCATGAATTTATGTGGCGAAGGAAAAATTCCCATTCCGTTGAAAACGAAGTCTTCAAAACGTTCTTAGCGGATGTGGCGAGTGTTTTTCCTCCTTTGCAACAGGACGTCCCGCCGGAGCACGAAATAATTCAGCAAGATGCTCAGCCGGGGACATCCTCTTCATAAACGTCGTTATTTACGGTAAGTCAATACATTTTCATTTTTAAATGCCTCATTTTTGTAGCGATTTTCAGTTTCTAAACATTAAAATGCTGTTTTTTAATGATTTTCCTTCCGAAATCTTGAATTTCGCGCTCCGGCGTTGCGTGTTGTGGTAGGGTTGCAACTCCAAAACACAACACGCAAAAACACGCCAAATTGGCGATTTTTCAAAATTTGGCGGAGAAGTGCCGGATTCGACAATTTCACCTAAGATACTTTTAAAATCTTATGAATATTAATAATTATAAGTAAAAAATAAACATTTCTTACGAAAATTAATGTAAAATTAAGTAGTTGTATGCCACAAGAAACTTCGGAATAGACGAACTCGGTTCAAAACATTGCCATAAACCGAAATTTAAAGTAAGAAATTTTGTCACACAGCTTGGAACAATAGCTCACGCACAAGCGTGGCTAAAAAGTAGCGGGGTTAACATTCAAACGAAAAAAACAATCAAAAGTTAATATAGATAAAACACAGGGGAAACTACATATTTAAAGTTCAAAGGGGCGTGTCAAAAGGGGCGTGGTCATTTATTTACATTTTTATTTTTCATATTTTAGGGCTATTTTATTAACAAACATATAAGTATTATACATTTTTAGATTCAGAAAAATAAGCACTATTTTTTAGAAATAAAATTGAAAAATCGATTATTTGAAAGTATATGATGTCCCTGTTCTCTTAAGGCATAAACATTTATTGCGACTGCTTTGTGCAGTGTCTCTCTAGCAAGAGAATGTACAAGTGTGGGTGAGCGAGGTGGGGGAGACGATCGCAGCGCCAACACAGTTTTTAATAAATCTTTGGCAATAAACAAAAATGCGAATTATTTTTGGTGAGTGAAGAGCAGTGTTCGAATAAATCATGAATTACATCATTTGATGTGTGAGTAAACAGATTGAAGATGGAGTCTGATTTTTGCTGCGCTTTTATATTATCTGAAGCCTCATCGAAATTGGAATTCAGCCATGGGCCAAAACTCTTGTAATTCTTTTATTTGAAATCTAGCGTTTTTTCTTTTGAGGCCTAGCAGTTTCAAACATTTTTCAGAAATAAATGTTGATTCACTTCCACTATCCGTCATAACTGGAACTTGACGGTTCTCCCCCACGATATTTTTAATATTTGTGACGAATCTTTACGGCTCTAATACTCTTAGGCGTCTTTGGGGATTGTAAATTCGCATATATTTCCAATCAGCTCTGGAAGAGGAAAATGGGATATATTCAAATAAATTAAGGTATTTAAGGAGAGCGTTGTAGGTTAGCATTGAGAAGGCGATTGAGCCAAGAGCCGTAGTGACGAAGTTAAGAAGATTCAAGTAGATTACGAGATTAGAGTATTGCTGTTATTATTCAGCGAAGTAGCCTTAGAAAGATTGATCAACCTGGAGAGAACGACATTACAGCCATGTGACATATTATAACTTAGTATATCCGACCATAACAGTTAATATATAATAAATCCCGTTAGATATTGAGCTTAGTACTTGATTAATTTCATGGTTTGTAATTTAAGAGTAGTTGGTAGGCCCTATACCGACAATGTTAAATTGAGCCATTTTAGGAACCTGTTTCTCAAAAATTGTTAAATATAAAAACTTCAAATTTTGGCTGTATACTAATTAGGTTTTTTTTATTTAAATAATGGTAACATGTTTCAAATATATTGTTTACTTTTTTCAAAAAAATTTATCGTAAAAGTATCGCTTTGAAATTTGTGAAAATTGTCATTTTTTTTTTACGATAACTGCTTCTGAACAAAATATTTTAGGAAAATCTCCAAGAAAGTAGCTCTATTATATATAGTTATATATTATTTATGTGCAGTAAAAATTGCAAGTAGTTTCATTCATTATTTTCTATTAAAAATGTACACGCACTTTGAAAACAATCATTTTAAGATAATTGCATTTTAAGTGTAAAAAGGCACTTAATTACAAAAATAATGAATTACAACATGTATTTGTCCTATTTTATTAAACATTAGTATCTTCTTAATTTTTTAAACATAAAATATGAAATAAAAAGCCTTAAAATGTTCAGAAAATACATATATAGTAATTTTCAGTTTTTGTTCAAAGAGAGATTTTTTTTAGCATTTTGCATCAATTTTCACAAATTATGTAACAATCTGTGAAGAATTTTTAACTTCAATGCATTATAAATATAAAATTTGAACTTATAACATCAAAAATATAATGTAAACATGTATCAATATGTAAAAGTCATGATTTGGGAATATGTGATTTTACGAAGTTAGAAAAATTTAACTATATGGATTTGTATGTTTCCATGCAAACACAATTTCTAAAAGTTTCAAAATTCAAAATTTTCTCTAAACTGTACAAAGGATTTCTAAAAAAGTCAAAAATAAAACTGTTTTTATGTTTTTAAATATGAAATTGGTGTACTTTTAAGCATGTAACAAACTTCTCGCAACGACAAAAAGCATGACACACCTGAGTTGTTGTTAGTTACCTATTATTGAAAAACTTTTGAATTATTAAAGCTTAAAAACTTCTCTGAACAATAAATAAACATAATATTTTCAATTAAGTGAAATATTTAAAATATATTGTTTAGTTTTCTCAAAAACATGTAACATAAAAATATCACTATGAATTTCTAAAAAAATTGACATTTTTTGTCACAATATATGGACTCCGGTCAAATATTTTGGGAGAATCCCCAAAAAACTCGCATAAATACATATAGTTACATATAAGTAACATGAGGGGGGGAAATTTATTACATTCATACATTATATTCTGAGAAAAACATGAATACAGTTTTAAAAACATCATTTTTGAGAAAATTGAATTTTCACTATAAAGTGCCACTTTATCACAAAAATAATGAATTACAACATGTATTTGTCCCATTTTATTGAACATTAGCATCTTTGCAATTTATTTTGCATAAAATAGTAAGCAAAAAAAAGTCTTAAATTGCCCAGAATAGCATTTTTAAGGTTTTTTTAACGAGATAATTTCTAGTATTACATCAATTTTCTCAATTCTGTATCAATTTTTAAAGAATTAGTAGCTTTCATGCTTTACAGATATCAAATTTGAACATAAATGTAATGTGAAAATGTATTAATACGGTTTTTGTATGAATTTGAGATGGGGTATTTGTGAAAATACCTGATTATACGACATTTTGAAAGTTTTCGCTGGGATTTTTTGTAAAGTTATCATTAGGTTTTGTTGTTGCAGACATTTTCTATGGTTTAAACTTCAAAAATTACTCTAAACTGGATAAATGTTTTCTAAAACAACCAAAATAAAACTATTTTTATGTTTTTAAACATGAAATTTATGTATTTTTATGTATGTAACAAGCTTCTCACAAAGGCAACAAACATTGTCGCGAACGGAGCTAACGAACTTGTAGTTTAACTAGAGTGGCGCTGTAAGCGCATTCCCTTTTTGTTTACGTTGCAGTAGAGTCTGTAATTCAAACGTGAAATGTATCAGTCGTCTATTTTCCTTATCCATTAAATCTTTTTTGCATCAAAAAGGACTCTCATTCTCTTGGTTAAGAGTCTATTTAATCGAATCTTTTAGGTCAAGCTCATCCCGGGCGTTAGAAACGGAAGAATAAGGTAAGTGATACCTTTATTCTTGTATTAGAATTTGTGAAATCGAAAATTAATTTTTTCACATGGCATCCCTGCCCTGATCCTGAGCTTGAAATAGTTTTAGAATTTTGAAAGCAAAGAAGTTTGAACTAGAATTTAATAAAATAAAAAGTTATTTTTTGAATATATATTGATTATAATTAAATATATATGTTACATTTTATTTGAATATTTGATAATCGAAAGGAAAAAGAAATATTTTAAATGGTGAATTTTTTATTTGAATCTGATACATTGAACTGTGTTAACTTTTTGAACACTAGAACATTAGAAATTATTGAAATGTTTTGAAATTAGTAGAATTATTGAAAATATTAAGTTGATCTGAACTTGTTTTGGAGTATAAGCTGTGATTATTTTAATATACTAAATATGCCCGAAGCACAATCATTCGAGTTGTTAAAAAGCAAACGAAAATCATTGAGAACAGCTGTTACTAAGGTAGTTAATGAATTAGAAGCTGAACTATCGAACTCTGATTTAAATGTTGATAGGTTAAGTGAACTGGTAGAAACTCTACGCATCAAATTTGAGCCTTTAACTTTAGTTGATCAACAAATGGAACCGCTTTTTAAGCCCGAAGAATTCGATGGTGAATTTGAAATCACCGAAAAATATAGAGAAAAAGTGTTACTTTGGCAGTTTCGTGCGAAAAAGAAGATTAATGATTTTTCAAAGCCCCGTGTTACATCGCCCTCCTTACAGACTACATTATCACAATCACAAGATGAACCTTTTCGGAACTCTGATAACATTCGCATTAAAGTCCCAAAATATCATATTACATGATTCTATGGAGATGACGCTTCAAAATGGTTAACTTTTTGGAATAGCCTCGAAACAGCCGTACATAATAATGGATCTTTAAATAAATTCGATAAGTTTAATTATCTGAAGGCGCATTTGGGAGGATTTGCTTTAAACACTGTTGAAGGTTTCCCAATTTCGGCAAAGGCCTATGATGAAGCCGTAGAATTATTAAAGTACAGATTTGCTAATCCGGAAATATTAATTCAAGCGCATATGAACAAAATTTTATCATTACAGCCTTTAAAAAATTCTAATGACCTTCGTACTTTTCGGAAATTTGTTTTGATGACTGTAATGTTCAATTAAGAAGTTTAAATTCATTAGGCGAATCTTCGGAGAATTATGGAAAAATTTTGTGCCCCATGTTGTTAAAACTTATTTCATGTGACTTGGTATTAGATTATCATAACTTACAACAAAAGGGTTCTGGCTCAGATATTCAGCAGTTGCTCTCGTTTCTTACGCAATCCTTGACGGCGCGAGAGCAGACTTATACAACAAATAAATCATCTTTTGAATTATGCAATCGTAGACAGGAAACGAAATCAAATTTTTCTCGAGAACCCAGATCATATAAACAACAAAACCAAAAAAAGTTTTCATACTGCAAGCGAACTACTAACGGCACCTGTTAAGGTATCCGTACACCTTCAAAACGTCATTTTCGTCAAATTTTTCGATTTTTAATTTAAATGTTATTTGAAAATATGAACTTTTTTCTTTAAAATGGTGTTTAAATTTTGTTTCTATCTTATTTAGAACTTAAGTTATGGGGATTTGAGTTTCATTCGATAGCACCTTTTTGAACCCGGAAGTACAAGTCTGCATTGCGAAGTAGAAAAAAATGTTTGTTGACATTTTTATTTTTCAAAGTATCGTCTAAATATGCGGTAGTAAGAAATTTAAACTTTTTAAAATATGAATTTGAGTTTTCAGAATTATCAAGAATATAATTGGCAACAGGTTTTATTTATATTTTTATCTAGAATCTGGCAAGAAAAAATAGAGTGCTTTACTGTTTGTTTACATTTGCTTATGATTGCGTAGCTCTTTATAAGCTTTTGTTTAATTCTTTTTTTATAACAGAAAATTTTAATTTTTGTCATTTAAAATGGGTAATGCTAAACGTAGAGTTAGTGCAAAGAGAAAACGCCAATTTCTAGTAAATGGATCTACCATTAAACATTCAAAAATAGCAGCGCAACATCTACCAACGCCAATTCTTCAAAAATTAAATACCTGCTGCCTTTGATGAAGAAATAGCAGAATATCAACGTAAACCACTTACTGGTAACAGAATAATTGATATGGAAGTCCTTTTAAATTTGTTTTTACAACTTTGCTGCCCAAGATGTTTCGAAGAAGGTATCCTGCTTTCTGAGGATTCCACATATGGTTTGTGCTCAAATTTTGTTATCAGGTGTAAACATTGTGACTTTTACTCAGGGTTTTCTAGTTCAAAGAAAACTTTAAACTGTCCTGAAGTAAATATAAGATTTGTGTATGGTATGAGACAAATTGGGAAATGTTTTTCTGCTGGGTTTAAATTATGTGGTACGTTAAATTTACCCAGGCTCAGTAAAACTGCGTACACTAATCATGAGAATAAACTCATGTTAGTGAACTATCAATGCAAAAAGCAGCTTCTGAACTGTTAGTGCCACATCCCCTACTAAAAATAAAATTGTTGAATGTGGCATTTCAGTTGATGGAACGTGGCAGCGTAGAGGTTACTCTTCCATGAATGGGTGTGTCGCAGCTTTGTCAGTTGACACTGGTAAAGTAGTAGACATTGAAATAATGTCGTCATATTGTCCCACCTGCAGAAAGATTTCTAAAATGCCTAGAAGCATTGAGTCGGAAACTTTTGCAGCAGATCACGTGTGCCATAGCAATTTTCAAGGTTCTGCGTTAAAAATGGAAGCTGTTGGTTCTACGAGAATCTTCCAATGTTCTATTGTCAAACGAGGCCTTAAATATGCACATTATTATGGTGACGGGGACTCTAAGGGCTTTATCAGTGTCAAAGATACTTAATGGGAAGGATAGCGTCACAAAATATGAATGCATTGGTCATGTTCAAAAGAGAGTAGGTGCGAGATTGCGCAAACTAAAGTCTAAAAATAAAAATCTGTCTGGTAAAGGCAAACTCACCGACTCTTTTATTGACCGATTGCAAAACTATTATGGGATTGCTGTTCGTAGCAATGTTGGAAACCTATCCGGTCTTCAGTAAAATGTTATTGCGGCTTTGTTTCATTGCTCATCAAGTGTCGAGAAACTGATGCATGGGCAGTGTCCCATCGGAAAAGATTGTTGGTGCTACTACCAGCGAGCACTGTCTTGCGGCAAAAAGCCAAACGAAAAATATAAAGGCTTATCAAATGAAGTACTAAACACGATTAAGCCTACATATTTAGAGTTGTGTACCAAAGAACTGCTTACTAAATGCCTGCATGGCAAAACACAAAATTCAAACGAGTGTTTATATGGCAGAGAGTACCCAAGGAAGTTTTCGTGTGCCTCAAAATTTTAAAATCTGGTGCATTGGATGCTGTGATCCAATTTAATGATGGATACAAGGGTTGTGTTGAAATTTTTAAAAAACTTAATATAACTCCTGGTTAATTTTACTTTAAAAGTATACAAACATCTTGACATCAATAGAATTAACGACGCAGAACGACATTCAACACCAAATGTAAAGCAGCGTAGAAAAATTTTAAGAGCTGCAAGGGAAAAAAAATCAATGTTTTAGAGAGTAAAGAAGGTGTTATTTATAAATCAGGAGCATTTTAAGTATATCAAATTGTGTTTAATATTAAAATTTGCAGTTCAAAGTTTATTTCTGATTTATCTCAAAATGAATTTGTTTAACGTATTGACATCTGACAACGTAAATATCAGAAAACGTTGTGAACCAAATTAGTTCAAATTTTAGAAATATATTTGTTTTATAGATTTAAAGAACCCCTACTACTTTCATAATTATATAGTTGATATGTTTTTAGTAACTAAGGTATATATCATGCTCGTAATAATTTTTTAAGGATTTTTCAATGTTCTTTTACTCGAAACATGATAAAAATTGTAATAAATTGATTATCATCAGGAAAATAGTACCAGCCCTAAAAAATGTTATAATGATCATCATCAAATTTACAGAAAAGGAATATTTTTGTTTACATTTGAGTTATGTGCGTTATTCTAATAATCAATTTAATTACTATTTACACTATGCTTTACTCCCTAAAATTTTTTTATGTACTACAAGTAACATATTAAATGTATTTTTCATAGTTTTAAGTTATATTTCATCAGTAAAAAATATTTTAATAGCAAATATTACAGTTTTTAAAAAAATTTTCTTCGAAGGTGTACGGATACCTTAAAGAAAATAAAGACAAAATAAAACTCATCTGTATATTTTGCGATTCCATGACTCATAATTCGAATGAATGTGAATACATTATTAATATGTCTTTAGAAGAAAGGAAGAATATTTTATTGCGAAAAGGGGCTTGTTTCAACTGTTTAAGAATCACAAAGCATTTATCGCGTAATTGCCCAATAAATAAAACAAAATGTGAAATTTGTTCGGGCTTACATCATAAATTTTTTTGTTTTAAGCCACATAATAGAGAAATAGGGCCAACGTCTACCTATCTAGCTAACCAAAACACCGGGGAAGTTTTTTTACAAACATTAGCTGTCTTTATAGAAAATGGAAATTCCAAACAATTGGTGAGAGCGATATTAGACACTGGTAGCTAAAAGAGCTACATTTCAGAATATGCTGCAAATTTATAGGCTTAAAAAGTATTGGGAAAGAAACAATAACTCACGAACTTTTTGGAGGACACAAAAGGACCGAAATTCATAATAAATATTTAATCAATTTGCGCAGTTATGACGGAAAATATAGTTTCATAATGGAAGTTAATGAACAGAAAAACATTTGCTTAGGAATCTCTAGAATTAATGACTCTCGCGTTTTACAGAAATTGGCAACACATAATATATGTGGCATCCAGCAAAACGCAGTCTTCGCGCGCAGGCGCAGCTAAGTGAAACTGTAACAGAAACTTTTGAACTAGTGAAAGTAGAACAAAAACTTTAAGACTTTAGAGAAAGAGAGAAAGAGCGGAAAGGAGGAACGACGGAGGTGCGCGAGCAGGCGTTACCATGAAAACATCATCGAAACTTATCTGTTAGAATAGCTACCTTTTTAATTAATTTTTGTTTAAGTTTAAAATAAATGTGAAAAAAGACAAAAGTCTTGGACCCGTTGTTGTCTCCCACAAATTATGGGGGCTCGGCCGCGATCGATAAAATTTCGATTTGAACCAAAGTTTGGACAGTGAACTAAAGCAGCGTCCGTGAAGGACACGCGCCGTCATTTTTTGGAAACTTCGTTCAACCTGTGTAGAGGTTGAATTTTTTCGAATACTCCGCCTGTGTAGAGGTTGAATTTTTCGAATACTCCGCCTGTGTAGAGGTTGAATTTTTCGAATACTCCGCCTGTGTAGAGGCCGGGATCGAAAAATTTCGATTTTGATCAAAGTTTGGACAGTGAAAAAAAAAAAGCGTCCGTGGAGGAGACGCGCCGCCATTTTTTGGAAACTTCGTTCAACCTGTGTAGGGGTTGAATTTTTAAACTTCGTTCAACCTGTGTAGAGGTTGAATTTTTAAACTTCGTTCCGCCTGTGTAGAGGTTGGAACCATCGACGAAAATTCCGCCTGTGTAGAGGTTGGAACCATCGACGAAAATTCCGCCTGTGTAGAGGCCGGAACTATATTACCTGCGAAGAGGTGAAATCACAGTGGAATCAACGTTTTTCTTCAATTATTGGATACATCGTACGTGCGAGCAACAAGGGAGCTAGAAAAAAAAGGTAGGATCTTTCCATATTTTTTCTAAAATGTATAAAAACGCTCTTAAAGAGGATCTCATAAGAGTTGTTGAGGATCTAGACGGTACTGTGGAGAGTACGGACACCATAGCTAAACTAAAGACTAAAATTGAGAACAGTAGTATATTTGAGAGTGATCAAGATTTCGTTAAAACTTTAATTCAAAACTGTATAGATGAGAGGGTATCGCGAAACGAAAGAGAGGCAACTTTAGAAAAACAGAAAATTGAACTCGCTAAACTACAGTTAGCACAATTAGAAAAAGAAGTCGAACTTCAAACGGCTAAAAATGAAGCATTAAGTTTAAATCCTGCAGCTAAAGTCGAAGAGAAACAGTTCGAAACAAACATAGAAAATATGATCAAAAGCATTAAAACTTTATCTCTTCCTGTTCCCACCAGATCTGAAAATTTTAATCTGTTCTTCCAATCATTAGAACGCGCATTTTTAACCAAGAAAATAAACGACGAATATAAATCTGAAATTTTAATAAATCTTCTGGGCGAAAGAGCTCATAATGTCTTATTGTATATTAAAAAGGAGGAATTAAATGACTATGAAAAACTAAAATCTATAGTACTCAGAGAATTCCAATTAACCCCTCGCGAGTGTTTAAACTCATTTAAAAATGCTGTAAAATCATCAGGCGAGACATACATCCAATTTGCTGCAAGATTGACGGCAAACTTTCAATATATTATTGTGTTCGTTAAGAAAAGTTAATTCCTTTGAATCTCTATGTAATCTTATAATTTCTGATAAATTATTTGAAACTTTAAATAAGGAAACCGCAATTCACATTGGCATTCGAGAAGCAGAAGATTGGTTTAAGCCTATCGATTTAGCTAAAGAGTGCGATATTTATACACTGCTGGACAATTGCTAAGGACGGATCACAAATTTCTATGTAGCATAACATTAAGCGAGACATGAGGCCTAGTAGGATAAAATATAGTTGCTACACTGTTCAGACATTAGAATAAAGAATATTTATTGTTCTGGAAAGTACAAAAGCTGTGAAACATCTGAAAGAAAAAAAAATTCATTTGATCTGCGTACGGAGAAATGGAACAATGCATCTAAAAGTCAGTAGGTACCTTAAAGAAAGGTATCAGTACGGGATATGTCCACCGTGGAGTGTGATGCAATATTCCCCACGTCGAACCATACTTTGCACAACATTATCCAGCAGCTGTTGAGGCAATTTATCCCATTCCTCTGTGAGTGCATGGATGAGGGTGTTCTTGTTTGTCGGAGGATAGTTTCGACCAGCAACTTGCCTCCCCAAAGCATCCCACACATTTTCAATGGGGTTTAGATCTGGAGAACGCACTGGTCATACGAGACGTTGAATACCCTCGCTGTCTAGACAATCCTGAACAGCGAGTGTTCGATGACATGTTGCGTTGTCGTCCATAAAAACAAATTTATCACCGACAGCACCACGGAAAAGACGAACATGAGGAAGTAGAACTTCATCAATGTATCGTTGGCCCGTCATAGTCCCATTCGCAACCACATGTAGGCGCGTGTGGCCATTGATCATGATGCCGGCCCACACCATGATACTGCATGTCGGATATCGGTCCTTTTCCTGGATATTTTCTGGACGATAAGCAGTACCACTCTCGCGCCAGATCAGTTGGCATCTGCAATCCGATGACAGACTGAACCTACTCTCATCTGAGAATAGTACGCATGCTCAGTCCTGTTCAGTCCAATTGTGATGCTCACGACACCATTGCAAACGGGCAGTACGGTACTGTCTGGTCAATGGGACACACACAACAGGTCTGCGTGCGTATAGTCCTCCTCCCCTCAAACGTCTGGCAACAGGTTTTCGGGAGATCTGCTTTCCTGAGGCAGCAAGAAACTGATTTGCCACCTGCTGAGCTGTAGTGCGCATGTTCCTTTTCGCTGATATAGGACGATATATCTGTCTGCTGCAGGCGTCGTACTTCTAACACGACCTCCCCCGTGCCGTCTACTACACATTCCAGTAGTTTTAAATGACTTCCACAGCCGTGAAACAACGCTGTGAGCGATAGTCGAACTCCCTGGCAACATCTGTTATTTTTCGCCCTTCTTCGATCTTTCCAATAATTCGGCCACGCATAAAATCATCTATGTGATGTCGGGAAGACATGCCAAAAATTTTAAGTTCATCTAGTAAATCTTTCCTGTAAAACTTTGACTTGAAACAACAACTGTCCACACGCGTCAAAACCTTTAAAGCTCTTATGAACGCTATCACGTGATGAACAGACGTGGAAAAAAATTTGCATACTCATACTTCTTCTTACTAATATCCCGCACTTATTCTAATTTTCCACATTTTGCTTCATTTCATTTTATGGTTGCTATGGATGATAGTGTTATCCGTCCTTAGCAATTGTCCAGCAGTGTATTTCATCTAAGAACGGATCACGTAAGGAAATTCGTATTGCTTGTGGATATACTGAAGACCCCTTTAAAAATAGATCACGAAACTTTAAACCAGAGATTAAAGAGAACTCTACCCAATATCTTGAAAGAGAAAATAAAAATTGCTATATATGCGGTGATTAATCTCATTACGCCAGAGACTGTGAGAAGCGTTTTAAGCTTAAAAAATCTAACAGCCACATCCATAATAGAATAAACGCGAATACTTTGAAAGTCGAGAGCGAAAAACAAAATAGCGATGAGTTCACACCACTTCAATATGTAAACATTTTTGTGGAAAATCAGCCCGTAACAGCCTTGATCGATTCAGGTTGCCAGATCCCAGTTTTAAATTCCTCACTAATTAGAGTGCACAAACCTTCCGAAGAAATCATAACATTAAGCTCGTGTTTTGGCGAACAGCGTATGGTAGAAGTTAAACCGATAAATCTTTCTCTTAATCAACACTCTCCCGGTCTAAGTGTTTGAACGGCAATATCACCGACCTTGACCGAAGAATTTATTATACATCCCAGTGTATATGCTGAAATAAAGAAACTAGGCCACGCAAAGAGCGATGTTTTATTGAATGAAAGTGGATCCTCTTTGGGCGCTAATTCCAGTGCTTATTCTAATTCTATTTTTTATGTTGCAAATGTGATAGAAAACTCTAGTTATGATTTGACACATGTTAAAAGCTTTAATATTAGAAATGATTGGAGTTCTAATAATTAAGAATTATAAACCTAATAAAATTAAGAATACTAAGTTAAAAATGTGTATTAAATTGAAAAATGATATTCCTGTGTGTCAGAGAGCCAGACGTTTATCTTGTTCTGATAACCCTTCACCTATGAAGACTAAACAAAGACGGTTTGCAATGCTCCGACGAATCTTCCAGCCCTGGCAGTGGAAACGGAGGAAAAAGAGAGATCGTTTTGAACAGACGTCCAGAACTCTAGAGAAGAAAATATCGATGCGTTCAACTAAAGAAGAGTTCATTAAAAAAGACGTTCTTATGTGTGCCTGATGGATCTGATAAAAACCAAGATAGCAAAATAAATGTTTTCCTGTGGAACCTTCCGGATGTCGAAGAAGTGCCTTCACATGATGGAGAAACTGTCTAGTTCAGCAGAATTATGATATGTTAAATCTTTGTGTATTTGTCGTATAGTCCTTGTCTGTTCCGTTTTTTTTATATTTCAGATTCTCCTCTGGTCTCGATGAAAAAGAAAAAAAAGGAGGACGTACCGCTGCGGACAGCGTACAGTCAGGTTGGCCGGTTGTGGCATCCAGCAAAACGCAGTCTTCGCGCGCAGGCGCAGTTAAGTGAAACTGTAACAGAAGCTTTTGAACTAGTGAAAGTAGAACAAAAACTTTAAGACTTTAGAGAAAGAGAGAAAGCGGAAAGGAGGAACGACGGAGGTGCGCGAGCAGGCGTTACCATGAAAACATCATCGAAACTTATCTGTTAGAATAGCTACCTTTTTAATTAACTTTTGTTTAAGTTTAAAATAAATGTGAAAAAAGACAAAAGTCTTGGACCCCTTGTTGTCTCCCACATAATATATTTATTAGTAATTCGTCCGCAAATAACAAACTTTGCCTTTTCGAAAAACATTCGGATGAAATACATATTCTGTTAGGATCTGACATAATTGGAAAATTATTTACTGGTGAGATAAAACAACTTTCTGAGGGGCTTACAGCTGTGAATACTCGCTTAAGATGGACAGTTATGGGGAAATTAAGCTGTGAATCTAAATTTAAATTAGAGAATTCACTTCTTGTTCATTCTCTTCTTACTAACAGAGAAAAAATATCAGATTTTTGGGAATTGGATTCTTTAGGAATAAAAGATCCCAGTGAAAAGAAATCGAAATTAGAATTACAAGATCTTGCTTTGAAACATTTTGTGAATACGGTATTGCGAGATGATGAAGGTAGATACATCGTTAGTATTCCGTGGATAGAAGGGAATGAAAAACTTGAGGATCACTACAGCTTAGCTAAGGGAAAATTGGAGAAAACTGTAAAAACTTTAAAATTTACAGGCAGACTATTTGATTATGAACAAGTATTTGTAGACTGGGAAAAGGAAGGTATTATTGAAAAGATTGCACAATATGAACCAAAAACTGGTGGGAAATTTCATTATTTGCCACACAGACCTGTATTCAAGGAAAATTCCACGACTGAGATTCGTACTGTGTTTGATGGGTCAGCTCATCATGGAAAATCTTGTTCGTTGAATGATTGCGTAGAAAAGGGTCCCAATTTGATAGAAATGATACCAGCAATTTTAAATCGTTTTCGCTTAGGAAAAATCAGAGTCATATCTGACATTCGAAAAGCTTTCCTTCAGATATCTTTGCACGAAAATGACATGAACTTTTTACGTTTCTTGTGGTGGGAAGGTGGTAATTCGGAGAAAGCTGTTATCTACAAGCATCGTCGAGTGGTTTTTGATGTTTCTTGTAGTCCCTTTTTATTAGCAGCAGTATTAAACCATCATTTTAAGCAGGCTTTTGAACATTTGGAAAAGGCTGCTGAAAAATTGAAAGATTCGATGTACGTTGACAACTGTGTGGCGAGTGTCGATTCCTCCGAAGAACTTGAGTCTTTTCAAAGAGATTCCACAGAATTGTTGGCATTGGGTAAATTCGACTTAAATGGATGGCGACATAGTGATATATAGAATCAAATTTCGACTTTCAAGATAATCAACAGAAATCCTACCCACACGAAATACAAATTCTTGGACTTATGTGGAATATGAAAGAAGACACCCCTTTTCCATCTCTTACAGAGAAACAGAATCCAAAGAAGTCACAAAGAGAAGAATCATTTCCTTGGTTCATCGATTTTTTTACCCGATAGGATTCACACGCCCTATCACCCTCATCACTGAATTACTTATAGAAGAGTGTTGGAAGATAGAAACATCATGGAACTCCAAATTACAAATAGACATCGAAAGAAAATTTGAAAGGTGGAAAAATCAACTTATAGAGGTACAATACATCAAGATTCCACGAAGATTATCGAAACTCGATTTTAAAGATATGAACCAATCACTACAAGTTTTTTGTGATGCTTCAAAATCATCATACGCTAGACAAGACTTTCGTTTACCTATTACACTTCCCTCCAATCATCCAGTTGTCAAAGCTCTCATTATTTATAAGCATGTACAGTTAGGTCATGCAGGAGTTCAGATGCTTATATACACTCTTAGAGAGAGCTATTGGATTCTGAAAAGAAGAAGAACCATTAAAGAAGTCATTAAGACTTGCATTATTTGCAAGCGATTCAATGCGAAACCTATATCGGTATCAGAAGGACTCTTACCTCAAGACCGGGTGAGAGATGTTGCTGTTTTTGAAATTATAGGATTAGATTTGGCAGGGCCTCTCATTCTTAAGAATGGGGAGAAGAATTGGATTTTGATATTAACCTGTGCAGTCTATAGAGCAATTCATCTTAAATTGTTAACCTCCGTTTCGACTGAAAGTTTCTCGCTTGGTTTAAGGAGATTTATAGCACGCCGAGGCCGACCATCCGTCATTTACTCGGATAACGGCACCAATTCTAAAGGTGATTACCGATTTTATCAGAAAGTGAGCTTAGAAATATTGAAGAATTTAGAAGAGCTAAATCCAATTTTATGGAAATTCATCCCTCCACAGGTTCCTTGGTGGGGAGGTTTCTGGGAGAGATTGATTGGACCTGTGAAGAGGTCTTTAAGAAAAACACTGGGAAAAACTTGATTGAATTATGAAGTTATTGAATTATGAAGTTGAATTATTTCCTTGAATTATACGGTTCTTTGCGATTGTGAAAGTTTAATTAACTCCAGGCCATTAACTTATGTTACAGATGACGTCGAAGATTTGGAACCTCTAACTCCAGCAATGTTTTTGCAAGACATTAGAGAAGTTGGTGTGCCGGAGTTAGATCAAATAGATGAACATATATTGAATAAAAGATTAGTGTACCGAAATAGAATACAAAATGATCTTAGGAAACGTTTTCGAGTAGAATATTTAAGTCAATTGAGATAGACAAGAAATATAAAAGGGGAAAATACCTTAAGTGAAGGAGATATTGTTTTGGTGGGAGATGACCACACCAAAAGATTAAACTGGAATTTAGGTAAAATTTTGAAACTCTACCCTGGCAAAGACAAGAAGGCTGGAGTAGCCCAAGTAAAAACTAAATTTGGCTCTTTTCTGCGTAAATTGTATCGTCTAAAGGTGATGGAGGAAATTAAATCATCTGTACACCCTACATTTTCAGATGCTACTGAAGGATCCTGAACTGAGTAAAGGGCGGCAATGTTCCACTATTTCTAATGGTGGAAGCTGAGACAAGTGGACAGGCAGAAACCTCTTCGATGCAGCCCTGTTCCAGTGCTTCTGATGATGACTTGAGACCCTTGAATTGCCAGATGTCTTAATTTCTGACGGTGAACTTCAACAGCCGGGACCTCGACGATCTCGTTATGGTAGACTTGAAACCCCGAAAAGGACTGAATGACTATTGTTGAGTTTTTTATTTTAAAAATTCAAAACTCAATGTGGGGAGTGTCGCGAACGGAGCTAACGAACTTGTAGTTTAACTAGAGTGGCGCTGTAAGCGCATTCCCTTTTTGTTTACGTTGAAGTAGAGTCTGTAATTCGAACGTGAAATGTATCAGTTGTCTATTTTCCTTATCCATTAAATCTTTTTTGCATCAAAAAGGACTCTCATTCTCTTGGTTAAGAGTCTATTGAATCGAATCTTTTAGGTCAAGCTCATCCCGGGCGTTAGAAACGGAAGAATAAGGTAAGTGATACCTTTTTCTTGTATTAGAATTTGTGAAATCGAAAATTAATTTTCTCACAAACATCACACTTGATGTATCATCTCATACCTTTATCTCAGAAACTATTAAACATATGAACTCAAGACTTTGACTACATGTATTAGTTATACATTTATATTTATACTGAAGTGAAATTTTTTAAATATATTAATTAATTTTTTCAAAAACAAACTTTTAGTTGAACGAGCAAATATGATTATTATAAATTTATTGAAAATTGTCATTTTTTCTTATGATATCTGCTTAAGAATATTTCAAAAATGTCACTTCAGTATACACAATTGCATTTAAGAAACAGAGTACATTTATACAATTTAAAAAAACATTTAGAAAACAATTTTCATAAAAAATCTTACCTTGTAAAAGTATTATCCTATTTATTTTCCATCACAAATTATCTTCATTATGCTTTATTCAGTTATAAAATTAAGATTCATTATGTATGTATTTCTTCCTGGTCACAATCATATAACCTAATTTTTTTTCTTTTAACACTTTACTTAAACACGCGAAGATTTAGTAATCAGTAATAATAACTAATTAAAAATGAATTGAAACTAAAGAAAAAACCTAAATTTCAGTAAAAAATGCCTACATTTTAAGTATAACATTTACTAAAACCCATATGAAAATCTGAAATTGCCTCCAAAGGTTTTTAGCAAATCTAACAGTTGCAGTTATACAATTATTTAAAGTTAATTTGGGTATTAAAAAATAAAAATTAATCGAGGTTTTGCAACTTTTCCCCAGTTTTAAAAAGACAATGTTTACATTTCTTTTTGTCAAAATGGGCGTGGTAAATCAACTGATTATTTTTTAAAAATCATTTTAAAATACTTCTAATTCATATAATGACTTGTATGTTATATCATTGGAAAGGTCTTGATTTGTAGATTTCAGAAAAAACAAAAACTTAAAATCGATTTTTAAAAGGGGTTTACCCTACTGACTGCTCTTAGTTTAATCGTAAAGGTAAATCTCTTTGACGTAGCCATAGTGTTTAATATTTGTAATTAGAAGGTTTCTAATTGAATCTATTGAATAAATATAATTTGTTATTATACAAATGGTGTCTGGTCATTCTTTGCCTCAAGTTAATCTTAGTGTCCAGGGTGGAACCCAGTGGGGTTCTCACATATTTACGCTTAAGGTTGTGACGAATCTATACGGAACTTTATCACTAACCTTCTGAGCCAACCTTTTTAGGGAAATTTAATTCCCTATCTATTTCCAATCAACTCCAAAAAAGCGGACAGGATTCCTTATTATGCAGATTAGATTCAGTATTTAAGTCAAACGGAATAGTAAAGTTAGAGGAGTAGGAGATAGATATTGAAACGTAAAGTTATAGTGAATTTGAATTGAAGTTTTATTGTTGGAGATAATTTATTTTCATGAAGAATTGAGAATCCGAGTGGTAAATATAGAATTGTATTTAAAGTCTCATTAAAGTTTTAAGAGTGAGATTAAAGTTAAATGTTCAATAAGAACATTATTAAATATAATTCTGGGATCTCTTATCGTGGTAATTTCTGCGTGATCGTTATTTAATAAATTAATTAATTGGATCATTAATTAATTAAGTTAATTTAAAGGATATTACCTTTCAAACCTCATAATATTAGAAGTAATTGTTAATAAGTCTTTGATTCTATTTGAGAAAGATAACCAAATAAAGAAAGTTATTTATAAAAATGGCTACTGGTTCTTCCTTGACTCATAATTATTCTCGTTCTCAAAGTGAGGTCCTAAGGGACTATCACAATTGTTAATAAGTCTTTGATTCTATTTGAGAAAGATAACCAAATAAAGAAAGTTATTTATAAAAATGGCTATTGGTTCTTCCTTGACTCATAATTATTCTCGTTCTCAAAGTGAGGTCCTAAGGGACTATCACAAGGTATCCGACTACGTTGAAAACGTCAATTTTGTTGAAAAATTCGATTTTTATTTTTTGGCGGCTAAATATTAAAGTTCAAACGATTTGCTTTCTAAAACTGTTCTTGCTTTGTTAGTACGATAATTAGAAAAAAAGATACAGCATTTTTAAAACAAGTCGTATTCATCAAAAACAACCGGAAGCTGCGGTTTCGAAACCGGAAGTCGTATTCTGTATTTGTATTTTGTGTATTTTTATGTAACTTTTCATCTGAAATTGAATAATTTTACTTGCAGAATGATCTATCTTTTAGCTCCATTGTTTTAGTATTGAATTTTGTTTTGAAGAAGTGGCAACGATCATTCTGATTTCATTTGAAAGTATTGTTTGTTTACGTTTTTGCTGTGGCTTTTCTCGAATCATTTTGCTAAAATTCTTTCTATTTTTCTCACGTAATTTAACATTTAAAGTATTTTAATACTACGTTAAATAATCTCGTTATTATTTGATATGGGAAATCGCAAGAATAAATCTCGTTCGCAAAAGCGAAAATTTATTGGGAATCGTTTCACAGAGCGTACCAAGCCATTGGATGTACCAACAGTAAGTGAGCAGAAGTTGAAGACCACATCTGTCTCTTTTGAAAATATTCCATCTAAAGATGATAAAATGTCAGGGAATCGAATCTTTGATGTGGAAATTCTACACAGTGTATTCAGTTGTTTGTGTTGTCCTTCCTGTTTGTCAGTGAATCTTCAGTTGACAGAAGATTCAATCTTTGGATTATCTTCAGGTATGACTTTGAAGTGCAAAAAATGTATGTTTGTGTATGCTTTTCAAAGTACAAGAAAAGCAAATAAAATGAAGGACATAAATTTGCAGTTTGTGTGGGGAATGAGAATAATTGGAAAAGGCCATTCATCTTCGAAGAAACTGTGTGCCAGTTTGAACATTCCTTCACTGTCAAAAGCAGCATACAGGTCTTGTGAAAAAAATTATTAATGTTGCTTCTGTCGTATCAAAGAATGCTATGATTGAAGCTGCTGATGAAGTTAGGAAACTGAAAAACACTTCAGATGTTGCGGAATGTGGAGTTTCAGTCGATGGTACATGGCAAAGACGGGGACATTCATCGTTAAATGGTTGTGTAGCTGTTCTTTCAATTGACACAGGCAAAGTCGTGGATTTAGAAGTGATGTCGAAATGGTGCAGAAACTGTAACACATCAAAGAGTTCAGAAAAAAAGTAAACATGTAAAAAAACACCAATGCTCGTGCAATCATCAGGGATCAGCTGGAAGCATGGAACCTGTCGGAGCATATAGACTATTTGAGCGTTCCCGTGAAACCAGGAAACTTGAATACGTAGAATTTTATGGTGACGGCGACTCAAAAAGTCATTTAGCTGTTAAGGATATTTATGGAATAGATAGCATAAGAAAATATGAGTGTATAGGGCACATTCAAAAGAGAGTTGGCAGCAAACTGAGAATTTTAAAAACTAAGGAAAAAGGACTTGGAGGTAAGGGCAAACTTTCTGACTCATTTATGGAAAAAATTCAGAATTATTATTGTATTGCTATTAGGAGCAACATTGGTAATTTGGAAGAAATGCAAAGGGCTGTGATTGCAGCCTTTTATCATTGTTGTTCCGGTAAAAGCAATACCATGCATGGTCAGTGTCCATTGGGCCCTGAAAGCTGGTGTGCTTACCAGCGAGCACAATCTGCTGGCAAAGTGTTTTACGACAAAATTTCTGGTCTTCCCAAGAATATTATTAACAAAATTAAGCGGACATATCTTAAGCTATGTGATCAAAATCTTTTGAGGAAATGCCTTCACGGGAAGACTCAGAATGCAAATGAGGCATTCAACGGATGTCTGTGGAACGTAGTTCCAAAAGAAATATTTGTAGAACTTCAAACATTTTCTCTGGGATCTTATATAGCTGTAATAAACTTTAACAAAGGTTTTTCAGGGCTATTGTCTGCATTAGAAGCCCTAGATATAAAAATTGGGTCCTACACTTTACGAGGTTATGCAGCCATTGATCAAACTCGTATCGAGGACTCAAAACGACACTCTTTGCCCAGTGCAAAAGTTACAAGAAAAAAAAATCGAGCTATTAAAAAGAGAAAAGTTGTTAATACTGAAAAACATGAAGGCGTAACATATAAATCTGGAGCATTTTAGGTAATATTATATATTTTTGTATAATAGTTATGTCTTTTTAAATTCTTTAAATGTGTTTTTTGATAAAATGCCATAACTTCAAACATGATATCTTAAAATCAAATAAAGGTACATAAGTGAAACTTTGTACAAAGGTTTTTGAATGCATATTCTAGAGAATGACCTATGGACTTAGTAAAATAATAATAATTAGTATTATTATTGCTCATGTTTTTATTAAGAAACAGAAAAAATCTGTCGAAAAGTGATATTAGTAAGTTCGATTCATGATAACTTTTGACTCAAGTTAACAAACTTAAATATAATAGGTCATTCTCAAGTAAGATGGTCAAGAAGTAAATTGCAATAAAAAACTTTGAAATATGTAGATTTTTTACGAAGTAGGAGTGTTTGAAAAAACATTAAAATTTTATTAAAATTTCTGTAAAATTTTTAAATTTATTAAAAAGTGTGTTCCGGTATTTAATTTTAACTGAAATTTTGTATGTTATTAAGAAAAATGAATCTTATAATGCAACAAGATTTTTACATTTTGCAGTTTTTCAAAAAAAGTTCTCCGAACGTAGTCGGATACCTTAAAGCTGGTAATAAAGAAAATATGTTTGTATAGAGTTCACGGAAGCTGTAACTTCTTTGTTTTGATTAGTATCATTTCCTGTCTGGTTTTGACCTTCGACATAATGAGATCTATTCGTTGACATTGCGTAATTTTTAAAATTATTATCATGTAATAGCGAATGATGCTTTTTCTTACAAAAGTGGCAAGTAAAAGTTGAATTCCAATGTGACTCAGTATGCTTATTAGATAAACAGTTCATACATAATTTAGGCTTATTTATAAATTGTTTACGCTCTTTAACAGACATTTCGTTAAATTTAGGACATTTGAATTACAAGATGATTCATTTTACAACAAGAGCATTTTAAACTATTGTAAAATTTCGATTTACTAATAAAAGGTTGTTTTTCACGAGTAAAACTTTCATTATAAAGTTCTATGTATGTACATCTGTTATTTAAAAATTCTATAAATGCTTCAAATGTGGGAAAATCAATATTATTAGAGAATTGCGCCCATTTTTGGCGCGTTTTAGGATCAACCTTTTGTAAAAAAAATGTAAATCAACCATACATCTCTAGACTCTTTTTTAGTATCAATTGATTTAAGACCTCTAATTACTTCTTCGGAAGTATCTGCTACGTTGCGTAAGTTGTGAGAGTTAGTATCGTTAAAAGAAGGTTTTTACATGAATGTTTTAATAATTGAAAAAATGATTTGCTTCTTTTTATCATAACGAGCTAATAATTTCTCCCAAGCCTCGTTATAAGCAGTTTCAGTAATAGGAATATGCTAAATTATGTTTGCGGGTTCAGACAGCAATAAACCTCTAAGGTATTGAAATTTTTGTATATTTGATAAACACATATTATCATGCACTAATGATACATATAAATCTTTAAATGAAGACCAATCTTTATAATTGCAAGAAAAACACTCAATATTAATTTTTGGTAACTTAAAATTGCTAGATTTCCTATTTGAGACATTTTCAAAAACATCAGAATTATCATTACATACATTTGTTCTCACAGATAAATTTTCTAAGATATTCTGTAGCTTGGCTTTGGTTTCGTAATATTTTGTTTCAAATTCTTCAATTTCAGAGGATTCAATAGGTAAAGCAGCATCCACTTTATCAAATTCCGTTTAAGTTAATTCAAGTTTTTCTAACTTGTTGCGTATATCGTTTTTGTCAAAAGTTTGATCATCTTTATCAATGAAATTTTTAGTTTTTGTAAGTGCAGCCTTCGCTCTGCCGCGAAGCACTGTAGCCGCTTCGGCGTCCATTATAGTTGATAAAACGAAATATGGACGGAATGAATCATCAGTAGAAGAAACCAAAACCAAACGTTGAATGAAAATATAAAATAGTACTTATCTCTTGTTTCTCTGAATCGTTAACGATCTCGTCGGTGCCTCCAAATGTTGCCGTTGGTTGAGTTCGAATAACAGCCAGAGATGGAGATGGTACATATCTTTTTATATTACTGAAAATAAATATTTGCAATTAAAATTTACACTTGAAAGTAGTAATGCGGGTAAATTAAAATTACACCTTTGAAGATACTGCGAATTGATACGGACTAAAGACCTTGCGTCTGTCCGTTGCGCTTCCTGTTTATAGAAATGTCCCGGTACGGGGTTCAAAAGTTTCAGTTGGTCAGTTCAGTACAGTGATATCACTGTAATAGTGGAGACTTGGCCAATGCCTTTTGCTCCGATAAAATTTTGATTAGTTTTTAACCTAAGTTGTAACGTACAGCTCGTGATTGCATTGTCCATCAGTAGTTTGAATTATCGCCTTGTGCTTCAACTGAGATTGATGAAAATAGAGTATTGAAAAACTATTAGCTGGAATTTTAGAATCTATTGGTTGATGTCAAAAAATTTTCAACTTTTTGAACGTGCTCTATTGTTTTACATTTCGTTATTGAGGAATAAGACCATTCTCCTCGGTTAAGGATACAATTTTTCAAAATTTCACGCTGCGATTTGTATTTGATACAGTTTAATATAAACTGTTCACTAGTTTCTGGTACTTTACAATCTGCACACAAAGGAGAATCTGTTTGTTTAAAAAGGAAATATATATCATTTAATGGTAATTTTTTAGCTCGCAACTTATTGATTAAAACTTCTGTATTTCTATTTTTTGCTGTCCATCTATTTCATTTTTCAAGATGAGAAATATAAAAATAATTGTTATGTATTTTGCTCTTTTACCATTTTTCTTCACTTTTATTTTTGTGTTGTTTTTTGAAATGTGTATGTAGGTCTTCCCAAGTTATCCAAGAAATAATATTCCACGGCTCTGGAGAGGTTTTAGCTAATTTATCAACTTCATTAATCCCTATTCTCTTGTGAGCTGGCACACAAATGAATGTAATTGATCGAGCTATTTGGAGGCACTGATGTAAAGTTGAACTTAAATTTAATATTTTCGTATTGGATTTTCTATTAATATTTTAGATACTTTTTAGGACTGATAAGCTGTACGTCAGGATGATATAGTTTTCTGTTTCAGAAACCCAATTTTCTAACGCAGTCCATATGGCTATAGCTTCAGCTGTGAAAATTGAAATCATATCTTTCAGTATGTAATTTTGTCGAACTCTTTTCTTAGGGATCAAAATTCCTATTGATGTTTGATTAGTATTTTTGAACCATCTGTTGCTATTATAATATTGTTATTAAATTTTGGCTGAATGTAATCATTAAACATATTTTGTACTATGTCATCTGGAAGGTCCTTGTTTTGAAATGGTACTTCATGAGTATAGATGTTTATTTTGCGATTTTCGTAGATTGGAGGAGGAGGGATCCATTGGAAAATATCTACTTTTGAGATACATAATTCTTGGAGCAGGTTGATCGTCTTTTGAAAAATACTGATATCTTTTTCTCTATATTTATAAAAAAATGTTATTTATATCCCAAAATAATCTTGCATCCGGTGACCAGTTTTTTAATGCAATTTGTTTAGTTATAAATTTTTGGCAAAGGAAATTATGGCGATTATTAATACTTCCATTCATAGACTCTGCTCTTAATAAATCTAACGGGGTGTTTCTTGGGAGACCTGGGGCTAAACGTAAGGCAGTATTGTAAATCTGTTCTAGTTTTTGTCTGTTGCTATTGCTAGAAAAGGAAAAAAGTTGACTTCCATAGTCAAAGATAGAACGGATCGTGGCATTAATAGTATTTAAAAGATGATCAGATCTTGTTCCTATTTTCGGAAAAGATAAGGCTTTAATGACATTTAAATATTTGAATCCGTTCTGACGTAGGTAATTAATATGATTTTTCCGGGTGATATTGGGGTCGAAGATGATACCCAGGATTTTAAGACACTTCACTTCGGGAATAGGTTTGTCGCATATTTTAAGTAATGGAGGTATTGTGCTTCTTTTTCTGGAAAAGTTGATTAGATTGCTTTTTTCTGGAGAGGTGGACAATTTCCATTTTTTACACCAGACTGATATTTTATTTAAAGATTCTTGCATTTCGCCTATTGTTTTATTCCAATTTGTACCACTACTGTATAAAAATATGCCGTCTGCATAAACCAGAAGATGGCTGTCGTGTTGAATTTCAAAAATATCTGCCATATAAATCATAAAAAGAAAAGGACTTAAGATACAACCCTGGGGTACACCATAATTACTTTTAACGATTTTTGAAAAAATGTTCCTGCATTTGATTTGAACTGTTCTCTGATGTAAGAGGTTTTGTATCCATCGTAGCAAACTACCAGAGTATTCAACTTTGTTTAATTTAGAAACAAGGCCATTTGAGCCACACTGAGTCGTATGCAGCTTTAATATCCAACGCTACCAAAATAAAATATTCTTTGAGTTCTCTAGCTAGTATAATGTCATGTTGTAATTGAAGTAATGTTTTAATGCTGTTTCTGTGAGGGTAAAAACCATGATGATTAAAACGAAAAATTTTGTTTTGAAAACTGAAATCTAGCATTCTATGTAGAATCATTCTTTCTAATAATTTGGCAATTACTGAAGTAAGAGATATAGAACGGTATGACGAAACTTCCTTGGGATTTTTGTGAGGTTTTATGAAAGGTAGAATAATTGTATGAGTCCAATCTTTTGGAATTTGACTTGAAGACCAACTGTCATTAAAAGATTTCAGAAGGAGATTTATTGCTTTGATAGGGAGATGGTTAATTGTTTGGTGAGAAATTTTATCATGTCCTGGACTGCTGTTCTTTTGATGAGATATTGCTATTCCTAATTCTTTTAAAGAGAAAAGTTTATTAATATTTTGACTATTGTCCGGAATAGAGATATTTGGAATACTATTGTTGTTTTGTTTTGCGTAATATAGTAAAAATCAGTCTGCTTGGGATTGTTCGTTTGTTAATATGGTTCGTTATTCTCAATAATATTAAATGAAGAATAGTTAGGATTTGTTCTATTTTCGATTTTCTGGATTATTTTAAAAAGAACTTTAGGAGAAGAAATTTTTTCACATGTCTTGTGCCAAAAGTTTTCTTTACATGCTTTGATTGTCCGCTTAAGTTTTCTGCTTACTTCTTTATATTTCATCCAGTCTTCTTTAAAGTTTTTTCTTGCTTTATTAAGGAGTTTTCTTCTTTTTTTTTGCTCTTAAATGCCCGCATGCTGCTATCCACCATTGAGCTCTTGAACTGATCTGTTTTTATTTTCTCTTCTGATTCTTGAGATCAGATTTGAGCTTTTTTAATTTCTTCTATAATATCTATACTTATGTTTTCATTTAAATTTTGTTGAATAATATTGATAAATTTGTTCCAATTTGTTTTTGTTTAAAATTATTTGTTGCTGAGCTGTTTGTTTTTTTATAATTAATAATTATGGGGAAGTGGTTACTTTCAGAATTATCAGTATTTGTGGACCAGGATAAATCATAATTTAAATCTATAGATGCTAAAGAAAGATCTATTGATGTAAAAATTCCCGATGAATGGAGATAAGTTAAACTTTTATCGTTTAATAATATTAAGTCACACACATTTTCAATAATCCAGTCAAAAATCTTTTTTCCAGAAACACTGGAATTTTTGGATCCCCATATCTCATGAGATACGTTGAAATCTCCCAATATCAAACTGTGATTATCAATATATGATGCTATTTTAGATAAATGCATGCCTTTAAAGTTACCCGGTGGGATGTATATTTTAAAAATTGTGATAGGAACTAAATCTATCTGAACTCTGACTGTTAAAATTTCTAAGTCTTCACTAACTTCTGAGAATATTTTTATATATTGCGCTATATCTTTATTTAAAACTATCTCATTACCCCTCCTCCTCTTTTGATTTCCCTATCAATTCTGAACACATTCTTATTGGGAATTGTGAAAATATCATTTGGATGTAACCAAGTTTCTTGAATTATTAAAATACTTGCTTTTTGAAAAATTTGGCCTCGAAAAGAATATCTGACCTCTTGTTTTAATTCCACCTGCATTCCATTGGATTATATTCATGATTTAAAACAAAAAAAATGTGCGATACTACGAATTAGTTTAAATATTTAAAAAAGAAAGTAGATTAATATTGAGGTTTTAGCGAGAATATAAGAAAATTTGATTATTTAAGTTTCTTTATTTTTTTCTACTACACTTTCTAATGTATTTCCTCTCTGTTCTGATATTTTCTTGAATCTTTTTGCTTTTTCATTCAGTTTTCTATTTATATTAGAAAGTCATCATCTTTTGGAATTAATATATTGGATGCAAGTTTTTTCAAGGTGGATTCCATAGTATCCATTAAGGAAGAAAAGCTCAAATTTATTTGTGCTACCATGGTATTCAGTTCTGTCGTGAAGCGTTGTACTATTTGATCTAACTTCTTTTCAAATATGTTATTGTTTTCCTCAAATTTCAACTCTAATTTCGCAAACTTTTTCTCAAGAGTTTCTATCTTCTCTGTTTGATCATTATACATTTTGGCCGGGTATGAAGTTTTTTTTCTTTTGGAATTTCTCAACTGCTTCGTTTCTCGAGATTTTTATTGCTGTACTTTAATTTTTAAGATTTCAACTTCTTGATATCTTTTGCAACCTTTATCGTTAGCTTCATGCTCTTCTCCACAAGAGCTACATTTTTTGTATTTCTTTACAATCGTTTTCAGAGTGGTTTAGTGAGCAAATTTTGCATTTTGTTGAGCTTCTACAAAATTTTTGAATGTGTCCCCAAATTTCCAACAGTTTGCGCATTGTCTAGGTTTTTCATAGTAGAGATTAGTTTTAAACATTTCAAATCCTATTGGAACTCTTTCGGGAATACTGCATCCAATTTGGGTAATTTTAATTGTTTTGATAGGTTTAAATCGAGATTCTGTTTTTTTGGTAAAACTTTGGATATCAAAAATTGCATAATTGTTGTTTTCTAATCCCGATTTTATGTCATCTATTGTATATTCTGTGTCTATTCCTTGTAATATGTAACTACTGGTTAGGTCAATAAAGGACAATCTTGTATTTATAATTACACCATTAATTTCTTTAATTTTTAAAGCTTCTTTGGCGGTCTCGCAATTATTTGTTATAATTATGATCTCGCCGTTTCTTGTTTTGCTTATACTCAGAATACTTTTTTTAATTGTGAACGCTTTCATTATTATTTCTTTGAATTTAAGTGGATTACCATTCTGAAAGTTATTTTCTGATTTTAGAAAAAAATTGTAATATTTGGACTCGTATTTAAATTTTGTCTTTCCGCAAACTTGGTCAATAATTCTATATCTGTTAAATTATATCTATATTTATTGAATGAAAAATTAGAGTTTGTATTTTCCATCTCCATATTATTATCTGGGTGAGGGTAGTCACCCATTTTGTCTTCCCTACTCCAACACTCAAATTTGTATAAATAAACTATCTTGTGTAAATACTTAAATTAAAAGCTCTTATCCGAAGATAGATTAAAAGTTTTATGAAATAAATTTCAATACAAAACAAAAAATTCAAAACGATCTCACCCGCTCGAATCCGCTTGAAAAGTCAAAATTATTCAATACTTTTAGCACACTCTACAGTCACCCGACCTTTCCTATAATACTAATGACCTTTAGTTGGTCTAGAAAGGCGGGAAAGTATGGCGCACTCAGTTACAGTTAAATAAGGAGTGTAGGAAACATTTAAATTTCTATTAAACAGAGTAGTTATTTTGTTTTAAATTTTTTTTAATATATTTATTTTCTAACATTTTGAGGATATAATGAACAAAATTAACAGATGATTTTTTCCCATTTTTGGCATGTTTTTCTTGAATATGTTCCACAGGCAAGGGATTAAAAAATATTATCTTGCATTTTTTGTCAATAATTTTGATCGAGACACTTTTTGAGATGACGTATCAAAACAAAATTCGACTGTCTGTAATAAATATATAAAAATGTATTACATGAATTATTTAATAGTTAATTTATGTAATAAATTAATTTTTAAGATGCAGCTTTTGTTGTTTCTTATCCCATTTGATCGACAAAACATCTAGATAAAATCCATGAACCCGTGTATTTATAAACATTGAAGAACTGTAGTATGAGGAGCTGGCTCTTGTAACAATCAATACAAGCCAAGAAGTGAGCAGGAGCGACTTGGGTCACATTACAATTCGGACAAGAAGGATAAACTTTAAGACCCGCTACCAGTGATGTAGCGTGGGGGGCTGGCCCAGGGTGGTGCACGAAAAGGGGTGGTGGCAAGCACCACGATATTTAAATTCAAAAAATATTTCAAACTCCAAATCATGCCCGCGCGACGAAACTGACGGAAACGAGTGAAATCTTTAAGATGACGAACACCTCTAAAACTCAATCTTTGGTCAAAATATCGATTTTTCGTTTTTGATCTTATATTAAAATTCAATATTTTATCTTTGTAAATCTGTTTGAATTTTGTTTCTATCTTAATTAGAAGCCGAGTTACAGCTTTTTCAATATTACTTAATCATAAATTTCTCGGATTCGAAATAGTTTCTGCTAACCGAAAGTGGCCGAGTTGTTTGCTAACGTTTTTCTTTCATAGTGTATGACATGAAATATTATAATTAATACACAAATATTTAGTCAGAAATTAAAATAGAACATTTAAGAATAAATATAGATGTATTTGGAAATACATTTTTCCTTTTCTTATGTGTAAAACCTGGCAGCAAGTTTGTTGTTTTGACTTTGTTTACATATGCGTTTGATTTTCATGCTGAAAGAATTGAAAGCGTAAAAAAGTTTATTTGATTCTTTTATTCTGTTTTATTTTAACTTAAAAATGGTTAAAAGTATTGCTAGAAAGCACAAGCGGCAATTTTATGGTAATAAATTCACAAACACTTCGAAAAATAATAGCACTTCAGCAGTTTCTGAATATACTGCTAGCTGTTCAAAGTTAGGAAATGATAGTTCGTCAACTGCAGAAGAAATGCCTGGTCCTGTGTTTGGGAACAGAATCGTTGACCTTGAACTTATTGTGGTTGTGCTCCCATTTTACACTAAAATGTAAGTGTTGTGACTTTTTTTTCATTTGCTTCATCAAAAAAGTAGTAAATACACCTGTCATAAATACCAGGCTAGTATATGGTATGCGACAGATAGACAAAGGTTTTGCTGGGGCATTTAAATTATGCTAAACATTAAATTTGCCTCGACTAACCAAAACTGCTTACAAAAATCAGGAAGCAAAGCTTTTAAAAGTGGTTCAGGAAGTAGCTGAGGAATCCATGATAAAAGCTGCCACTGAAATTGTGGAGAAAAAACAAAATCTCTCATCCGATATTGTAAAATGTGGCATATCGGTGGATGGCACATGGCAGCGAAGAGGCTATACATCTATGAATGGCTGTGTTGCTGCAATATCAGTTGATACTGGTAAGGTGTTAGACATAGAAGTTATGTCGTCCTACTGTCCAACATGTAAGAGACTTCAGACTATGCCAAGAAACTTTGAATAAGAGTCGTCCAAAGTCGACCACATATGTCAGTGTAATTTCACAGGCTCTTCATCAAAAATGGAAATTGTGGGGGCTTCCCGAATATTTCTTTGATCTGAAAAAAACCGCAGACTGCAATACACTCAATATTATGGGGATGGCGACTCAAAAGCTTTCTCGAGTGTTAAAGACACTTATATGGATTAAACAGTGTGACCAAGCTTGAGTGCTTTGGCCATGTACAAAAGAGAGTGGGTTCGCGTCTGAGAAAACTGAAAACTAAAACTAAAGGACTGTCTGGTAAAGGCAAATTAACTGATAATTTTATTGATCGACTTCAAAACTATTACGGAAATTGCTGTTCGCAGCAATGTCGGTAACTTAAATGCCATGCAGCAAAATGTAATTGCTGCGTTATATCACTGTGTATCAAGTGATAAGAAACCGATACATGGTCAATGCCCAATAGGGAAAGAAAGCTGGTGTTATTTTCAGCGGGGGGTGGCAAATGGAATAAAATGTTCCACAAAATATGCTGGATTATTAAGTGATGTTTTAAATAAAATTAAACCAGTATATTTAAAACTATGCGACAAACAGATATTAAGTAAGTGCTTGCATGGAATCACGCAAAATGCCAACGAGTGTTTTAATGGAATAGTTTGGCAAAAAGTACCGAAGAAAGTATTTGTTTCGCTCAAAACAATTAAATTTGGGTCGTATGATGCTCTTATACACTTCAATAAAGGATTAAATGGGTGTCTAAAAGTTTTTAATAAAATGAATACAGAAAAAATCTTGAGGTGTTTACCTTAAGGTGATATAAACATTTAGATAAATGCAGAATCCGTGAATCAATTCATAATGCAGACCCCAAAACAAAGAAAAACAGGAAAATTTTAAGAGCACTTAAAAAGAAAAAATTAGTCTTTTAGAAGTCAATAATGCTGAGAATTATAAATCTGGTGCATTTTAATAAGAAAGTGTTTTTCTTGTAATCAGAATAGTTTAATGTTATTTTTGTCGTTTTCTCAAAATGAGTTTTTTTACATTTATTCTTACCGCAAAACACAATATCTCAAAAAATTATGCTTGAATGAGATAAAAATTTTATATGTATGTTTTTTAAATACTTATATAGGGAATAGACCTTTCTTAAGAGTTTGTGTTGAGTAGAAATTTTTTTTATATAGCAATAAAATGAAAATTGCAATAGCTTTGAAAGAAAATGTCAACGTATATAAAAGCTCGAAAGACAATAACTTCCCACGTAATAGTTATATTACCAAAATAAGAATCTATTCACTAGATAAGTTGTATGCTATATTATTCAATTTACAAAATGTGAATATATTTATTTTATTTTCAGTTATCATGTTTTGCGTTAAGTCTTATTTTTGCTTATTTTTTTATAAAATACCCTTTTGACACTAAAATGTACACTAACAAAACTTTTCTTGGGTATTTTTCTAATTTTAGAGACCCATAAGGTCATAAAATATAGCATTTATAGCAAAGTTTCAGGTTAATTAAAAAAAAATTTCTTCAAAAGTGTATAAACATTTAAATAGATGCAGAATCTATGAATTGATTCATAACGCAGACCCCAAAACAAAGAAACACAGAAAAATTTTAAGAGCACTTAAAAAGAAAAAAATTAGTGTTTTAGAAGTCAAAGACGGGGAGAATTATAAATCTGGTGCATTTTAATAAGAAAGTAAGTGTTTATCTTGTAATCAGAATAGCTTAATGTTATTTTTGTCTTTTTCTCAAAATGAGTTTTTTTACATTTTTTCTTACCGCAAAACACAATATCTCAAAAAGTTATGCTTGAATGAAATAAAAATTTTATATGTATGATTTTAAATACTTATACAGGGAATAGACCATTCTTAAGAGTTTGTGTTGAGTAGAAATTTTTTTTATATAGCAATAATTGTGCAATAGCTTTGAAAGAAAATGACAACGTATAGAAGCTCGAAACACAATAACTTCCCACGTAATAGTTATATTACAAAAATAAGAATGTATTCCCTAATGCGACGCCCGGTTAACCCAGGTTCTAAATTAACATTTGGCGTCACACTATAGCTTAAGTTTAGACATTAATCATTAAAGACAAATAAAACGGACACTAAATTAAAAAGCCTTCTTTAAATTACACTTAATTTATTTACAAAACATTTAAATTACGTTAATTACTAAAGATATACATTATCACTTAACTGATTTAGGATCTGAGAGAGAGAGGAATCTTGGTGTGGCCATCTCGCGATTCTCCAATCGCGGCATTTTGTCAAAGGGTCGTCAGACCAAAATCGGTGATAAAATTCGTGTCAGAGAGTGACTAAATTCGTCGTGCATGCGCTTATATTTCGCGGCGGTTTACCTCTGTATTCTGGAGAGGATTCTTTTTCGAAACACAATCAGCTTTTCTGATTGGTCTGAAGTCAGCGGAGGGATATCTTCCCGCGGTCCATGACTCCCCCAAAACGCGGGAAATTCCCAAAAAACATCCCATATCATGATGTATTTATGGGTACATTGCCTTCTTCCAGGCGTGGGAAATGCGTCACCCTTTTCGGTGGGGTGAGAGGCACTCCCAGAAATTCCTCTGCTTGTAAACAACAACAGGGCCGATATACAAATTACTGTTGTAATCCTTATGGAAAGGCGGCCCCCATCACTCCTCCCTCTCTCAGATTAACAAAACCAAAATGAATAATAATAAAAAATTTCAGTAAGCAAACGAAATACAGAATTGGCCTAGCGTCGGCAAATGTCTATGTCAAGAACAAAATTTGTAGACTCCTGGTTCACTATCAGCTGTCCACGTCTTATGAGGGGTTCTGTCCATGTTCATCCATGATGTTGGCAGCTCCATCGTCGCTCAGATATTGCTAAAGAAATCTGCTAAACTGCAAAAAAAAAAAGAACAAAAACCTTGTCTCCCAGGGAAACCATATTAGTAATGAAACAACAGTTATGAGAAAAAAAAATTAAACTTGGCCCTTTGTGACCACCCTTGAAGACTCCAAGCACCAATTTCCAACTCCTCTCACCGCTCATAAAATGAAAATAAGAATGTTAAAAAAAAAATACAATCAATTTCTGAAGTTCCTAACCTATTCCGTGAGGGAAAACCAAATGAACTATCAACAACTACAATGACGTTAATGTACGAAGAGGAGGAAAAAAAATTTTACTGAATGGATCACCCAAACAATTCACAAAAACATCAGACACAGACTGACAAATAGAAATAATTAAACAATCACAAAGAATCGTGTGCCACTAAATAATAAAAAAATATTAAGACAAATAACACGTAAGAATACAAAATTGGCGTATCCAACAACTGCGCAACTAATAAAACAACACTTAGGAGTATGGAACAAAATACATTGATAAGAAATAAACGCCAGTGAAAACATCTACTTACAATTCAAGCGTGGCGCCCAGAAACAGACACTTCACAATCGTTTAACATCGAAATCTTGACACGACCAATGTGAAGTGAAAGTCCCAGACCATCAAAAAAAAAAAAAAAAAAAAAAGTAGCAGAACTCTTTACATACTCAAGCGTAAAAATTTCAATGGTTCACCAAGAGCATTGATAATATTTAATGAAAATAATTAAGTAAGAGTAAAAAAAATTAGAGATTGAAATGATGAGTGTGCATAAGTGGAGAAAAAAAATTTTGTAACTTCATAGAATGCTTGGTAGCCTAAGAAATTAAAAAAATTCACTAAAAGCATTGGTTACAAATAAAAGTTTAAAAAAAAAAATTTAACGGAATTAATTCAGATTTGCAAATTAAAATTTTATAAATTAACTAATCGTATAAATGATAAAAAAAATTTATAACCTGCAAGAATGCTGAGTAGCCTAAGGAATTTAAAAAAATTCACCACTAGCATTGGTTACAAATGAAAGTTAAAAAAAATACTGTAATTAAATTTAGAATTGCAAACTATGAGTGCGCATGTGATCAGTATGCACCCCCAAAGTGTACAAAAGCAAAACAAACAAAACATAACATCCCATTTCCTGCGATATGACGATCGCCGGCAACCGCCAACACAAGAAACAGAGTGCAGAATTATAACTAAAAAAAATAGCAAATCCGATTGTAAAAAAAAAACTATATCGATTAATATTGTTAAAAAGAAACTTTAAAAAAAAATTTTTTTTTTCACATTCAATACATTTGAATTTCCATTTGAGAAATGAATTCCAGAAATCACAAGTGCAGTTGAAAATTTCAGAAAAAAAAAATAAAACATAAAATTGATATGCAACCCAAGTCATATGAGGCGATACATACAGAGTAAAGTAATTTAACTAAAAGAAAATTATTGCAAGTGTTACACAGAATGAAACAGTTTCCAATATAAAAAAAAATATCGCTTAACTAATTAACATAACTTTTTAACAATCCTCGTAATACAATGTATCCACAAGTCCAAATAATATAAAAAAAAAAACTAAAATTGTTTCACTATACGCGCAACAAATATACAAACACGAAGAAAAAACAAACACAAGATCCTCGATTTACAACAATACCGCTAACTCAATTCATCGAAAATCCTCTAATTAGTAACTCAAGTACAATTCTATAACAACAACCTAAAATTCTCAGTAACCTTAAAATGATTCCTCGATGATCCAAAATTGCCTTTACCTCAGATCGTTCACATCTTATGCGTCAACAACACTAACTAAACTCATCTGCAACTACCGAATAATCAATTGACTGCTCCACAATACCATTAACTAAAACCATCTATGCTCCTCAGCTTATGTACACAAAATCTCACATACCCAATAACACTAACTAGACTTATCTTCAACTTTCAAATAATTAATCGACTTCTCCACAATACCATGAACTAAAACCATCTATGCTCATCAACTTATTTACACAAAATCTCACATACTCAATAACACTTAACTAGACTTATATATCTTCAACTTTCAAATAATTAATCGACTTCTCCACAATATCAATAACCAAAACCCATCTTAGCTCATCAACTTATTCACAAAAATCTCGCATAATCCTCCACTCGAACTTTCCTAAATGCATCTCAAAACATTCCTAAATATACCACACAACCATTAATTCAACTTATCCATGTTCATCAACTATTTACTCGGAACTGTACCAAATCATTAACTCAAATTATCCTATCTACATCAAAACAACTTTCTCAATTATACCGTATAATTATATCAACTCAATATTTCCTTTGCCCAAAATCCGTAACTCAAAATATCCTTCTGTACATCAAACAATTTTCTCAAATAAACCATGACTTTCCCTTCAATTCAATTATCCATTTCCATAAAAAACAACCATCGAATAAACGTACACCTTGAACACAAACTCAACTATCTCCATAAAAAAAACCTTCCCAACCATTCAACACATTCATCAGTGCAAACTTTATCTATCTCCTTCAAATAACTGTCTCAAATATTCCACGAAATCTCTAACTCAAACTTATGTAACTCCTTACAAGTAGCGAAACAACAACAAAAAAAATTCACACCCAATCTTATTCCAACATTTCCAAATTCTCATAGCAACAACGCCTAATCCTCTTCCAACAGTTTCAAACCAAAAAAATTTATGAGTTTCGAGTCTCATAGCAACAGCACCGTAACGTAAAAACAGGAAACAAGGGGTGGGGAACGAAAACCCATCGGAAAAATTCTGCTGAATCTCTGTCGCGACAGCAGTGGGGGGCGAAGGGAAGACCCCTCCTAAGGCGGCAAGAATCCGACATCCAAAAATTCCACCCCTGAATTATGCTGCCCGCGGGGAGGAGTCCCTGCGAAAAGGAGTAACCAATAAACAGAAATTCCAATCAACAAACAGTGTCCCGCCCTAGACTAGATGGCGCGTGGGGGGGGGATACCGGACAAAAAGGGTGCGGAAAAAAGCTCTCCCCACGTTTTCGAAACGAATGGACGAAACATTTTTAACACCATTAGCTGACCAACAACAAAAAAAAAAAAAAAAACTTTTTACCAAATAACAAGCAGAACTACGTACTAAAATCCAGAACAAAAAATTGAATCAACGTCAACACTCAGTGAAATAATCTACCCGCACTGACATAAATCAACACATGTAAGCCTAGCCCCAACGAGAAAAAAAAATACAATATCGACCGACCAAAAAATTCAAAATTCTTAGTAGTTTAGCACACAGCCGAGACACACTTATTGACTGCAAATTCATTTAACAACCACAATTAATCTAAACCAACAGAAATACTATCTCGACAAACAAAACCTTCAATTCCTAGTACAGTTTAGCACAAGCGAGACAATGATTGACTGCACATTAATTTAAGAACCACAAGTAATCTAAACCAACAGAAATACTATCCCGACAAACAAAACCTTCAATTCCTAGTACAGTTTAGCACAATGATTGACTGCACATTAATTTAAGAACCACAAGTAATCTAAACCCCTGAATAAACAACAAAAAAAATTCCAAATCTACAGCAAAGCAAACAACGCAGAATTTAAATGAGCATTAAAACACAGAAATAGCCGCAAATTTTAAGTCAAAGTTAGCAATCATCTCACATAAAAAAAAAAACATGCGCGAGAAAAAAAATTTTAAAGTTTTAACCTAATATCTTATAGAAAATATTCAAACAACCATCTCTATCCATATCTTAACAAGCATAAATTCCAATGTTATCATCATTTAGTAATACACAACCACTTAAAATTAATACACCAACACAATTTAGCAATAAAATTGATTCTAACAAAATGCTGCTACCAAAATTAATCTTCTATGCAAAATAAAAATTTAACCAGAAAGTACAGTTATAAACAATAAATTCAGCATAAACTAAACAATTCAATAAAGGAAACCTTTGATATGAAAAAATTATTGAAATTCTAGATAATAATCACAAAACAAATTATGTAATAGGGAAAAAAAATTTAAAATATGTATGTATCATAACAACATTCAAATTTCATGACAGGTGTCCAGAGACCCCAAAATTTGACCTTTGTCACAAACATAAATTAAAGCTTAAAATTACTAAAATTAAAAAATTGACGTACGTACATCATTATCATTGAATAACACCTGCATTACAAATTTATTTAAGATAGTGCACAAAACACACAGCATGAAAATATTTTATCTAGAGTTAAAATTGATATTAACCACAAACAACACTATGTCATTTAAGCATAAAATCACGACATAAAACAAACTGCATAAAAAATATTTAACTGGAATTCATTAAATAACAGGAAATCATTAAATAAATGAGTACAAAATTTGATATAACTAAAAAAAAACATAAAACATAGCATGAAACAAGGTGCAACTATGAGACAGGTATCATTCAATGCGTGCTCGAAATGACGAAGCGTAAAATTGTAAAAAAAATTAAGTCTCCTCAAATATTTTAGCGCAGAAACGTATTTAACGAGCCGAATTACCTGCACGAGCCCTTAAATTATACCGTGGACTTGGAACAATACCCTTAACTCTCGCGTAAATACATGCATAGAAAATCTCTTAAAAAAAAAAATTCACATCAATATTGAAGGAGAAAAAAAAAAAAATTAAAGAGCACAAGTACCTGCGTCATCGTTGCACCCCGGACTCTGACAAAACTGCAAGAAAAAAATTCACAGTATCAAATTCAAGCAATACATAAAATACACAGTAGCACACGAGATGAAAATTTGTCCTGATGATCCATCAAGAAACGTTTACAAAAAAAAAAAATGTAAAAAAAAAAAAAAAATTCTAACTCAAAGGATGTAAAAAAAAATTGTGCAAAGAAAAAAAAATTTTAAAATCCTGGTCACGGTACCATTATAATGCGACGCCCGGTTAACTTAAGTTAATTTAATTTATTCTTATTATCCATTTTTTAATACCCAGGTTCTAAATTATCATTTGGCGTCACACTATAGCTTAAGTTTAGACATTAATCATTAAAGACAAATAAAACGGACACTAAATTAAAAAGCCTTCTTTAAATTACACTTAATTTATTTACAAAACATTTAAATTACGTTAATTACTAAAGATATACATTATCACTTAACTAATTTAGGATCTGAGAGAGAGAGGAATCTTGGTGTGGCCATCTCGCGATTCTCCAATCGCGGCATTTTGTCAAAGGGTCGTCAGACCAAAATCGGTGATAAAATTCGTGTCAGAGAGTGACTAAATTCGTCGTGCATGCGCTTATATTTCGCGGCGGTTTACCTCTGTATTCTGGAGAGGATTCTTTTTCGAAACACAATCAGCTTTTCTGATTGGTCTGAAGTCAGCGGAGGGATATCTTCCCGCGGTCCATGACTCCCCCAAAACGCGGGAAATTCCCAAAAACATCCCATATCATGATGTATTTATGGGTACATTGCCTTCTTCCAGGCGTGGGAAATGCGTCACCCTTTTCGGTGGGGTGAGAGGCACTCCCAGAAATTCCTCTGCTTGTAAACAACAACAGGGCCGATATACAAATTACTGTTGTAATCCTTATGGAAAGGCGGCCCCCCATCACTAGATAAAGTGATATGCTATATTATTCAATTTACAAAATGTGAATATATTTATTTTATTTTCAGATATCATGTTTTGCGTAAAGTCTTATTTTTGCTTATTTTTTTATAAAATACTCCTTTGACTGTAAAAATGTACACTAAAAAAACCTTTTTGGGTATTTTTCTAATTTTAGAGACCCATAAGGTCATAAAATATGCATTTACAGGCAAAGTTTCAGGTTAATTAAAAAAAAAATTCTTCAAAAGTGTATAAACATTTAAATAGATGCAGAATCTATGAATTGATTCATAACGCAGACCCCAAAACAAAGAAACACAGAAAAATTTTAAGAGCACTTAAAAAGAAAAAAATTAGTGTTTTAGAAGTCAAAGACGGGGAGAATTATAAATCTGGTGCATTTTAATAAGAAAGTAAGTGTTTATCTTGTAATCAGAATAGCTTAATGTTATTTTTGTCTTTTTCTCAAAATGAGTTTTTTTTACATTTTTTCTTACCGCAAAACACAATATCTCAAAAAGTTATGCTTGAATGAAATAAAAATTTTATATGTATGATTTTAAATACTTATACAGGGAATAGACCATTCTTAAGAGTTTGTGTTGAGTAGAAATTTTTTTTATATAGCAATAATTGTGCAATAGCTTTGAAAGAAAATGACAACGTATAGAAGTTTGAAACACAATAACTTCCCACGTAATAGTTATATTACAAAAATAAGAATGTATTCCCTAGATAAAGTGATATGCTATATTATTCAATTTACAAAATGTGAATATATTTATTTTATTTTCAGATATCATGTTTTGCGTAAAGTCTTATTTTTGCTTATTTTTTTATAAAATACTCCTTTGACTGTAAAAATGTACACTAACAAAACTTTTTTGGGTATTTTTCTAATTTTAGAGACCCATACGGTCATAAAATATGCATTTACAGGCAAAGTTTCAGGTTAATTAAAAAAAAATTTCTTCAAAAGTTTATAAACATTTAGATAGGTGCAGAATCTGTGAATCCATTCATAACCAAGACCCTAAAACAAAGAAACACAGAAAAATTTTAAGAGTACTTAAAAAGAAAAAAAATAGTGTTTTAGAAGTTAAAAGAGGGAAAGAATTATAAATCTGGTGTATTTTAATAAGAAAGTAAGTGTTTTTCTTGTAATCAGAATAGTTTAATGTTATTTTTGTCATTTTCTCAAAATGAGTTTTTTTACATTTTTTCTTACCGCAAAACACAATATCTCAAAAAATTATGCTTGAATGAAATAAAAATTTTATATGTATGTTTTTTAAGTACTTATATAGATAATAGACCTTTCTTAAGAGTTTGTGTTGAGTAGAAATTTTTTTTTTATATAGCAATAAAAGGAAAATTGCAATAGCTTTGAAAGAAAGTGTCAACGTATAGAAGCTCGAAACACAATAACTTCCCATGTAATAGTTATATTACCAAATTAAGAATCTATTCCCTAGATAAGGTTATATGCTATATTATTCAATTTACAAAATGTGAATATATTTATTTTATTTTCAGTTATCATGTTTTGCGTTAAGTCTTATTTTTGCTTATTTTTTTATAAAATACCCCTTTCACACTAAAAATGTACACTAACAAACCTTTTCTTGGGTATTTTTCTAATTTTAGAGACCCATAAGGCAGTGTTTCTCAAACTGTGGGGCACACCCCCTGGGGGGCGATAACCTTACGAGGGGGTCGCGAGCATATAGAAAATAAAAGATTTAAAAAATAATTAATTTACTGGAATGAATTAAAACAAAATACTTTCAGAGATAATAAAAATGCACTTTTACTCTGATATAAGTTATAGGCGATATTAAATCATCAAAAAAATACTTCTTTAATACTTAATTAGCTATCTTTCATCCTATAACCAAATAAAAAAAATTTTACTTAATTTGCTGTAATCCCATGATGAGAGAGTTTTTATTACGTTTTCTTTTTTAAAACTAACATTCTACCCTTTCAGAGAAAAAACAGATCCCAGATCCAGAATCGAAAAAATTTAGGAACAGAAAAAATTCATCACTGTCATTATTTTTGAAATACTCCTTATTATAGCTGTAATTTGTTTGACCTTCTAAGTCATTGGTACAGTTAGTTATGACCCCTCTCTTATGTATTTATTTCTCATTTAAGGAAGTTGTAAGTAATGTATTTCTCCTTTGCGCTTTTTTCCATGCAAAACAGTTTTATGATATTTGGAAAACCACGGAGAGCACACACTTTGATGGATTACTATGCGAAGACTTTGACCAAGATGAGTATTTTCAAACATATAAAGCATAACATTTGTTTTTAGCAGTAACATACATATTTTCATAATGAATACACTTTTTACACGGAAGTGGTCGCGCGGGACACACAGATCACGAAATTGTTAATTCTGGCAAAACTGTTTATTTGTTACTAAAGAAAAATTGAAAAGTCCTTGAAAGTAGGTAAGTAAACTTTCTCTTAATTAAATTATTCTCTGGAATCACGATTTGTATCGTGTACAATAAAATAATTATTTAAAAAAAGGATTGGGGTGACTCAATAACCCCGCTCGACCCTACCGAGTGCCCACCTGCTCCCAGGTTAAAACATGTTGAAGTCTTTTTGCTTTTAATATTAAAAATAATACAATAATTCTTCATCCGAATTTTATATTATTGTTCATAATTTAACATCAATTATAAAAGCTAATTCTGTGAGGCTTAAAATTAAAATTCGCTTAAAACTAATTATAATTTGAGCAATCATTTAAAAAAAACATTTTACAATTTTGTAAACATTGTTGCGCACTTGGCATTACTCTCCTTACAATACAGCTATTATATCAAGAATGTTTTATTTTCTTATAAATGAGCTCCTGCAAAGAGCGGGTACTTCAGCCGGTATACTTTTAATGTATCAGTGCTGCACAGAGTATTTTGTAACTAATTAATTAATACCAAATTAAGAACAAGTTTAATACGTATTAACGACTTCCATGGGCTTGTCTTGCAAAGCAAAGTTTTTACAAGGAATGCTTATGATTAGAAATCGACCCTCTGAATTATTTTTCTATATTTAGCAGATATCTATATTTTGTCTTCTAAGCAGTCGCCGCATTTTGCAATATGTTCAATTTAAAAATTAGAGAAAGGAAAAATAACATAATACTTATCCTATTACTTAATTAATTTATTTTTTTGCTTAAAAGAGTAGTATTCAAAATTTAATACTTATGTTATTAATTTGTATGGTTTATAATTAAGATCTCGTATTGTAGCTTTAGCGTCAAAGTGCATTATTATTGCATTTAGTGCATTATTAATGTATAAGGGGGGTGCGATAAAAATTATGATTGAAAAGGGGGGCGCCAGTATTGAAAGTTTGAGAAGCACTGCCATAAGGTCATAAAATATGCATTTTCAAGCAAAGTTTCAGGTTAATTCAAAAAAATTTCTTCAAAAGTGTATAAACATTTAGATAGATGCAGAATCTGTGAATCGATTCATAACGCAGACCCCAAAACTAAGAAACACAGAAAAATTTTAAGAGTACTTAAATGAAATAAAAATTTTATATGTATGTTTTTTAAATACTTATACAGGGAAAAGACCCTTCTTAAGAGTTTGTGTTGTGTAGAAATTTTTTTTATGTAGCAATAAAATGAAAATTGCAATAGCTTAGAAAGAAAATGTCAACGTATAGAAGCTCGAAACACAATAACTTCCCACTTAATAGTTATATTACCAAAATAAGAATCTATTCCCTAGATAAAGTTGTATGCTATATTATTCAATTTACAAAATGTGAATATATTTATTTTATTTTCAGTTATCATGTTTTGCGTAGTCTTATTTTTGCTTATTTTTTTATAAACTACCCCTTTGACACTAAAAATGTACACTAACAAGTCTTTTCTTGGGTATTTTTCTAATTTTAGAGACCCATAAGGTCATAAAATATGCATTTACAGGCAAAGTTTCAGGTTAATTCAAAAAAATTTCTTCAAAAGTGCATAAACATTTAAATAGATGCAGAATCTTTTAATTGATTCATAACGCAGACCCCAAAACAAAGAAACACAGAAAAATTTTATGAGTACTTAAAAAGAAAAAAAAATAGTGTTTTAGAAGTTTAAAGAGGGAAAGAATTATAAATCTGGTGTATTTTAATAAGAAAGTAAGTGTTTTTCTTGTAATCAGAATAGTTTAATGTTATTTTTGTCATTTTCTCAAAATGAGTTTTTTTACCTTTTTTCTTACCGCAAAACACAATATCTCAAAAAATTATGCTTAAATGAAATAAAAATTTTATATGTATGTTTTTTAAATACTTATATACAGGGAATAGACATTTCTTAAGAGTTTGTGTTGTGTAGAAATTTTTTTATATAGCAATAAAATGAAAATTGCAATAGCTTAGAAAGAAAATGTCAACGTATAGAAGCTCGAAACACAATAACTTCCCACGTAATAGTTATATTACCAAAATAAGAATCTATTCCCTAGATAAAGTTGTATGCTATATTATTCAATTTACAAAATGTGAATATATTTATTTTATTTTCAGTTATCATGTTTTGCGTAAAGTCTTATTTTTGCTTATTTTTTTATAAAATACCCCTTTGACACTAAAAATGTACACTAACAAGACTTTTCTTGGGTATTTTTCTAATTTTAGAGACCCATAAGGTCATAAAATATGCATTTACAGGCAAAGTTTCAGGTTAATTAAAAAAAAAATTTCTTCAAAAGTGTATAAACATTTAAATAGATGCAGAATCTATGAATTGATTCATAACGCAGACCCCAAAACAAAGAAACACAGAAAAATATTAAGAGTACTTAAAAAGATAAAAAAAATAGTGTTTTAGAAGTTTAAAGAGGGAAAGAATTATAAATCTGGTGTATTTTAATAAGAAAGTACGTGTTTTTCTTGTAATCAGAATAGTTTAATGTTATTTTTGTCATTTTCTCAAAATGAGTTTTTTTACCTTTTTTCTTACCGCAAAACACAATATCTCAAAAAATTATGCTTAAATGAAATAAAAATTTTATATGTATGTTTTTTAAATACTTATACAGGGAATAGACCTTTCTTAAGAGTTTGTGTTGTGTAGAAATTTTTTTATATAGCAATAAAATGAAAATTGCAATAGCTTAGAAAGAAAGTGTCAACGTATAGAAGCTCGAAACACAATAACTTCCCTCGTAATAGTTATATTACCAAAATAAGAATCTATTCCCTAGATAAAGTTGTATGCTATATTATTCAATTTACAAAATGTGAATATATTTATTTTATTTTCAGTTATCATGTTTTGCGTAGTCTTATTTTTGCTTATTTTTTTTATAAAATACCCCTTTGACACTAAAAATGTACACTAACAAGACTTTTCTTGGGTATTTTTCTAATTTTAGAGACCCATTAGGTCATAAAATATGCATTTTCAGCAAAGTTTCAGGTTAATTCAAAAAAATTTTCTTCGAAGGTGTTCTGTTACCTTAATACACGCACAGATGCAGGAAGTTTATTAGTCGCTATGCAATCGCATTCGTTTTTATGTTACTTAGGCTTCTGAAACCGGTACTGTATGAAGTCAATGATGCTCAAAATTATTTGCAAACAGAGAGACTAAATATCCATCAATGTGCTAAAAAACACATGGACCTCGTATAATCACTCCCCGTAGCCACCCTGCTTACGCTAAACTTCTGCTATTTAAAAGGTTCTTAATTTGCATAATCATGCTTCGCTTCTGGATTTGGTTGGAAAGGACTTGCCTTCTTGGCCTCAAAGAACCCAAGAGGAGTTTTTAGTTGAAAAAAGGGATGAGCCAGTCATAAGTCATAAGCCTGTCTCCAAGAAGCAAAACGGGATTTATTCTAGGGTCTTAATGGCTCTTAAGAAATTACATGCATGAATTTTATCTTTCAAAATTTGTCTCAAGTTTTAACTTTCAACATTCCTTAACTTTTAATATTCCTCCTAACTTTAACTCTCAATATTTGTCTCAAACTTTTAACTCTCAATAGCCACAATAATTTTACTCAAATAACTATACCAAAATTATCAGTTATATCTTTAATCACCTCAGATTCATTTTGACATTATTATGATGGTGTATCCCAGAGGAAAAAACAAGAGAGCGTCGGGCAATAAAAAAAATCAGGGCCATACACAGACCATATTTAAACTTTTTAAATATACTTAAATATTACAATTTTCATCTGTACAATTTATTTCCATTACAGCCTTTAGAACTCACAATTCAGACGTAAAAACAATCTGTACTTCTGCCAACGTCAGGGTCAGCCACCCTGAAAGAAAAACTCTTTAAATATCTTATAGCAACAATTTTTGACACAATAAAATTACATTTTACAAATTCTGTATTTTATATACAATCTTCCACTACTACAGAATCTACTTTTTATTCCAATCACCGCTATTTTTCACCTCATCTGGTTTTCTAAATAAAATTTCCCTCAGCGCTGTTGTTGTTAATAATTCCCCTGAGCGCCCCCCTCGGGTGTCCTTCTCCTTGAGGGATAAAGCAAGAGGGATCTCAATTTGACTTGATTAGATAGTAATGATAGAGGTGAGAGAAACTACGGTGGCTAAACACACAATATATATAATACCGAAATAGCGTAACCCGGACCTAAGCTCAATTCCTCGACTGTCACAGATTCGAATATTAAATAGTCACTCATCTAATCCTAGAGGACGATGCGGTTTAATGGAGTGCAATGCTATGCACCTTCACCATAGGCTCTCTATCACGTATAACTTCTGTCACTTAACCTTTCCAAAACCTCTTCACGCTTGAATCACGGATTATCATAACATTCCCCAAATTGCCACCCCGCTTACTCTAACTTCTGATATTTAAAAGCTTCCTAATTTGCATCGTTCCTTCACACTTCACTTCTTGGGTTTGGTTGGAAAAGAGTTGCCTTTAATTCTGGCCCCGAAGAACCCAAAGGACATGTTGATGAAAAGACGCGTGAGCCCGTCACAACCAGATGTACATCAATATGAATCAATACAGCAATATATATATATATATATATATATATATATATATATATATATATATGGTATACAATTACAAACATTTTTTAATAATCACCTTAAACAAACACCCCAAGGAATTCTAGCATCTCGGCGAAGTCATACATAGTCATACAAATGTACATATACGATTGTTTTCTCCACAAAATTTTGAAGAATTTTACAAGTACAAAAGTTCATTTTTCAATCTTCTAGAAAAATGCACCCTATTGCAGTGCCAACTTTTGCCTTTCTCAAAAAATTTAAATAAAAAAAATGACTTGCATCTTGCAATAACTCTCATAACTGCCTGTCAGAAAAAAATATATAATGAAACCATACAACCTGATTCTTATGTCTTGTAGCTGACGTCTCCTACTAGCACCTCAAGGGACTGGGATCTTCGACTGTTTGCTCCTCCTGTCCTCTCCTGGCAATGCTTTTGCTAACCTCTACTGCTTCTGGTACTCCGACCGCCTGACCTTCTTTGCTCCTCGGCTGTATTGTTGTTCTCTGCTTCCTCTGGATCACACTGGTCCTCCTTGTTGTGTCTCTTCTTACTGGATGGTCGGGACTCCACTTTTGCACCTCTTCTTAGTCTTAGGTTGTACCCGCTGGTACTTGGCATTACTGTTTCATCTCTCCTGCATCTTTTTCTAAAATAGGGTAAATCGTTACAACACTGCTGGCCACCGTTAATGCAACACCAAGAGAGACAAGAGATAGCCCAACAAAATTAATTTTGTATATAACATGTTGACCAAGTATCAAATGATTAAATTTATAGACTTCTGTGAAGTGTGTTTCCCGCCAGAATCAGTAGACATAGTAGCCGCCATTGTTGGAGATCACCGCTGCCACACGCCTCGCCATTGATTCAAAGAGACTTTAGATGTGTTCTTGTGGTACAGCAGACCAAGCAGCTTAAACACGTTGCCAAAGTTGATCTGGTGTGGCAGCTGGGGGTGTAATCTGGGTCAATCGTTGAGCAACCATGGATAACATGTTTTCTATTGGTGAAAGATCCGGAGAGCGAGCCAGCCTGGGAAGCAATTCAATCTGGTGATTAACGAAGAACCTTTGGGCAATGCGTGTCACGTGTGGTCACGCATTATTCTGTTGAAATATGGCTGTGGCCAAGCCCTGAAGGTAAGGAAGAAAAACTGGCTCCAACACCTCGGAGATGTAGCGCTGGCTGTTTAAAGTACCGGCAATGCGTACTAGAGGAGTATGAGAGTGGCATCCAATACCGTCCCATACAATAATACCCGGTGCAGGACCAGTGTGGCGGTGCATAACGCAGCTGTTCAGCATCCTCTCTCTACGATGTCTCCAGACTCGAATCCGACCATCGTGGTGTTGCAGACAGATGCGTGACTCGTCAGTAAAGACAACTTCATTCCATTCTGCCGCCCACATCCTTCTTTCATCGCACCATTGGCGGCAGAGACGTCTGTGGTTCTGCGTCAAGGGTAGACTAAGCAATGGACGTCTTGCAGACAGACCACTCTGCTGTAAACGGCGTCGAATGGTACGTGTAGACACTGAATGATGCGTTACAGACTCAATGTGCTGTGCTACGGTTCGTGATGTGACTGAGTGATCCGTCACTGCCATGCGCACAATTTGCCTGTCCTCAGGTGAAGTGATGCACTGAGTTGGATGTGATCGACCACGTCGGTCCGTCGTACCCTCCTGCATCTAACGGTCACATATCCGCATTACAGTTGCTTGGTTTCGTCCAACACGACTACCGATTTCCCTGAAAGATAATCCATAATCTCGATAGGCCACTATCCTTCTTCTGTCGAACTCGGATACTTGATCAAAAGCTGATCGCTGTTTTCTATACGAGACATAACTCATCGTTTTTTGAAAAAACCACAAGAAAAACACTATTGCCGAACTTAAAATTGTTGAAATCTCCAAGCCTTAAATAGCGCTTTGAGGTTGCGCTACAGGTGCACGTGATGTGTATCTGCGCTGAATTCTAATCATTTGTATATCTCACCTCCGCTAATGCATGTTGTAAATTTCATGCTATTTGCATGCTTCCTTCAGGCTGTTGCATTTAAGGTGGCCAGCAGTGTATTTACCGAAGTCAATTTTCTTTTAGCACTTTGATGGCTCGAACCCTTTCTATATTTCCTCTCTGGTCCTCCAGATCCAGATTGTAACGACCTTTTGTGGAGACCCCCCCCTGGGTCTCACCTTGAACACCAAGATTAATTTGAGGCAAAGAACCACTAAGAGCCATTTTGAATAATAATAATATTTATTTATTATTATAATTTTCTCAAAAAAATTTCTGATAACATATAATATTATTATATTACGTCCAATAAAGGGATTTACCTTTATTCTAAATTAAATTACGAATGATGCAACTAATTAATAATTAATGTCAAGATCAAGTAAGGTCTACCGAAATAGGAGATCCGAGAAATACGCGTACTCGAATTCTCTTAGCTTTCATTAACTTTAACTAATTTGCTTAAACTGGCGCTTATTTTAAGCGTACGTAAATTAGATTTACCGCTGGCTATATCAGCTTTCTGGTACGTCTAGCAGCACGACGTCTCCACGCTTCTTATATCCTGAAATCCTCTAATATTGCGTTTAAAGTTGCTGAAAACAAATGCCTTCCATCATCCACGTTGCTAGCTTACAATGCTCGACTTAAATACCTTATCTATTTTGCATATCCCGTTCATTTTTTTTGGAGTTGATCGGAAATAAACGCGAATTTATATTCCCCAAAAAGACGCCTAAGAAGACTAGTGGAAGGGTTCCGTACAGATTCGTCACACTTTTATATGCGAGAGTTTCCTTTCTACTCTTTTTTGTTCTTCTATTTCGTTCTGTTCGAGAGCCGGGTGATGATGCGACAAGTGGTCTGCGATTACTGGCAATAATCGTGTACCTCTCACCCTGATCCTTCTTAAGACCTGTTCCTTTTCTCTCTAACTCACGCGCCTTTCGTCTGACCCATTTTTCCTACTATACTGCGACTCATTTGATCTAGGCTGCACACCTTCAAAATTACTCGATTTATACCTTGAACTATTGCTATCAAAACTACTGGTTCTTATCTCCTAATCGTCACTTTTCCTATGATGATATAGTCTGACTTGATCTACATTAACTGTTAATCTTTTTCCCGCTCTCCAAATCACTAAATTATTACACTTTACCTCTCGCACTTTATAAGGACATTCAAATTTTGGCTTAAACTTAGCAACCACTTTTTGTGCTGCTGAACTTAAAGAATGCGTTTTCACCAGGACCCAATCATTAACCTTAATCTGAGCATCTCGCATCCGTCTTTCATAATATTTCGTCCACTTTTCATGCTTAGCCTTAGTATTTCTTCTCGCTTCATCAAACAATTTCTCAATATCCCCTACTGCAAACTCTGTCCCGTCCGATACTATCACTAATTTCTGAAATGGGGTAATTAATTTTCTTCCTGAAAACAATTCTGCAGGGGGTTTTCCCGTCGTTTCATTCACTGCCGTTCGAATAGCATAAGAAAACTCACGTAAGAACTGGTCTTATGTATCATGTTGATCGTTTAATCATTTGCACAAGATCGCGATTCACCCGTTCGGTTCTATTCGCCTGAGGTCTATATACAACAGTTTTCACATGCCTTATGCCTAATCTGTTACCTAAATGTTCAAAAATATCAGATATAAACTGGGGACCGTTATCACTTATTAATTTTACTGGAGCTCTATAACGCGATATATAATTATCAAATAAACTATCAGCTATTATTCTAGCTGAGGCCTTTTTAAGGGGTATGACCTCCGCCCATTTACTTAAGTGATTAGCAATTACTAAAACATATCGGTTACGTCTTTCTCGCCACGCGGAATACGGACCTAACAAATCTAACGTAATTATCTCGTTTGGTTAATTTGTGACCATCTGAATTAAGCGACCAGCTGGTAACGCGTTTTTCCAATTATTTACCTGGCTCATGTGGCATGTATAGACATATTGTTCAATGTATTTTCTCATGTAAAAGAAATAACAAGCATCCCTTATTTTATGGTACGTGTACGTTTTAAAGCGACCTAAATGACCTGCTATGGACTTGTCATGAAATTCCCTCATTATTTCACTTCTCAAAGACTTTGGAATGTATACTCGCGTTTCACCTAATGACGTTGCACATTTCGCATAAAATAACAAGCCTTCTGTTAACCTGAAATTTCGGGACCAGTTCTCACATATTATCGCATTAACCGAGCTATCTTCTGGGTTTTCTAGATATCTATAGATATGACCTAATTCTGGGTCTGTTTTTTGTTCTTCAATTAAGAGGACTTAATCACAAACCTATCGTTCTTTTTATTTTCGTTTAATCTTATCCTTTGCATTATTATCTTTCAATTGATATATCACTTGTGCATGTCGGAAAGTTAGAAGTTGACTAAAACTTCATTTGAAAACAAAATTAGGCAATTCAGCCACACCCTTTTGAAAAAAACTAAAAATGCTTTATGATAAAAAAAATCTATTTTAGAAATAAATAATAACTATAAAAAATAATGTGTAGTATTAAAAGCAGAATATTTCCGAGGCAATACAATAATGTAATTTTTCTTCCTTGTGAAATGTGTGCATGTAAAATTTTTAAATTAAGGCATTTTATATTAATAATTTTATATAATTTCAGTTCTTATTCTGATATATTTTTCATACAAAGGTAATACTTTAATATTATAAGAAGAAAAACAGCTAAAATTTCTTTCGTGACAGAAAAAAAATTTTTTTAACATTTTCTTGAATTTTCATGTGCAATTAGTACTCTCTAAAAAGTTGATCATTTATAAAAAATGTGTGGGTTGAAAAATATGAATATGAATGCAATTATATTAAAGTAAAATGTATAACTAATATTTTAAGTGGTAGTAGTTTGGAATTAAGCTTATAATAATTATTTTATAGGGTTATAAACAAGCTTTAAACCTGTTTTTCTCGGTTGTGTTTCGAAACCTTGAAGATTGCATTCAAAATGCTACTCCTTTGACAATTATTTTGCAATCACTTCCATTTTTACACCGTGTTGAAAATAAAGCATGTAATAAAATTAGGGATCCGTTTTGCTCCCTCAAGCTGAATGAATTTTAAAAAATAAATAAAAAGACATGTTGAAGCTTTTTGTTGATCTTTAGCCTGTATATCAACATTTATGTTTTTTTTTTCTACTAAACGAATAAGTTATTCTAAAGTCTGATCCCTAAAGTTCAAGGTTGTTTAGAACATCCATAAGAATATTATAAAAACATTTCAGATTCCGAAAAATTCATTTTTTACAAAAGGAGTAAGATTTTAAAATTTTCCCAATTTTCTTAAAAAATTTAAATTTTAAAATTTTAAAATAATATATGAAAAGGGGTACTAAATCTTAACATAGAAACATTGTATAAAAATGCTAAAACATAATTTTTAAATACGTAAATAAAGAAGTTTGCTCAATGGGTACCAAGTCGCCTTAACTGTTCTCGTGACGAAAGTACCAAATCCCTGATTATTGCACAATTAACTTTCTCTCGTATTATACTTTCAACCGGGTTCCTCGAAAAAACGTCAGGCACCACATTTTATAAGTTCCAGGACACGATTCTCCCATTCTATATTAAATTCTGCTAATTTTAATACCCATCGGATCATTCTACTCGACAAATTTTTACCATTTGTTAAACGCGTCAATGCAGCGTGATCCGTAATAACTTTAATCGGCAGTGAACCTAAATATGTTCTGAATTTATTCAGAGCCCAAACTACTGCTAAACACTCTCTCTTTGTTACAATGTTCCTCACCACTAAGCGTGCGAGAAGCAAACCCTACTGGTCTCTGCTCCTGATTTAGAACTGCTCCTACACATATTGAACTTGCATCCATAAATAACTCGATATTATTTACGGATATTGTTCTGATGAAATGTAAGCCCAGGGATCGTTGGGGGAAAAAAGGAAAACCAAGATGCCTAAAATCTTATCGAGGTAGTATCGTGTTGTAAGTGTCACTGATGCCAAACTGATGCCTTTTTGCTACCAAATCAAATGGTACTCTCCAGCATAACTCCTGGTTGTCGGACTGCGGTGGATGACATTCAGGTGAGTATTCTCCTCTGTTCTGAATATCCCCAGACCCGTCTTGGTAAATCACCGAGGCTCGATTCGAAACAGGACTCATCGCTGAAAACATATCGGCTCCAGTCCATGAGATTCCTTGTCCATTGCTTCCGGCATCATTACAAACACCTCCTGTGGTATTCAACGTTGACAGACATTAGACGTAATGAGCTCAGCCGCTGTTACTTATAGATGGTTATTGCTTTCACTGATCCCCTGTTACAACGACGGATACTTGATAATGAATATAAGGAGTAGCAAGCTTTGAGTGGATGTTCTCAATCTCGGCAGTTCGCTATCTTCTCTATAAGGACATAGTTCATTCATTCCAACCGTCTAATGGTATCATCGCTCCGATAAAAATGTCAAACGATCCTGTGATCTGATCGCTCCCTTTAACTATGCTCAAATTTCCGGCTTCTCTGCTCATACTGTTCGCGAATCCATCTGAGAGGCAGTTCAAGCGGGTCACATTCGCAAGGAAACTATGCCCAAGTATTGGAATGTGTTCCGTTTTATACATCATTTAGATGCTCCATCGCATTGCGCTCTAAGTAATAATTAGCCACGAAAAGTTAATTGTTCAGATCAGGACCGGACCGTGACTTTTGGGGGCCCTGGGCTAACAATATCTGAGGAGCCCCTAAATAATTAAAGTTTTTGCTATTTTCCTAAAAAAAAATTTTGTGTGGGAAAATTTAAAATATACGAAATTTAAGGTTTTCTTTTTTATTTCAAACAATTTAAATACGTTATAAACAATAACATAATTTACAAAAAAACTTTTTTACACTTTTGTGCTGCAAATTCTTTTTATTTGCCCATCACATTTTTGGTCTTTGGGGAGATCAGTAATAATACAAAGGAATAATAAATAATTAAGCCTAGTATTTGTCATTGTTCTATATTTGTTTTCTATATCGGACATTTTAGAGAGCGCACGTTCCGCTTCACAACTAGTAATAGGGAGCGTTAGAAAAATCTTTAAAATGGTAAACAAATTTGAAAAAAAACGTCGTCAAGTTTCTTTTCTAAAATTACATTGAACATATCCCTACAAGTAAAGGACTCTAGCTCAGTTTGTTTCAGATAAGTTTTGAATTGAACACCTTCATTTACCAAATGTTGGTCTACGTCCATCAAAAATTTTAATTTCCTACTATATTCTATTTAAATCAAGGATTAGCTTTCCTAACGCAACACACACACAGTAAGCGTGTCTCTTTTAAATTTTTCTCTCCCATACACAGCTTTTTCTGTGGATTTATCTGCAAATTTTGAAACAACCCGTCTCTTGTTCACATCTCTATGTTCTGTTTCTATACTAGGACAATTTTTTGCTGCGTCTTGATACTCCGTTAGTTTTTTTGATATGATTCATGTCGTACATTGCTTATATATATATAAAAAAGTTTTTTAAATTAGATTAAGTTATTCGCTTCACAGATATCCAAACCAGGGGCCTGTAATTTTTTTGTTAACTGAATTAAAAATCTTTGTAAAATTTCTTCCCAAAATATAATTTTAAAATGGCAGTTTGGAGTTTTGTTAATTTATTAAATAAATTTACTGCCTCTTTTATAAAATCAATTTTCTTATTTTATTCTCACTAAATGTCTTAAGAATATTCATGATATTACCATAATTATCTTTTAAGGCTTCAACAGCCTCGCAAAGACGAGACCATCTGGTCTGACTTAAACTTTTTTAAGAAAAATTTCAGTTTAATTTCACGATTTAGAAGTTCCCATCTATGTGCTGAAGCAGAAAAGAAAACATATATTTGTTGCAATAAACCAGATGTTCTCAAACTTTTCATCTCATATACCCCTTGCCATGTTTTTGGTTTTGGGGTCACCCCTGCTTACCTAATATAGAATTTTTGTAAATTATCAACTTAAATGTCCTTTTGATTGCTGTTGAAGAACTACATACTTTTTAAGATACTTAACTAAAAGATTTAAATGTCTAACTGTAGCGAAGTATAGTGATTGAAACTTAAGAAATACACGCTAAGTAAATTAAAATTTAAATGATACAAATTGAACAAATTTTTATTAAGGAAAGGATGAACCTGGTTGTAACGGCGTGGCCCATAGTACACTAGGAGGCTTGACACATAGCACATGATAGACTAGAAAGAGGGCGCTTTTGTGAACTATTTTGGCCTTTGAGCGGGAAGGAGAGAAGAAGAAGAAGATGGTCTCGAACGTAAAATGGAGGAAGCTGCCTGTGGTTCCCGATGCGATTTTTAATTGTAAATGAAATTGTAAATATAGTGATGTGTTTTGAAGGGAATACTAAAAACGGTAAATCCGGTTAATTAGAGGTGATTAATTCAACTACAAGACGATCTGACAGACTGGTGGCAGCGATGGCACGGAACTAAGAACAGTGCCGTTAACAAAATAAATAGTTGGGGTAAGTACTTTTTCTCTATCTGAAAGTACCTTCGTGCGTATTCTAAACTTGTTCTCAATTTTTGTATTAAAATATGGGTATAAATTAAATACAGCAATCATTCTTAATTCACTTTTTGTATTAAATGCTGGATTTTGATTATTTTAAAGCTATATACTTATCCTTGCTATTCTCGTTAATTTATGATTTGTTTTTAAATAAAAACAAAACTTTATCCTATAAAAAGGAAGAAAATTTATTTTGTCTGTGGTTGAATTGAGTACATAAAATTGCTCTTTTTTTAGTTTTAGTTAGTGTATTCTGATTTAAAACTGTGTTTTCTATGTATGAGATATAAATTAAAAGATTCTCTGAACGGTGTTTTAAAAAAACTCTGTATTGTAAATACAATATTAAAAATTTGGGAAGAGTGAATGATAAATAACTTATGAAAATTGTGATTATAGCACGATTTGAAGGTGCAGTGAATTATATATATATATATATATATAATGTATATTTAAGTGAAAATATTTTTTATTTTGCTGAGTCAAAGAACTATTTATGACTGTTCTCTTTTACTGAAAGGAAAAAAAGCTGACCCAGTACGTTTCCGAAGTTCCCAAGGTTAAATGCATAAATTATGTAGCTGTCGCAGGGAAACGATGAAATTATGGTTTTCGTCAAATACCTAAAGGCAGTGTTTCTCAAACTTTGAAGCGCGCCTCCCTGGGGGGCGCGATGACCTTACGAGGGGGGCGCGAGCATATCGGAAATAAAAGATTTAAAAAATAATTAGTTTACTGGAATGGATTAAAACAAAATACTTTCAGACATAATAAAAAATGCACTTTTACTCTGATATAATTTATAGGCGGGCGCGCGCGATATTAAGTCAGCAAAAATAAATACTTCTTGAATACTTAATTAGCTATCTTTCATCCTATAACCAAACAAAAAAAATTATTTGATTTGCTGTAATCCCATGATGAGAGATTTTTTTATTACGCTTCCTTTTTAATCCTAACATACTACTCTTTCAGAGAAAAAACAGATCCCAGACCCAGAATCGAAAAAAATTTAGGAACATAAAAAATTCATCACTGTCATTATTTTTGAAATACTCCTTATTATAGCTGTAATTTGTTTGACCTTCTAAGTCATTGGTACTTTTAGTTATGACCCCTCTCTTATGATTTATTTCTCATTTAAGGAAGTTGTAAGTAATGTATTTCTCTGTTGCGCTTTTTTCCATGCAAAACAGTTTTTATGATATTTGGAAAACCACGGAGAGCACACACACACTTTGAAGGATTACTATGCCAAGACTTTGACCAAGATAAATATTTTCAAACATATAAAGCATAACGAAAAATTTTTCACACAATTTTTAGCAGTAACATACATATTTTCATAATGAATACACTTTTTACTCGGAAGTGGTCGCGCGGGACACACAGATTACGAAATCGTTAATTCTGGCAAAACTGTTTATTTGTTACTAAAGAAAAATTGAAAAGTCCTTGAAAGTAGGTAAGTAAACTTTCTCTTAATTAAATTATTCACTGGAATCATGATTTGTATCGTGTACAATAAAATAATTATTTAAAAAAGGATTGGGGTGACTCAATAACCCCGACCTCGAGCGCGCCCTCCCGGTTGCCCATGTTGTCTTTTCCTTTAAAAAGGTTAAAACATACAATTATTCTTTGAAGTATTTTTTTATTGATTTTTTATTAAAAATAATACTTTGATTTTTATTGATTCTTCATAAGTTTTTCGTTCGCAAAATTTTTATATTTATTGTAATAATTAATTTAACATCAATTTATAAAAGTTTTTTAATTTTGTTCCCGAAAATCGACAAAAGGAACCTTAAACTTTCGGACCCCCTTGAAAAATTCGCGCTTAAAATAAATATAATTTTGAGCAATTATTTAAAAAAATCATTTTACAATTTTGTAAACATTGTTGCGCACTTGGCATTACTCTCCTTACAATACAGCTATTATATCAATAATGTTTTATTTTCTTATAAATGAACTCGTGCAAGAGCGGGCACTTCAGTCGGTATACTTTTAACGTATCAGTGCTGCATAGAATATTTTGTAACTAATTAATTAATACTAAATTAAGAACAAGTTTAATACGTATTAACGACGTCCATGGGCTTGTCTTGCAAAGCAAAGTTTTTACAAGGAATGCTTATGATTAGAAATCGACCCTCTGAGTTATTTTTCTATATTTAGCCGATATCTATATTTTGTCTTTTAAGCAGTCGCCGCATTTTGCAATATGTTCAATTTAAAAATTAGAGAAAGGAAAAAAAAACATAATAATTATCCTATTATTTTATTTATTTATTTATTTTGCTTAAAAGTAGTATACAAAATTTTTAATACTTATGTTACTCATTTGTATGGTTTATAATTAAGATCGCCTATTGTAACTTTAGCGTCAAAGTGCATTATTATTGCATTCAGTACATTATTAATGTATGAGGGGGCGCGAAAAAAATTGTGATCGAAAAGGGGGGCGCCAGTATTGAAAGTTTGAGAAGCACTGCCTAAAGGAGATGATAAATTCACGCAAGATGTTAAAATAACGTCTCTTTGGTGTCTTTTCCCTGTTGTAAGTAAGTGAATAAGTTAAATCCCCGAAATGTTTTAGTGAAATGATGAAAGGAAAACAAGACGCCACTTTTTTGGTGCTAGGGGACTGATATTTGGGGGATCGTAATAACTTTTATTATGGTTAGGATCTGCTTGAACGCATCCCCCCGGTGCATTCCCATCCCCTCTACAACTTTTTGGCCAATATCTCGACACCCGAGCCTCACAGTTCATTCGGACCTGGCTCATTGGATCCCTCTTTAACTGCTCTTCCAGTTTTTATAATTTCATGCTCATAGGACTATTTCTTACATAGTTTTTAAATGCTTTAAACTCTGTTTTAAATTTTTAAAAAATATTTAAATCCACAATATATTAGCTCTTTTTGAGTCTCGGACTTGAGATTTAAACCATCTGTTCCACTCGTCGAAACCCATCCAGTCATATACTTGACTCCCATTGGGTTGGCATGGGGAGGGCTTAAGCATTAAAATATCATGCTTCCATGTTAATCCTATGGGGTCTTAAAAAATGTCACCCCCCTAAGGAGTCGAGCTTGGAACTTGGAGGTCTGCTATATTTTCGTGTATGCCGCGAGCTTTATGTGGAATTGCCCTCCCCCTACAGGGCTTCCCCATTAATAACTCGAATCCTATGCTACCTTGGTCGACTGCACTGGCTGGATTTCATTATTTTCCCTATGAGCTCTTCAAATACGTAATTTTATCCCAATAGCCCCATTCCTTCCTCCCATTTCACGTTTTTAAACAAATTCCCCATAGCTTTGAGGATTTTTGACCTGTATGGTTCCGGAGTACAAGAACTCAACCTCCCAGGTGTCTCTCCCCTCTCCTGAACAGCAACTTGCCAATGCAATTCCTGACTAGATCATTTCATCATTTCACTGAAACAGTTCAGAGTTTGATAAAATCACTTACTTTCATCATGGAAAGGACATTGACGAGACATTATTTTAAAATGTTATCAAAATGCTGTCCAGGGGATGGGAGACACCTGGGAGGTCGATTCCTTGTACTTCCGAACCTAACAGGTCAAAAATCCTCGTAGCTATGGGGAATTAAAAAAAAATTAAACTTTTAAAATTGTTTAAAAACGTGAAATGGCTGGAAGAAATTGGGCTATTGGGATAAAATTACGTATTTGAAGGGGAAGAAGGGACATAGGGAGAACAATTGAATCCAGCCGGTGCGGTCGACCAAGGTAGCATCGGATTCGAGTTATTGATGGGGAAGCCCTGTAGGGGAGGGGGAGCGCCGGAGGGGGTCAATTCCACGTAAAGCTCGAGCATACACGTAAATATGGCGGACCTTTAAAAATCAAGTCCCAAGCTTAACTCCTTGAGCGGATGGAAGTTTTTCAGACCACATAGGATTAACATGGGAGCATGATATTTTAATGCTTAAGCCCTCCCCATGCCTACCTAATGGGAGTCAAGTATATGACTGGATGGGTTTTGACGAGTGGAACAGTTGGTTTAAATCTCAATTTCGAGACTCAAACAGGAGCCAAAATATCGTGAATTTAAATAAATTTTAAAAACTTAAAAAAAGTTTAAAACACACACAATTAAAAATTATGTAAGGAATAGCCCTATGAGCATGAAATTATAAAAACTGAAAGAGCAGTTAGAGAGGGATCGAATGAGCCAGGTCCGAATGAACTGTGAGGCTCGGGTGTCGAGATATTGGCCAAAAAGTTGTAGAGGGGATGGGAATGCACCGGGGGGGGATGCGTCCCAGCAGATCCTAACCATAACAAAAGTTATTACGATTCCCCAAATATCAGTCCCCTAGCACTAAAAAAGTGGCATCTTGTTTTCATTTCATCATTTCAGTAAAACATTTCGGGGATTTAACTTATTCACTTACTTACAACAGGGAAAAGACGTCAAAGAGACGTTATTTTAACATCTTGCGTGAATTGATCATCTTCTTTAGGGATTTGACGAAAGCCCTAATTTCATCGTTTCCCTGCGACATAGCTATTCAAATCATATAAGAATTTGTTTTTTATAAGTTGTTCAGTAAAATTTTTGTTTCTGTGGATTCAGAATACTAGTGGAATTATTTTACTCTCATTATTGTCTTATAATATTTTTTTGTTGTTGTTGCGAATAGAAATGTTTGGTTTTTCTGAAAAAAAGAAAATCTGTAGATTTTATTTGAATGGTGTTTTTTGAGTTAAAAGTGGTCATTGCATTGAAACATTTTGAATAAAAAATTTGTTTGTTTTTACCAATATAAACATCTATTATTATTTTCGAGTTAAGGGTGAAGTTGTAGAATTTTTATAGGTAGAATTATTTTTTAACATACTTACTCGCATTTGTTTGTTTTAAATTGAAAATAAATGACAATTAATGAATGACAAATTAAATTTTGAAGAGGCTTTATGAAGAGATAATTTGGACTTGAGGTGTATGTTATTGAATTTGCATTGAAAAGTTTTTTTTTCATTTTTGTGTGTGCTTGTTTGATTATTCTGGTATTGTAGTTACGTAAATATTTTAATCACTTGAAACTTTTGAAAATTAGAATTCGAAAGTGCTGAATATGTATGTATTCGTTATAATTTAAGTGTACATTTTTGCATGTTTTGGTGCAGTGCAAAATCGATAACTACTTTTAGTTAAATAATATATCGAAAAATAAGTTTCTTACTCGTCTTATTTTAATTTTCTTTTTGGAAAGCATTCTGATCTTGTTAGTCCCTAAATCATGGCATATTTAGCTAAAGGTAATAAACCTGATCTTTTGTCAGTATGTGAGGAAATGGGGGTTGATTAGTAGATCAGTCCAGCCAGGTGGTAGATATAAAAAAATTGATTCTAAATAGCGAATCTTATGTTGAAGAGGAAGTGAAGATAATTCTCGACAGAGTCATTAGTGATAGGAAAGAACGAGAAAGAAGTAAACAAGAAAAAGAAAGGGAAGAAAGAAGTAAACGAGAAGAAAAAGAAAGGGAAGAAAGAGAAAGGGAAAGAGAAGAGCGAATGGCTCGAGAGGCCAGACAACACGAATTAGAATTGAGAAAATTAGAATTATCACAACAGAATCAACCATTAAATGATAAATCTGGAAGAAGAGTTGAAATTGGACCTAAGATTTAATTGACACAAATCACAACTAAATATGATGAAAAACATGATGAGATTAGTTTATATTTGATTAATTTTGAAAGAAAGGCAGAATTAGCTCAAGTACCAAAGAAGGATTGGGTGGCCTACTTGTTGGCGGTTTTACCAGCAGAACTCTCTAATATGCTATCTAGAAAACCTACCGAAAGGGCAAATAATTATGATTTTGTAAAAGATCTTATATTGAGGAGGTACAGGTTAAACAGCGAAAAGTTGAAGCAATGTTTTTACAGACATCAAAAATCAGCTGAGAAGTCTTGGAGGAATTATGCTCATGAGCTGAATAGTTATTTTACAGAATGGATAGCTGAGTTGCAGGTTAAAACTTTCGAGCAACTGAAAGATCTATTAATAACTGAACAATTGAAGTACCGTGTTCCAGCTGAAGTAAGAGAGCATTTTCTTGATGACTGGATCAAGTTAAAAACTCCCTATGAACTTGCAGAGAAATTAGACGAATATGAAAGCATCAAACAGAGTTTCAGAAGAGAAATTCCTAAGAAAAATAGTTACAAATTCCGAGGTGGTGTAAATTATAGTGGTGCCAGACCTAAAGAAACTCCTAAAGATTTCAAGTCCAAATTTCAAATAAAAAAGGAACCTGTCCAAGAAAAAAAATCACGGGAAAGACTTTGAAAAGAGAAGACAGCTTCGATGTTATGAATGCGGGTCTTATTCACATCTCAGACCACAATGTGATAAACTAAAGAAGAATTACGAAACAGTCGCGTCTAATGAAACTGTTAGAAATGGTACTGATGTACTGGCTCCATATACAAGTTTAGGAACAGTGAATGGAATTGAAATGCCTATTCTACGAGATACTGGTGCAACTCTCGATTTAATATGTAAAAAAATACATAAGGCCTTCCATGTTTATAAATGAAACTGTGTGGATTCGAACTCCTCTTGAGGAAACCGCAGTGTGTCTGCCAATGGCTGAAGTTGAGTTGGACTGTGTGTTTGGTCATGTGATTACGAAAGCTTCTGTTTTAAGAGATTCATTAGATCAAGGAAAATATCTTTTGGGAAATAAGACTGCTGCATAGTTTGAAGAAGTGAAGAAGAATAAAGAAATTCAAGTGTATATGGTGAACGCTGTTGAAACACATTCGCAGAAGAAATTGACTGAAGAGAGTAAACAAGATCTTAATATGTCAGAAGAAACTATTCCTAAAAGTAACGAAAAGAATAAAGAATCTCCGGATGAACTGGATGATATTTTGCCTTTAATTCAACCTGAAATTTCTGAATCTAATCTTATAAAATTATCTCATAAAGATTTTACAAAGGAACAAATGAAAAGTGCTGAATTAAAAACACTGTTTGAAGATGCTAAAAGCGGGTCTTCAAAGAAAAATCGTTATATTGTCGAAAATAACTGACTATTTTTCCAAAAAGAAGATAAGGATGGCACTAAACGTAAATGTTTGGTTGTTCTCGAAAAGTATAGAAAAAATTTGATGACGATAGGTCACAAGGCGGCTGCAGCTCATCTAGGAGTAACTAAAACGAATGTCATATTCAAAACATTTTACTGGCGTAAATGCTTTAGTGATGTTGAGGACTTTGTAAAGACATGCGACAAATGTCAAAGGGTGGGTAAACCGCAAGATAAAAAGAAGGCCACACTAAAAATTGTTGAAATTTTCACAAAGATTAACATCGATGCAAGTGGATCTTTACCAATGACACCGTCAGGAAATAAATACATAATTACGGCATTATGTATGTCATCAAGGTATTCTGATGTCATTCCTGTAGCAAACCTTTGCTCAACAACTGTTGTAAATGCATTTATACAGATTTTCAGCCGAATGGGGTTCCCAAGAGAATTACAGACTGACCAAGGCACGTCATTCATGAGTGCACTAACTACGGAATTTTAAAAAAGATTTGGAGTTAAAGTAGTTAGAAGTTCTGTTTATCATCCACAAAGTAATCCTGTGGAAAGAATGCACAGAACATTGAAGAGGATTCTTCGTGTCCTATGTCTGGATGCAATTCCAGATTGGGAGAAAATTCTTCCTCAAGCCCTCTTTGCCCTAAGGACTGTTATACACGATAGTACTGGGTTTTCATCAGCTGAACTAGTTCACGGGAAAAATCTAAGGACACCTGTGATGTTATTGTACGAGAAACTGACAGAAGAAGAGCCTGTAGAAAGCAGTGTTGTGGATTATGTATTTGAACTCATTAATAGAATGAAAAGATGCCAGGAATTGGTAATCCTACACATGGAAGATGCCAAACAAAAACAGAAGTTGTGGTATGATCGCGTGACCGCTAAGCGTCAATTTCAACCGGGTGAACTGGTTTTGGTCATAGCTCCATCCAGGCCTAACAAGTAATCTGTTCAGTGGGTTGACCCTGGAGAAATAATGCAACAACTCTCTGAGACAAATTATGTGGTCAAATTCCCAGAGGATAAAACCCACGTTTATCATGTTAATATGCTAAAACCTTATCACCAACGAGAGGAAAATATTATATTATTGTGCATTAATCCTTTAAAGCATGACGAAGAAGAAGACATACCTAGTTTGAACTTAAAAACGAAATGTCGGGATGGTCCAAAATCATCAGCGATGTGCAGTTAAATTCAAAATTATCTCAAATTCAACGAGGACAGCTCAAAGAACTTTTATATGAATATAGTAATCTTTTTTCGAATATTCCTGGATGTACCGATTTAGCTGAACATGATATTGAATTAGAATCTGAACGAGTGATTGTTGCTAAGCCTTATCGTATGTCTCCTCGACAAATTGAAATTCTCAAATCAGAAGTTAATAAGATGTTAGAACTGAAAATAATAGAGCCAGGAGAATCTGACTTTACATCTCCATTAATACTTGTTGAAGCTCAGAGAAAGGAAGCAAGGCCCTGTATCGATTCAGAAGGTTGAATAAAGTAACTCGGATACAATTCTTTCCATTGCCTAATATCGAAGAACTTTTAGAAAAAGTATCGGCAGCTAAATATATCTCTATCTTGGATCTCACTCGAGGGTATTGGCAAATACCCCCGAGTCTCCGAGCGCAAAGGTACGCAGCGTTTGTGACAACATTTGGAACTTTTAAACCATTGAGGTTACCTTTCGGTCTGAAAAATGCGCCCTATTACTTCAGTCGACTAATGGCTAACTTATTAAGAAATTGTGAAGACTTTGCAGTTCCCTACCTAGATGATATAGCTATCTTTTCACTAGCCTGGGATGATCCCCTAAAACATCTAAAAGATGTATTTGATCACCTACGCTCCTCTAAACTACATATCAAGCCATCCAAATGTCAATTTGCTCAAGCATGCGCTAAACATCTTGGACATTTGGTAGGCCAAGGTTTAAGAACACCTGGAGAATTGAAGGTTCAGGTCATCAAAGATTTCCCGATCCCCACTAACAAGACGCAAGTTAGAGCCTTTTTTAGGATTATCTGGCTATTATAGAAGATATATTCCCGAATTCTCTCAGTAATCGCAGCTCCACTGACAAATTTACTTAAGGGCCGAAATCGAAAATCAACCGTTGACTGGAATAGTTCTTGCCAGAATGCATCCGAGGAGCTCAAGGCAAGACTATCTTAAAATCCAGTTTTATACATTCCCGATTTCACAAAAAACCCTTCATCATTCAGTGTGATGCATCCAATCTTGGAATAGGCGTTGTGTTGTTGTATGTATGTGAAAACGAAGAACATTCCATCATGTTCCTGAGCAAAAAGCTGTCGCTTGCAGAACAAAAATATAGCACTACGGAAAAAGAATATGCAACCATTATTTTTGCCGTGCAAAAGTTGAAATGCTATCTTGATGGACACGAAAAATTTGTCATACAAACTGACCATAATCCCTTGGTCTGGTTAGAGAATAATACTGGGACTAATCCTAGACTTTTAAGGTGGGTCTTAATTTTGCAAGCATTTAATTATGAGATTACTTATCGGAAGGGAAAACAAAATCACAGAATGCTGATAGTTTAAGCCATATTCCTTAAAACTTGAAAAAAACACACACTTGTAATGAGAATTAATGAAAAAATAAGAATTTTCTTTGTATTTTTTTTTTTTTTTTTTGTCTAGAATGATTGGTATTTTTATATAAGTATTAATATTTGATTTTAGTATTTTAATTTGTTTGATATTTTGTCTTTTTATTTTAAAATTTGATATTTTTATTGGTATTTTAAAATTTGATATCTGGTATTAGTATTTTAAACTTTTGTATTTGTATTTTGATGTTTGGAATTTTTTGTTTTAAATTTTGGTATTAATATTAAATTTTTTTTTTTGATATTTGTATGTTAATCTTTTGATTATTAATATTTGTATTTGTATTTTAAAGTCTGCATTTGGTAGCAGTATTTCACCAAATGATATTTTGTATATGTTAAATTTCACATAGATTAGTATGGATAAGTTTAATGCCTTCCTTAAAATAAGGTACTAATTTCGGATAGAACAGGTACTTGCATGTTATTTTTTTAAATGTTTTTTTCTCCGTTTAAAAGAAAAGGATTTCAAGAAATAATTCTTAACTCTCTACTGCTGCATAAACTGATCCTATGACAAGTGTTTTTCAGGTATCACAGTAAAACTTTCCACTCAACTATCGTGAAAAGTTTTCTCCAGGATGGGAGGAAATAATTAGTCTGTAACGGCGTGGCACATAGTACACTAGGAGGCTTGACACATAGCTCACGATAGACTAGAAAGAGGGCGCTGCTGTGAACTATTTTGGCCTTTGAGTGGGAAGGAGAGAAGAAGAAGAAGGTGGTCTCGAACGTAAAATGGAGGAAGCTCCCTGTAGTTCCCGATGCGATTTTTAATTGTAAATGAAATTGTAAATATAGTGATGTGTTTTGAAGGAAATAATAAAAACGGTAAATCCGGTTAATTAGAGGTGATTAATTCAAATACAAGACGATCTGACATGGTGCTTCAATAACTATTTTCCAACTTTTGGCATCAATCTCGTCAGATATAACCCGAAATCTCCCCTGTTAGTAGTGTCCAGTCGTTTTCTTTCTTTTATTTTAGAGTTTAGCAACCACACTGAAGCTCCTTTTCACTAGGAAAAGAAATTAAATACTCCATAATTTGGGATAAATAGAAAGCATGTCTTTTTAAAGCCAAAATTGCTGACATCCGTTTTTAAACTTTACTTTAAGATCTCAATTACGGCCCACTTCGATCAGTTCTTCTTGTAATATAATTTTTTTTTTTTTTTTTATCAAAGGACCATATGTGTTTATTGCCTACTGTTTTAATTACCATAGTCAAAGCATTCTCAAACCTAGTTTCAGAATCTGAATAAAGGGTGCTTAAATGTTGAACGTAAATTAAAACGCCATTTTCCTAGCAGATTATCCGTGGGCAATTGAGAAACTAGGAAAATTAGGGACGTAAAATATTATACTCCTTAGGCTTAACTCTGGCACATGAAACGCTGAAATGATGGTCTTTGTTTTAATAAAATTTATATTGTCACCTTGTAAAAATTAACCTCATTTAATATAGTAAATAAATCTGTTAAATATGTAAATTCTGGTTTCCATTTGATTAAATTTTCCTTTAAAACGATCTGGTTTAATGAGAGCAGCTATAGTATTTAACTATGGTAAAAGTAACCCCATCTACACCTCATGTGTGTGGATCCCCAAATTATTCTTTCGCTGATGTGGACTCTTTGTATGTCGTCATAGACCCCAAGGGGGTTGATATGGACTACTTTGGGAATCACTGCACTAAACCAAAGAAGTTCACGATTTCAGTCGCAACCTTAACTGATTCTGCACCAACCAGATTGAAATAATGTGCAGCACACAGCACATAATTATAGGGTCCAATCAGATAAGCCGGTTGAGAATTTCTCTTAGAAAAAAATTTGCACGTCAGACAAAAAACACTACCAATACTAATTGAATAACATGGCTAAGATTTTTCCAACAACTGGACATTTTAAAGTTTTTTAATGAAATGATTATTCGTAAATGATCTCTTTGGTTCTTTGTATTCTCTTACTGAAACAGAACATAAATCATCATTTGGATCTTTATTTTGAAAATAACTTATTTCATGTGAAAGGATATAATCAATAAAATTATTACTTATTGATTTAGAGCCCTTGAACGTAAAGCCCACGTCAACGTATTTCTCAAACTCGAATTTTTTTTAACACTTTTCAATCGGGCATTACTGATGTCCTCTGGCTGAACATCTTTTTCAGAAGGCTGCTGGTCATCTAGATCTTGCATATTTTCATTATTAATATTTGCTTGTGTTTCTTCGTTTTCTTTAGTTAAGTTTTTTTCCCTTATACTTATTAATACGTCGGCGTTTGTTATATTCTTGTTACTTTGTTCCACTGCAAAAAAAGTCAAAATTTTGACACATTTAATTTTTTCTTTTTCTCGATTTAACAGTAATTTTCGTTTTTTCCGCTCCACTTTTATGTTTTTTTATCAGACATATTTATAGTGTATACTAAGAACTTAGTTTTCTTGAAAATAAATTTAAAAGTTTAGGTCATAAAACTATTATAATACACAACCGACTGTTCTTAATAAAATAAAATATTCTAATTTTTACTAAAGAAATATACTATATTTCTGAGATAATTTTTTAAAAAAAGTACCTAGCTTATTTAAAAAAAATCTCATTGTCTATACTCGCTAAAACCTAACCCGCTGATTATTTTTTAGCCCATCTACTTAAAGGGGTTTTTATAAAAATAAAATTGAGTTATTTGCCCCACTTTAAATAAATATTGTTTTTCCGTTGTCATCCATTATTTGCTGTTGCTACCTATACTTAAAAAACCCGATTTATTACGAAAATCATGACCACTTTACTTTTATCCATAATATTCGTATGAAATCTCCGTAATCCACATAAAATGTGTGAGTGTTATTTTTTTCCATCCTATAAAAGTAATTAAGTTACTCACCCCAAATTTTATGATAAAATACATACTTATCTAAAATCTCCCGATGGTTTCAATCTTTGAAAATACAGAAAAAATACTTAATCATAACTTCAATATCTTCCTACTTAAATAACTTAGGAATGTGTGTATTGGTACTTACTTTTTACTTGAATAAACAGGTACTTTTTAATTTCAGGTATTATGCACAGGTCACAGCAACAAATCAGTATATTATTTTTAACTTACAATTATTATTGCGCAAAAGTAAATGGCTGCAGAAATAGTGCCAATACGTTTGCATAAATGCTCGATGTTCGTCGGCGCCGCTCTGATAGTCCCTATGTCTATTAGTTATTAATTTCCGCATATTCGGTGGTAGAGCGAAAGGACAAAAGTAAATTGTTCCTGCACTCGAAAATAAAAATAAATTACATATAGTATTTGCATTTTTTATTGATTTATTATTTGATTACTATTTTGAATGTAAGCATCTTTTTCTGTTAATTATTTTCGACGGGGAATGGGGGCCCCTGGGCTGCAGCCCATACGTAGATCCGGCCTTGGTTTGGATGTTCTATCTCAAACAATTCCGTCCCATTCAGTTAAGTTTTTCTTGGCACGGCGTTTTATATATAGATGTAGTACAGTCGAACTTCCATATAACGAACCTCTTTATTACGAATTTTTCTATACAGCGAACTCTTTTGCGGAACCATGAACATTTCACGAATTTCTTCGTAAAATAACCTCTCTAGCGGAGTGCATTTTCTATGTAACGAACTTTTTCTTTTATGACTTAATTTTTTGTCTCCCTATTTTTAAAGTACTTCTGGATATTTCGTTATTCTCTTTTAATGTATTTTAAGGTGGTCATAAATCTTGGAACTGGTTTTAACAGGGGCCTGACTCACCCAGAACAAAAAAATTGTCGTAATTTTTTAAATTAAGAACTCAAATAAAATTAACAGATTTTATGAGTAATTAAATTTAAGGATGCATATGGTAACGTACATTTAAAATTTCTAGTTATAATATAATGTATGTTTAAAATTATTACTTGTCTGCTTTAAATTAGAAAATGTCCATATAAAACTGATTAATTTTAATGTAAAATTATTTTCATGGCACTCTTTTGTCTTGTTTTTCTTCCTATTATTTTTTTATGGGTAAGATAAATAAAACAAATATACATTAATTTACAAAAAGGTGTGAATAATTTATTTTCTTATTATGTAGTATTTATGACTTTAAAATTTGTTTTATGCGGTTTATAAATAAAATTGAAAATGAACCTCTATATAATGAATTTTCCATATTACAAACTTTTTTCCCAAGATTCAGCGACTTCATTATATAGAGGTCCGACTGTATATTAAAAACAGTGGCATACACAAGAACGGGGTTTGGGAAGTAAACAGATTTTTACCATAGAGATTAACCCTTGGTGTTTCCTGTCTCTCTCGTCAACTAGTTTTTTAGAAAATAACCCCCTTCCATTAAAGAGGTCACTGATTAAAATCATTCATGTAAACTTTTGAAACCTCTTTTCTCACTAAGTACTGAAGTTAGGAAATTTAATGCAAACTCGAAATGCAGTTGAATAATTAGTGAGCTTTTTATGTGGTTACAAGTAAAGGTTAGTACCTTTTATGTGATTACAAGTAAAAAAAAATTTGAAGAATATGTGCAGTTTTTTTTTATGTCCAAATTATTCAGATAATTAAATATTTACTTATATGTCATAACTGAACAATAAATTGTTTATATAAGATTTACATCCTTGAGTCACTGTCTTTAATTGCAATATATTTTGCAGCAGTTAGTTGTTTTTTTTTTAAAGAAACCCATGGATTACTTGTATAATGAGAAGAATGACCAGTAAAATTAAATTGCTAAAGTAATTATTTTTATTAATTTTTAGAACTCCCCAATTTTGTAAATGTGATGTAGAATCATTTTCCCTTTTTGTGTAATATTTTAATTCAAATTTATTTCAATGTTATTTTATTATTTTTATGTAATTTATATTTAACAAACGATTTGCTTGAAAATAAATTTATTCATACCTAGTTTAATTCATCATTTCCTAGTTAAGTTCATGTCATCATTCATAACCACAAGAGTGCTTTTTGGCACATTTTCTATTTTGACAAAAGCATTCCACATAAAGTATTTGCTCCATCAAAGCATTATCATATAAAGCAATACATAGAACATTATTCAATAACTACTTCCAATGAATTCGATTTTAAACTAAAAATCATGATTACATGCATTCACTAATGTTGTTTGTCTAGTTTTAAAATATGAAAAAACACATTCAAATATAAACCACAAAAAGTGAATTTTTAGACTCAATCTATAGAAACATTTTATTTGGAGAGAAATTTGTTTATTTACTACCTGTTTAATAACAATAGAAAATTTAAAGCAAAGTTTCTAACTTCATATGATCCATTAAACAGCAATGAATCGAATCAAGCTATCCAAACATCTTACTTACAAACGATGGTCAAGTGACAAAGATGTAATTTCAATTGATATTTCACACTTCTGCATTCCACATCCATACAAACACTTCTTCAATGAGGGTGTAAAGGCTCAATACTACTGAAGCCACCCCACATCAGTGAGTTGAAAGTCAAATATGCATTTGCTATCTAGGTCTTGATCAGTGGCGTGATGGAGAATATTAGGGTTCCCCTGCAGTCAGGTTTTGGGTCCCAAACCAGATGATATCAGGCTTTTGCATCTCTGGGGTGTACGTGCCACTGGTCTTATTGTCCACTTGAATTTCATAGGCAGAGGTGTAGCTACCACCATACCAATGATACGGGCCCACCCAAAATTTAATATTTTGACACTTCTAAATAAGTCCTACAGATGTGATAATTATTATTGCATTTCCAAAGAAGGTTTATATAGGGCCCACTCAGGACTAGCTATGCCAGTGTTGATAGGCAACGCTTTTTCTACATAATAGCCTTCAGAGCGTCTAAAACCAATGAGCTACAAGCCAGTCACTAAATAGTTGCTGTATCAAAAAGGATAATGCAGCTACTTTAATATGATACAAAAATAAATTGAATTTTAGACCTTATTTTTTAAAAAGATCATAATTTTTTTTTTACCGTATTTTTAGAAAAATATTCTAATACTAATTTTAGCAATAGAAAGAAAAGAATAAAAAGACTAATTTTAGAGAGCATTAGATCTAGATAGCATTACAAATGCAATTAACATTATGGTGAATAAATCTAGTTAGAGAAGTGAACCAATTTGATTCCTTACAAAGTGAAAGTAAGCAGTCTGGTTTAAAATAAAATAGCATCTATTTATATTAATGAAAAGCAATCAAATGAAGAATTGCAAACAAGCTATTAAAATACAATTGTAATGTAATTCAATTTCTACAAAATTTAAAATAAAAATATAGACTAAAAATTTACAGCAACCACATTCAATGTTACCAAAATGACTACTTAATTTGGGAAAATCTGATTGAAGCATAAAAAAGATTAGTGCAAGAAAAAACACTAAGTTTCAAACGTTCTAAGTTTTCTCTCTCTTCACTCAAAAGCACATAAGATCACTTTTAACCTATTGCTGATACTAAAAAATTTTTTCTGCAGCTCCATGTAAAAATAAGTTTTTATATATATTCTAAATAAAAAGCATAGATGTTTCTTCAATTCAGTAATTCTTTTTAAAAGATATAACTCTCCCAGAAATATTTGTCATTCATTGATGTTTGTGTTGTTTTATTGTGATCCATCTCTTTTGGTATATTTATAATAATCAGAAAATTTGATTCATGCAGATGAAAAATAAATATTCTGTACAGAACTTAAATATTACAATCAAGGAAAAGATAAAAAGTCCTGTCACTGGTGAGATTATTTAAAGCATGTGAAAAAGTTTTCCCAAGCTTTTCTATATGTGTTTGTAACACATAGTATTTGCTTAAAAAAAAATGATTTATAGGAATCTTTTCCCCATTTTCAAACAATGTGACAACAAACTATGTGTGTGTGGCTGGATTGTTTTTTATGAGGCATAAATTAGTTCATTACTGTTTGATATTGCTTTTAAGTTTAAAACCAGTATCAAACAGTAATCAACAAATTCATGCGCAAGAAAGGAAAGGAATAAGTTCCCTTCCTCAGTGCAAAACTACAGAATTTAAATAATACTGTAAAAGATTTAAATTTGGAAATTGATATTGTAAAAAATGTAGAGGAAATATATCTTCAATTTAAAAGTGTCACAACATAATTTTAATTTTGACAACAAATTAAGATTGAAAGTTGTCTAATATCAGTTTATTATCAGAACTTGACAGTCAAGTAATTGAGTGTCACATTATGGTTATTAAGATTTTTTTTATGAGAGTTACTTATATACATTTTACGAAAAAAAATTTCAGTCAGTATAAGACTTAAAATTTTCAAAACAAGCGATGCCATAAGTAAAAATGCATTACTGTAAATTATGTTGATATGCATACACATATTTTATGAAAAGAGTTGTAAAATAAATTATACTTGATGAATTTACTACATTGAATGTGATCATGAAAAAAAGATAATCATAATTCTTTTATGGTCAAATCCAATGCCTCTTTTTACCTTCCAAATGTCCTGTTATTTAACTCAAAACTAATCAATATTCATTCTAATTTCTTAACATTTTGGAAATACCTGTATTAATTTGAAATATATACTTGTAATAATGTTTGCTGCTTACTTGGTAAGATTCAAACAATAATGTGTCTCATATCTATACTTAAGCAACTCATTGACTGAAGTTCGAACATTTTAATAAGAAACTCCAAAGACAAATTAATGATTTGCATGCAATTATGAACCATTAATTAACCATTTAACTGGGTATGAGGAAGTATTTTGTCATACACAAACAACTACTGCAAGTGGCATGACAAAATATTTACAATAGCTATAACCACTAGAAGAAAAAAAGTTCCATTTGAAAACGAGTGGAACAAATTTTTTTTTTAATACAATGCTTTGTTTATAGAATCGATCACTTTACAAATGTGAGAACTGCAAACTAAAGAAAAAACATAAGCAGTGTGCATCAAAGCTTTATTTAGCATACAAAATAATTTGGCTAAAACAGCATGTATAAAAGCATGCACAATTCAAAAATTTAATTACAAACGTAGAAAAGCACTAAAATTCTGGTAAAATGTACAACCAGGAACTATAGGAAACAGTCTTAATACATTCTGTAACAAAACGTATATGGCATACAATATATCCCTTTACAAAACACAGTGCAGTATACAAATGTTAATTTCATCAAAAATTCATCAGATGCAAAAAGTAATCAATACTTCTTGAAGGCACTAAAAATTTAAAATGTTCATGGTCTGGAAAGGACAGTGAGAAAAAGTTGTATACAAAAATATCTCCTCACCTCTGAAACAAAAATGTGATTCAAAATATTTTACTTGAGATAGAAAGTGACCTTAGAATTTTCAAACAAAAATATCCAGTTTTTACTTATATACATTAGATCTTATACATGTAAATATTTCCCAAACTGAATAAAATGAAACGAAAATACATTTTTGAGCAATAATATACACACACACACAAATTATGATTATAAACTGAGATAATGGAATTGGAAATACTGGATCCATTAATAGAAAATCAATTTATCACATTAGTAACATCTGCAGCACTAATATAGTGCACAGTATTCTCCAATTCAATTCAATACATTGAAGAAAAATAATACTATTACAAAGAAAATACATTTGAGCGATTTTTAAAATGCTATGCAACACTGAGAGTAAATATAAGGCAAAAAGTTCCTTCACATTATAATTCATACATGACATTCATATCACATGTGATTACAAGTTAATGAAAGACTCAAAAACACATGGCTTCCAGAAGTATCCATTCAACTAAAATTAAAAATGCTGTCACTTTTTGAGTTCTGCTTATATTCCTCAAGGGATTATTGTTCCATGACTAAATTGCTTTTTCTATCCAAAAGCACTTTTGAAAATAACTAATCTCAATGGAATAATTTTTCCAAGTCAATCAACAGCATTTCCAGATGGAGAGAAAAAAATCATACACAGTTGACTTGTGTATTCTTTTTCTGAAAAAAAAGTTAAATTTTATTTTCAGTCACCAAGTAAAAAAAAATATTAAATTCTTAAAAAATTATGAGATCTTTTAATGCACATTTTCCATATGAACTCTTATAACATAATTATTAGATACGAGTCTGTATTTTCAAGTCCACCTCCTTTTAGAGTTAGTATTACAAATTTTAAGAAACTCTTAGCTCATTATACTAAAACATGTTCCAGCTAATAATACAGGTGAAAAAAAAACATTTTACTCAAAATAAATTGCAAAATTGATTTTTAGAGTAAAAATAGGTTTTAAAAAAAAGAACGAAGATAAATTATTTTTCTCAAAATTTCCTAAATTCAGACATCAATAAAGCATTTAAATATTCAAACACATTCAGTCATTCACTATAATTTTAGCATTCTTTAAATTATTAATTGATAACAAAGCAAAACAAGAAATAGTAATTGAAAGAATTTTGTGCTCTAGCAATTAAACAAATACAGTCGGACATTTCTTTAACAAAGTCCTGAAAAAAGTTTGGAATGTGGAAAATTCTTTAAAAAGAGATTAATCCTTCAATATTCTTCTGCTCTTGGTTTGAGGAAAAAGTTCACAAAACTGAGAATCATAAAATGGTCAGACTGTTTTATTACTGTTGCACTTTTGGCAACAAGCTGTTGACCTTGGCATGAGAGTTTCATTGGAACCACCAACCAGCTGGTCCACAGCTATGTCTTGTATATGTTAGATGACCAGAAATCTATTTGGGATAGTTGTTAAGCGTTTTTCTTCCTATCCTTTGTTGTTTGAAACCCACAAAAGAGATTGCAGCATATCCCCTTCCCCCAGATGGAAGTCGTTTTTCAGCTATTACTGCAATTGCACATCTCCAGTAGTTGGATGACTGTTTTGTAATATAGCCAGTCAATTGTAGAAATGGCAGGTCCATTTGAAACATACACCATACTCATTTGAATCACTGGTCATGATTTATAGGGGAATTCTTAGACTTTTCAAGAAGTGTTAGGCTGTACTACATCTAGTGCTCCAATTTCTAGGTCAATACTTACAGTGACACACACAGCAGTGGTAAATCATCCATGCTAACCTTGATTGCTGTTTTGAGGCAGAGTGATTTGATCTGCTCACATTTGGGACCTGAGACTATTCTATGCACTCATAAGATGGTTGAAACAAAAAGGAATCCCTACTTGGACCAGTCATTAAACAATTTTGGCGTCTTTTTTTTGGAACATGAGGGAGAAGAGGTAGCTGAACACTCTAAAGCAACATAAGGGCTTTTGTTGATGGACGTCATAACTTTAAACATCAGCCACATGACAAGTTGGTCCTCCCTTCTGCAAATTTCCACACCATACCAATGTGAAGACTTTGAACCACAACAAACATAATTGGAATCAGCTCTCTACATAGCAGGTCTTCAATGGCACCAGGACTTGAACTCGTGACTCGATGGTCATGAGTTCATGACCACTACCACTCATTTACTGCAACCACATGGAATGTTCCCACAGAGAAAAAATCATTTAATGCATTCTCAAAAGAGCTTGTAACAAACAATAAATTCTTTCAAAATGTAACTATCGATATACAATTGGGATGCTAACATCACTGATAATAGCATCCCAATCAACAGCAAAAAAGGAATTGCATTGTCAATAAATGCATCAATACTTAATCTAGAATGCTGATGAAAATTAATATACAGAAAATTTTCCACACTATATTTTAGCTAAATATTTTCCACATACAAGATTTTCACTACAAATCTTATATATTCTTTTAAAACCTTTCCTAAAATAAAACTAATTTTGAAATAACTAAGAATAAATAAATGAAAATATATCCCACTTTTCACTATCTTCATCAATAATTAATCAGCAATTATTATAGAGATATGTTTCGATATAGGACGTTGGAACAAATCCTTCCTCAAAATTCCTCTTCCTTACACGCGTCCAGCCATCTCCTTGATCCAATTCCACAATGTCAAATTCTTCACCTTCTACCACACCAATGGACCCTTCACTTTGGCCTATAAAAACAAGCATTTAAAAATATGACAAAGGTTTAAAAGTATCCAACCCATCATTAATAAACAATATGCAAAATTAATCCTTACATAGTGAATGAAAAAAATCTTAAAGATTACTGTCTAAAAGAGCAAAGATGAGAACAAATATTCTTAAGTTTTGGTGAGAATTAATCTAAATATAGTACAATATACATAAAAAACAATTCTAAAAAATATGAAACTTAAGAACTAATAAAACGATACAATAAAAAAACAATTTAAATATTAATTTTTGAGAAAATTTTTGATTGTTTTGTGACAAATGAATTTAAGTTCATATTAACAATGAAATTTTTTTATTGCTTTATAGAGTGTTCTTTGAATCCAAAACTCAACATTTTTTATATTTAATATTCTATTAATTACAACTACTTAACATGCAAATAAAACAAGGACAAAAAAATGAGCTGAGAGGCATAAAAACCTCAGTTAAAATTAAATACATAAGCTATATCGGCAAATCTATAGAATTTCTATAATTATTTGTAGAAATTATATCAGTCATGAAATAGCAACAGTCATCCCATGTTATGTATATTTATGCAATTACTATTTGTTGACCATTATGACAAAATAAAATACCTGTGAAGGGATAGAGAGCTTTCCCAGTTCCTAAAACTGCATCAAACTCATCATTGTACTCATACTCATTTTCAAACTCAGGATCAGGATAGTGTTCTGCTTCATCAGTTATGCTGGGTTGACTTGTTCCGATTCCGCTCTCTGGGCTGTTAGAAGACCTAAAACACTCATTATTTTTATAAAAAAATATAACAATGATGAAAAACTACAGTCCCTGGCCAAATTATTAGACGCACTCCTGTTTTTTAATAATTAATTGTTTTATATAAGTTTATATGCAATACTTTCACATTTAAACATAGATCTAATGTATTTTTAATGAGGAAATTTATTATATATTTTGTTTTTGTACTTAATTTTTACACATGGCAACACACACACACACAAAGTTAATAAATTCTCACACGAACGTAAACAAGTCTAAACTCGGTCGAGTCGCGTTCGCACATGCTTCAGTTATGGACATGTTTCTGCGGGTTAATGTGCTTTGATTGTTAATTTAGCCGTTTTATATTACAGTTATCTGTTTATTTTGTGTGCGGCATTTAAATAATCAGTTTGTACACTTTCAGTATGGGTAAAAAAGGCCATCTTTCACCATGTAAGAAAGCAGATGTAGAGGCCCTTGTGAATGCAAAATTGTTTTCAAACCGTGAAATATCACAAAGGTTGAGAGTTTCTGAAGTTAGTGTACGACGCATAAAGAAGAAAATTGAGTCAGGGGAAGAATTGAGCAAAAAAGAAAGAAAAAATACGACAGAAAGCCTATTTTCATCCCAAGGTCAGAAAGATCTTTAAAGAAAATTTGCCTTGAAAACAGATTTGCTGCCACAAAAGTGATAAAATCACAACTCCAAGATATTAATGTGAATGCTTCTGAACGCACTGTTCAAAGAAAATTAAAATATTTAAATTTTAAGACCTGCCGCCCTGCCAGGAAAAGCCCAAGTTAATCCCTGCAATGAAAACAAAGCTTCTGAATTGGGCCAAACAGCGGCGTGATAAAGATGTGGACTTCTGGAGATCGGTATGTTGTTATAATTTATTCACAAACAAAGAGTTTAACCATTTTCTATGATTACAGAAGAAACAGCAAAGATGTTTATTTATTATTTTTTATTTTTGATAGGTCTGCTTCAGTGATGAAAGCACATTTGAAATTTTGAAGAACAAAGCTCAGTTTGTGTGTTGTCGTGGTGGAGAAAAGTTTCATTCTGACTGTGTTGTTCAGACTGTGAAACACCCTACAAAAATAATGATTTGGCCAGTCATCAGTGGCAAGGGTACTGGACGTCTGTATGTGGTTAAAGGTATGATGCAGCAAGAAAGTACAAAGATGTCTTGCAAAATCGCTTGATTCCGCAGCTAGAAGATTGGTTTCCAAATGGAGAACCATACATTTTTCTGCAAGATGGAGCTCGCTGCCATACAGTTCAGCCTATCAAAGCTTTTTTGGCAGAGTAAAATATCCCTCTGTTGTATTGGCCCTGATATGAACCCAATCGAAAACATTTGGGAGTTAATGATAATAGAAGTGGCTAAAGATGTGATTACAAATAAAACACAGCTATTAGAAAGAATAATTTACACGTGGAATCATCATCCTCAAATGCAAGAGACAGTACAGTTTTGTATTAATAGCATGCCACGCAGAATTGAAGCTCTCACAGAGGCTAAAGGGGGCTTAACAAAATATTAATATTTAATTATATTTGTTCCTGTTTTCTTTCAAGAGTCAATAAATACATATTTTTTTCTTTAATGATGATGTTTTATTTGTGATAATAATAGATTATTAAATGGACAACCAAAAAACATATACTGTATCTGATAAATATAAAAACCCTGTATAGTATCACCTGATAATTAATATTTTTTATAAAATCTTATAGTGTGTCTAAAAATTTGGCCAGGGACTGTAAATAAAAAGATTTAAAATAGATTGATTTGTTTGATGAAATAAGAAAGTAAGATACCCATCTCATGAATAAAAAATGAAAACAAATGAGCAATGGAAATTTTTAAATAGGAGATTTCACTAGAACAGCGGTCATCAAAGTGGTGGTCCACAAGGAAATTTTGCTGGTCCCCAGAAAAATATGGAATATGCTTACTCATCATGTTAAGTTTTAAGATGCATTGAGAAACATATAATTCAATTCATAAAAATATGGAAAATGTGTGGTAACATGGTAATATATGGATAATAGATACGTTTGCAGCGAAATTTCAACATAATCATTTTAGCATGCATCTAATCGAAAGCCTCATCGACATATGGTCCGACGAAACTCTCAAATTTAAATTTATTCATCCTTATCAAAATCTCAGTTTTGGCTTTCCATAAAAAGTAAATACCCTTTTTTAGTGAAAAGCAATAAAAATACTAATTCAATTCTCTACAACTTATTTACGTGAAAAAAAAGACCTTTTCATCTGTCAACGCCATCAAAACACGGTACCGATATCAGCTTGAAATAAATGCAGTTCTCCATCTTACAGTACAACGTTGGATCCAAATATCTCTATTATCTTATTTCAAGTAAGCAGGGCATCACACTAAGAATGTATATTGTAAAAAATTTGATATATTTTTACTATTTTTTAAATGTTTTGTTTTTAAAGATTTTGTTTATTTTATTATGATTTTTAAATAAAGCTTTCATAATTTGGTTACAATTAATAGTTTCATTTTTTAACTAGTTACATTTTATGTGTTCTTGGGTCACAATTTTTCTTATAAATATATTTAACATTTAAAAATCCTGTTAGTGGTCCACGGGATTTAAATTATGAATTTACTGGTCCGTAAGGTCAAAAAGTTTGGCGACCGCTGCACTAGAGAAGGTCTGAACATATTTAAACAGAGGGAAAATGTAAATATTGTTACGAATTTTGTGTAAACAGTGTAAATAATTTGTATTTGAGTGTTTAATGCATTTATAATAAATGTTATATTTATTTCATGTTAAAATTGCACTATTCACAAGCAATGCTGCCCCTTATATTATAATGACGATTCAATGAGAACTTGGCGAATTCTTGGCGGTAGAACCAAGTTGGCATCATTTTTGGAGACCAATTTGGCGACTATTTTAGCGACTTTGGCGACCATGTTGTCGAGTTCGGAACCCTCTGCAATCTTCTAGAAAGTAGTAGATCTCTCCACTAGTGTCACGTTCAATGACATGAGCGGTTATAATTCTGGAAGTTTCTTTCGCGCCTATAAAAGAAGATTCTCGCCCCGGTATGGGAGGAGTCTTGATTAAGCCAGTGAGTAGTGAGGATTGTTTTGACTAGCGAGATTAGCTCGGCTGTGCTTGTGAATAATCTTTACGTACGTGTATTTTTAAACACTGGTGATTGTGTTTGATTGCTGTTGAAGGTGTGAAGACCTTCGGATATTAACCCTGTGAATATTGCTGCTGAATCCTGTATTTAAAGGATTGAATTTTCGATAATAAATTCACATCGCTCTTAAAGAACTGTTTATTTTCTTTGTGATGGTTTTGCATAAAATCCTCGAATCCAGATCTACGTAACAGTTTGGTGTCAGAAGTGGGATTTTATGCCAATAACAGGAGCCATGGATGAACAACTGAAGGCTTTGTTGGAAGGCATTAATGCCTTGAAAAGCATTATTGGAAATGTTGAGAAAAGACAAGAAAAGCTGAGAAATATTCTAGAAAAGAAAATAGAGCAAGTTGAGGAAAGATATGAAAGAGTGGCTGGAAATTTTAGCCTTATTCCACAACAAGTAGAAGATTTTGAAAAGAAGCTTCTATGTTGCGGAAATGCGGCAAATGAAAGAAAGTTTGTCCTTGCTGCTCCAGTATCTGTACCTCTGCCTCACCAGTATCAGTGAAACTGTACACCTATGAGGGAAAAACCAACTGGGAGGTGTACAAGATTCAATTTGGTATAATTTCTGAAGCCAATTGATGGACTGAAAAGGTCAAATCATGTCAGCTAGTAAGCATCCCTTAGAGGAGAAGCTGCTGAATTTGAACTCCCTTTATAATTCTCTGGATCTTCAGTTCAGCCAGAAATTCTCCAAAGACTATGTCCGCCTGCAGATGAAAACAAGACATCAGAAATCCGAAGAAAGTTTGCAGGAGTATGCCTTTGAATTGCAAAGGCTCACCACCTTAGACTTTTCAGATTTCTCAGCAAATGTGCGAGAAATGATTTCTCTCGAGTATTTCGTGGACGGGCTAAAGGATGAAGAAATCCAGATGGCTGTAAGAATGGCAGATGTCAAAGATCTTAAATCTACACTGTTATATGCCCTAAAAGTTGAGGCCCCTATTCAAGCCAGTTGCATAGACCGCCATTCCATCCGAGAAGCTAGAGTGACGGCAGATGAGCCCTGTGAATCTCCATGTATAAAGGAAATTGAAAGAGGAAATGCAAGCTTTAATAGCTCAATGTCAGAATCGGAGGAGACATAGCATCACGTGCTGGGGGTCTGGTAAATCAGGGCATCTCAGAAGTAACTGCCCCCGAAACAATAAGGAAGATCGCAGCACCAAGTACTGGGGGCACAGTGGAGAAGGACACCTAAGAAATAACTGCCCCCCAAGTAAATCAGAAAGATCCGCACCATGCAAATGTTATCGAACCAAAGAAAGTGTGTAGTCACCAAAAAGGATTAGCACATGGAAATATTGAAGCCCCTTTACATGGAGTGACGAGAGCCTCCGTAAAGATCAACAGGCTGATCCCGAGATAAAACAATCATAGAATTCAAAGAGCCGTCCAACGAAAAGCCCAGCTGTAAAGACATCGCCCCTTTCCATCCTACAACGAAACGTTACAGGGCTCTTTGGACACGCTCCATCTGAGAAATGGTGTTTTATATAGAAAATGATAGTCTGATGACGGAAAGACATTCAGCTGGCAATTAATACTCCCAAAGACAAGAATTTCTACAGTCCTTAATGAACTCCATGGCAGTACTACTGGAGGTCATTTTGGTGTTATGAAGACCTTACAAAAAGTTCGTGAGCGTTTCTAATGGAATAATATGTAGAGTGACGTTGAAAAGTGTTTTTGCATATGTGATCCTTGTGCTCCACGCAAAGGTCCCAGAAAAAACCAACTAGAGGAAGACTGCAGCTGTATAATGTGGGAGCGCCTTTCAAACGAATAGCTTTTGACATCCTAGGTCCACTTCCAAGATCATCAGATGTCAACAACAACATCCTGGTTGCCATGGACTACTTCACTAAGTGGCCTGAAGCCTATCCTATTCCCGACCAAGAGGCCTCGGCAATTGCAGAGGCTCTAGTTCAACACTGGATCACATGATTCGGGGTCCATCTACAACTGCACTCCGATCAAGGGAGAAACTTTGATTCTGCAGTTTGCAAGAGAGTGTGAAATACTCACCATCGACAAAATCCGGACCACAGCATTGCATCCTCAATCTGAGGGCATGGTAGAGAGGTTCAATCGGACCATCCTGAACAGCCTCTCTCCTGGTATCCAGTAATCAACACGACTGGGGCCAGAAATTACCCTTTTTCCTGCTTGCGTATAGGAGTGCCGTTCATGAGACCACCGGCTATTCTCCATCCCAGATGCTCTTTGGACATGATCTTCGCCTGCCTTCAGATCTTATGCTCAGCCGGCCACCAGATGCACCCTCAGCGCCTGAGGAGTATATCGAGAAACTCCCGGCACGGATGGAGGAAATGCATCATTTGGCTAGGGAAAGAATCGGCATGGCTTCCGAGAAGATGAAGACCCGATACGACGCAAGAGCAACCGGACACGACTTCCACGAAGGTGACAAAGTGTGGTTATGGAATCTGGAACGTCACAAAGGACTCTCTCCAAAGCTGCAGACCAACTGGGAAGTCCTTACACAGTCCTAAAAAGACTGAATGACATTGTGGTGCGGATACAGAAATCACCACACTCAAAATCAAAGGTAATACATTACAATAGGCTATCCCCTTATCTTGGCCAATATGAATGAGATCCTTCAGTTCAGACCATGGTCATTAATTATTTTGTAAATAATGTAAATTATTTCTCTCTTATCTAATTCCTGAGTTTTATTTTAATATTGGAATTTATGTTTACATCTCTTCATGTGCTTTTAATTTATTTGCATTGTATATGCTGTGGAATACATTTGTTACTTTATATGTGATTATTATGTGAGTAGTTTGTGCCTGTAAATAGATGCCTCTTACTCAAGGATTGTACTGCCCAAACGTGCAGTCTTTGAGGAGGGGGCAGTGTTAAGAATTTTGTGTAAATAATTTGTAAAGGGTGTTTTTTTGAGAGGTATAGAACTTTAAATTGCAATAAAACGACAATGTATTATTCGACTGACATGAATTTTTTTTTTATTCAAAAGATAATCTTGTGGCATTACATTTTAAATATGATTTCTGGCATAGGACTGCCACAGCTGGCTCGGATGTAGTCCAATCTGGACGTCCAATTTTCGATGACTTTTTCCAACATTTGTGGCCGTATATCGGCAATAACACGGGGAATGTTGTCTTCCAAATGGTCAAGCGTTTGTGGCTTATCTGCATAGACCAATGACTTTACATAGCCCCACAAAAAATAGTCTAGCGGTGTTAAATCACAAGATCTTGGAGGTCAATTAACAGGTCCAAAACGTGAAATTAGGCGGTCACCAAACGTGTCTTTCAATAAATCGATTGTGGCACGAGCTGTGTGACATGTTGTGCTGTCTTGTTGGAACCACAGCTCCTGGACATCATGATTGTTCAATTCAGGAATGAAAAAGTTAGTAATCATGGCTCTATACCGATTACCATTGACTGTAACGTTGTGGCCTTCATCGTTTTTGAAGAAGGATTCCACCAGCCCATAAAGCGCACCAGACAGTCAGTTTTTCTGGATGTAACAGTGTTTCGACATACACTTGTGGATTAGCTTCACTCCAAATGCGGCAGTTTTGTTTTTTGACGTAGCCATTCAACCAGAAGTGCGCTTCATCGCTAAACAAAATTCGCTTATGAGAACCGCGCGCGTGCGACCATTATTTTCGAAATAAAATTGCACAATTTGAAAGCGTTGTTCAGGCGTGAGTCTATTCATGATGAATTGCCAAACCAAACTGAGAATAAATCACTTGACAGCTGTTAAATCGGTCGCCATCTTGGAAAGTAATGCCAATTTAAACTTCTATACCTGGAAAAAAAAAACACTCTGTATTTGAGTGTTTAATGCATTTATATTATTACTCTATGTTATATTTATTTCATGTTAAAATTGTACTATTCACAAGCAATGCCGGCCCTTATGTTATAATGGTGATTCAATGAGAACTTGGTGAAATCTTGACGGTAGAGCCATGTTGGCATAATTTTTGGAGATCAAGTTGGCGTCATTGGCGACCATGTTTGCGAGTTCGGAACCCTCTGGAATCTTCTAGAAAGTAGTAGATCTCTCCACTAGTGTCACATTCAATGACACGAGCGGTTATATTTCTGGAAGTTTCTGTCACGCCTATAAAAGAATGTGCTCGCCGGTACGGTGATGAGTCTTGATTAAGCCAGCGAGTAGTAAGGATTGTTTTGACTAGCGATTAGCTTGGCTGTGCTTGTGAATAATCTTTACGTACATGTATTTTTAAACACTGGTGATTGTGTTTGATTGCTGTTGAAAGTGTGAAGACCTTCGGATATTTACCCTGTGAATATTGCTGCTGAATCCTGTATTTAAAGGATTGAATTTTTGATAATAAATTTACATTGCTCTTAAAGAACTGTTTATTTTCTTTGTGATTGTTTTGCATAAAATCCTCCTGTAGTCGACCAGAATACAACATGAAATATTTTGAAGTGATGTAATAAAACTCTCAATAATTCAAACACATACTATCAAGTAGAAAATTGGCTGGAGTTTACATGTTTTAGGTTGTATTGTCTCTGCTTATCTCTCCTATAATGTAGCCTCTTTGACGGCCATCGAAGTTGACTCTGATAACTCTGACAGAAGCTTAAGTGTCACTAAAAAAACCTACACAACTGTTCCCTTCAAAATCATGTTAATGCGGACGTTTTTTAAGTTTCATTTACTCTAGAAAAATCTGTTGACAAAGTTATAGATTGAATGCCATAAAACAAAAAAGATAACCGATTTTTTTGTCAAAAAAAATTTAATTATATACAGTATGTATTCTTTCAATACAGGACTTTTTAAAAATATTTAAAATAAATTTATATACATGTGTATAATTGTTGTTTTATTACATAGTTTCAAATTTAAATGTGTTAGAAAATTTGGAAGTTTTTCCTACCCTCTTGATAGTTCCAAGTTTTTAATTGGTCCCTTCAACTTCGAATTATTAAGAGTCGACTGTACCTTGTAACACATATGTATATGAAACAATGAATGAAATAATGAATATCTTTCACACACCAAAATAAATCAAACTGAAGATTATGACTTACCCATGTATTTGTTGGGGTGTGCCAGGGGCAGATATTTTATAGCTCATAGGATTGCACACACTAGAATCGGATGCACTCCTAGAGAGAGAATCTTCAGAAATACTACTTCTGTTTTCCCTGGTCAAGCTAAGAGCACTTCCATGACCTTCTGCTTCAGACATATAACCCTTAAAAAATGTACAATTTATTTTCATTCAGATTTATATCATTAAATAGACAAATGAAATGATTAAACAAGGTACTCTAAGGATTTAGTTTTTAACAAAAAAGTTCTTCTCAGAGTAATAGGTAACATTAGGATTTGAATAATTAAATTACTTCAATCATACATTAAAATGTCTTAACAGTTAACATACATAAGAAGACAAATTTTTAGTGGGAAATAAGTCAAAAATAGAATCTTTAACATAAATATACATTAATAATAATAATAATCAGATTTTCATGATTGATTTATCAGAACAAATTCATACTACTACTAATAAAATTGTCTAATATCAATATAATGCAAAAAGAAAATTACTTTTTATCTGAAATAAAATGAATAGTAACTCTTTATTCACATAATCCTGTTTTACTTTTTAATTCAAAACATTTGGATTTTTATTTTCTTTTAGGAATATACTGCACCTTATTAAATGGGATACAATATTGCAAACAACAAGAGCTTATGCAGGGGAGATAAAAAAATGTATACACACTTTGATGGAGAGAAACATATCATAAGTACACTGCTGGCTAACATAAAAGCAACACCCTGAAGGAAGCATGGAAATAACATGAAATTTACAACATGTATTAGCGACGGTGAGATATGCACACACACACACACACGCACACACACACACACACACACATGCACACACACACACACACACACACACACACACACACACAAATCATTAGAAAATTTCAGCACAGACACACATCATGCGCGTTTGTGGCGCCACCTCAAAGCACTATTTAAGGCTTGGAGATTTCGAAGATTTCAAGTTCGGCGATTGTATTTTTCTTGTGCTTTTTTCAAAAAACGATCTCGTAGAAAACAGCGATCAGCTTTTGATCAAGTACCCGAGTTCGACAGAAGAAGGATAGTGGCCTATCGAGATTATGGATTATCTTTCAGGGAAATCGGTAGTTGTGTTGGACGAAACCAAGCAACTGTAATGCGGATATGTGACCGTTGGATGCAGGAGGGTACAACGGACAGACGTGGTCGATCGCATCCACCTCAGTGCACCACTTCACGTGAGGACAGGCAAATTGTGCGCATGGCAGTGACAGATCACTCAGTCACAACACGAACTATAGCACATCACATTTAATCTGTAGCGCATCATTCAGTGTCTGTGCATACCATTCGATGCCGTTTACAGCAGAGTAGTCTGTCTGCAAGACGTCCATTACTTGGTCTACCCTTGACGCAGAACCACAGACGTCTCCGCCGCCAATGGTGCGATGAAGGAAGGATGTGGGCGGCAAAATCGAATGAAGTTTCTTTACTGACGAGTCACGCATCTGTCTGCAGCACCAAGATGGTTGGATTTGAGTCTGGAGACACAGTGGAGAGAGGATGCTGAACAGCTGCACTATGCACCGCCACACTGGTCCTGCACCGGGTATTATTGTTTGCCACAATTACGTGGCAGCAGAGTAGCACAGTGTTATTTATAACCTGAATGATGACTATATATTCCTTCAGAAATTTATTAACCAACAACAATTCAACGATCCAATTCATAAAACATAAAAATGAGTTTCGAACAAGATATTAAAACATCCGAGACATCATAGATGAAAAAGAATATACTTCTGAGCAGACAATCCATGTCCTCATTCACTTAAACCCACCAGCAAGAATGAGATGGTGAGTATCAACATCTTGCAAACGAGATCGAGACATTAAAGAGTGATATCAAAAGAAGATAATTTAAAATGTAACATCTTGCTCTTATATCCATCGTTCCGGAAGTCACCGCCTTCCTGACGACTTCTGATCACGCGATCAAATGTCATGGAAACACATGACCACCACTCAATCATGTAATTTGACGATGATTAATCTTAAAAGGGGATGAGACCATCTATCTTTTCTCTCTGTTAACAATTATGGTATGGGGCGGTATTGGATATCACTCCTCTAGCATGCATTGCCGGTACTTTAAAACAGCCAGCGCTACATGTTTGAGGTGTTGGAGCCAGTTGTCCTTCCTTACCTTCAGGGCTTGTGGCCACAGCCATATTTCAACAAGACAATGCACGACTACACGTGGCACGCATTGTCCAAAGGTTCTTCGTCAATCACCAGATTGAATTACTTCCCTGGCCAGCTCGCTCTCCAAATCTTTCACCGATAGAAAACATGTGGTCTATGGTTGCTCAATGATCAACCCAGATTACACCCCCCACTGCCACACCAGATCAACTTTGGCAATGTGTGGAAGCTGCTTGATCTGCTGTACCCCAAGAACACATCTAAAGTCTCTTTGAATCAATGCTGAGATGTGTGGCAGCGGTGATCTCCAACAATGGCAGCTACTCTGGCTATTGATTCTGGAAGGGACCACACTTCACAGAAGTCTAAATTTAATAATTTGATACTAAGTCAACATGTTACCTACAAAATAAATTTTGTTGTGCTATCTCTTGTCTTCCTTGGTGTTGCATTTATGGTGGCCAGCAGTGTATGGCAATGCATAAAAAGGATAAAGTTACAATAAGTGTTCAAACTGTGTGTGTTCTCCCCCTTCCTCCAAACATTTTTAGTACAATGTTCTACACTTTAGTTGACATCTCTCAGAGTAGGTACAGGAATTGCGTTACTAGGCATTTTAATTTCATAGAACAGTTCCTTTAGTGTGTGCAGTTTCTTGTCATAAACCACATTTCTGAGATAATACCATAAGTAAAAGTCAAGTGGGGTTAAATCAGGTTAACGTGTAGGGTACTCAAACGGAACCCTTCATCCAATCCAATGACCTGTGCAACATTATTCAGATAGGCATGCACATCATCATCTAATACCTCCAGCATCTTCAAGTAGTTCCTTCCAGTAATTGTACACTCAAATAGAGACAGAACGCTATGCTTGTTGATGTGCATAGCCGGCCTGATCATCCCTTATTGTTCCATTAGTTTCAAACATCATAAAAGCAAGCAATGCTTAAGCACGATGGTAGTTTTATTCCATACTTTTTCCTCCAATATTGTTGCCCTGCACTGATATTTTTGAGCTTTCAATACCATTTCAAAATGCTTTTTCACTGCTCAAAAATCAAATGCACTTGTGCAATGATCCTACTTAACCAGAAGCACCTTCTATCGCAGAACTATTGATGAACATGTCAAAGTATTACTGCTGTTAATACCATTTCTTACACCTTAAACCTATAGCCAATGCGATCTCAAACTTATGGCATTAACATATTACCTAGTCTTAAATTGTGTATACATTTTTTGATAACCCAAATATAATTAATTATATGGCATATATTTGAACACATAAGATTAAGAAACATGAGAAACTTCATTCACCAAACTATAGAATGAAAGGGGGGGGGGTAACATACTAAATTGCTCAATTTCCTCCACTTCCCATTTTGAAATCTTATCAAAGTAAACAGTTATAATGCTGCCCATGACACAATTCAAATTGTTCAGTACTTAAAAAGAAAACAATTACATACTTGGAACTTCAAAAGCTCATTTTGCAGTTTTTCTAACTTCAAGCCATTATCTGCTAACTGCCCTTCAACAGTGGCAGGATCACCCATAGCAGAATTTTGTTCATACACTCCTTTCATTTTCATGAGTCCATCTCTGTTGAAAGAAACATACATGGCACTTTTAAAAAAAATACAAAATATATATGTAAATCAAATATCAGAATATAAAAAATCCAAACTGTTTCACAATAAATACTTTGTCCATATAATCCAGCATAAAAGAAACTGCAGTAAAAAGTTTTGTAATTTTAATATTGTACAACATTTTTTTCAAAATCTCAAATATAATATAATTGCATTTCAATTGATGATCAACAAAAACTTTGCAGTAACACAAATCTATTTAATTTGTATAAAATTAAAGCTATTTTTTTAATGGCAAAGGACCAATTTTTACAAAAACTTTCAATGAAGCCCATAGAAAACACCACAATTTTTTACCCTTGTAAAAGTTTAACATAAAAAAAATGTAAAGATTTATGAATAAATATAAAAAAGAAATATATAAAAAACTGGCTTTCTTTCAATTTTTTGATACTCAAAATATTTATTGCACACCCAGCAATGTAAATATAGAATTGAAGAAAATGCATTATATATATTTCTAATATTCCTAACTTTATTGTGTTAACTTGTGCCTGTTAATAACATATAGTAATTTATACCGTTCAGGAATGTAACTTCAAAAAACAGTGAAATGCTAGGAGTACTATTCTCATGTAAGCTATTATATAGTTTTACACTGATTGGAAGAGTTTAAGAATGTTTCTCTACAACAGCAGTCTTCACACAAATATTATCGACTCATGAAATCCGAAAAAAATATTACATGTTTTTGGGGAACCCCTTATCACTTCCATCTCTTTCTCTCTTCTTTTCTTAGAAGCATATATCTTAAAATAATACTTGAAGTAGATCAACATGATCTCTAGGTATTTTATGTAAAGATGGTGTTGCATTCATATTAAGGAATTTACTAAGCATTAATTTGTGCTCCAGATGTCACCTCCCCTTGAACTATATTTAGAGACTGAGTGTGTGTCCCATATTTTTACACAAACTGTCAATGTTTGACAGTTATCTGTAGTTGCATTTTGTATTCTGTATTTAATTTATTGCTATATTTCATTTTTGTAGCAATATACATTCAGAAAGATTTTTACTTAAATGCATTATTCCAAATGACATTATTATAGCTGTATAAGAAACTTCTATGTATTTTGTATGAATTTACAACATATATCTAATGGTTTTTCTTGTTTAAATTTACATTTTAATGTCGAATCTGTTGATAAGTTGGCTTTGCTCTAACAAGCCTTCTGATTTATCATAGTACTCAAATTGATTTTTTATCCATCCATGTTTAGTTTCCTCTTATGAGACATTCTCTTATAGTTTTCTAGTGATACATAATATAATTTTTAACACTTCTCTCTAAATTATTTAAATTAATTATTAGAGAACTTTAGTTTTGTAAAACATCACACATTGTTCTCTTTGAGATAGGAAGAACAAAAATTGAGTTCCCAAGCCAAGGCTTCATTTTTTTTCATTTATTGTTACGTAGATGCAGGTTCGTGGATTTTATGCAAAACAATCACAAAGAAAATAAACAGTTCTTTAAGAGCGATGTGAATTTATTAACGAAAATCCAATCTTTTAAATACAGGATTCAGCAGCAATATTCACAGGGATATCCGAAAGTCTTCACACCTTCAACAGCAATCAAACACAGTCACCAGTGTTTAAAAATACACATACGTAAAGTTTATTCACAAGCACAGCCAAGCTAGTCAAAACAAACCTCACTACTTGCTGGCTTAAATCAAGACTCATCGCCGTACCGGTGAGCATCTTTTTATACGCGCGATGGAAACTTCCAGAAATATAACTGCTCGTGACATTAGTGGAGAGATCTACGGCTTTCTAGAAGATTCCAGAGGGTTCCGAACTCACCAACATGGTCGCCTATGACGCCAAAAATGATGCCAACTTGACTCTACCGCCAAGATTTTGCCAAGTTCTCATTGAATAGCCATTATAATGTAAAGGGTGGGTGGCATTGCTTGTGAATAGTACAATTTTAACATTAAATAGATATAACATAGAGTAATATAAATGCATTAAACACTCAAATACAAATTATTTACACAAAATTTGTAACAATATGTACAAACCTGATGAAAGAGAGGAGGGAGACAGGTGAACCATAACACCAAAAAGACCATATGTTTTAAAACAGATGATTATAACAAGAGTCCAGCTATCAAAAGGAATTGTATTAAAAACTGAACACCCACAAGATTCGGCTATGTGGTAGACAATAATCAGATTACTATTATTCATACTCCAGAACTTCTTCAGACCTCTGTCCATCACTGGAACTCAATTTTTACCAGAAATTATAGATGAAAACGATTCTACTCTATTTATTGAAATTCCAGGTAGAAATATTTTGCCATTTTAGAATAACTAGATTTTTTTACATTGCTTCTGCAAAAGTTCAATCTATTTCTGTCAATATCATTGAATGCATCAGCATTTCTGTAACCCAAATGTTGAATCCCCTGTTACTTTTAACCAAACTAAAGGTCATATGAGCTGCAAGCTTGCAAGAGAAATATTGAAACAATCAAAGGGTTAAATCAAACAAAATGTGAATTGAAATAACACTCTAGAATCAGAATTTCACTTTTTATGAACTATTGGAATACTTTAAAGATTTCATTACAATTATCTGTAACTCCATCTATTCCTTCACTGATCATGAAAATGTATTCACTTGTAAACTGGACTGAAAGAGTTTACAGACAAAGTTTCTAATAATTCCTTCTTAGTGCATTTGTTTTTTGATGCACTAAAATGTATAAACTTATTTTCACAATATAACAGTGAAGAAATTTTCATACCATTTAGTAAAATTTTTCAGAAGAAATTAAGATCATTTTCCATTTAACATTGGTTTCAACAATAAGTTTAAAAATGATTGATCATCTGTATACAAACAGAAAGCACTTCTATATATTCAAAGGAAAATTAATGATTATTTTTCAATACATTAATCATAACTCAAACCAACAAAATAGAAAATACTTAGTTCTCTTACAAATGGAAAACAGTTTACAGTGTTCTAAAATTTAAAGGAAAAATTAAATCATACCTTGCTGCTGTTTCTTGTTGAATTTTAGCTTTTATTTCATCGATTTTTTGTTGCAGTTTTTTCTTTCTTTGATTAGGTGGTAAATCACTACAATCCTCCTTTATTTCATCAACAGTATTCTTTAAATAAAATAAGAAAATAAAATTTTCTTACAAAAATATTTTAGGGGTTATTTTCATTATAATTATGAGCTTGATATTCAAATTAATCTTTATAAAAATATAAATACCATTTCACATTTCAAACTAAAAAAAATCTTCATCTTTTAATAGCCTAGCCCAAGATTTGAATCCAGGACCTTGGCATGATTGAATTGAAATTATAAAGAGCTTTATAATTACTTATTTATCATACATTTTTGTAAATTATGCAACAAGAATATTTTTCGTTAATAAAGAATAAATATTTCAATTTACAGAAAAAGACTTAGCATATACCTATAATAAATAGATCAGAAGTAACTGACTGAATGATATCAATAAGTAATGAATTAACATATTACCTGAAATGAATTAGGCCAATGTAACCTTAAAAAGGCTTTTATTTACTTATTTTACCTTTTTTTAGTTACAAGGGTCATCCAGAAAGTAAACAACGTTTGTGCACCATACCAGGAGTTAAATTTCAGCATTTTAAATGCATGTGCACCAGTTAACTTATTCTCTTGCTTCAAGGTGAGCCAACCTTTGTAGCTGAACAATCATGTGTCTTTATTCCGTAATCTTTTAAAATGAATGTGCAAAACGAATTCCCGCCAACATGAATTGCAAAGTGCCATTCATTTTCTGGATAACAAGACTTTCCGCTTATCGGAACTTTTCAATGCCAAACATCATTCAAAATGAGAGACATGGAATGTTATCTTCAAAGGTGTTCTTAAATTATGACAACATGTGACCATACATCCAATGGAGTAATGTACACCCCCACATTGCGAGGTAGGGCCCAAAGCCTGACACACAAAAGGTACGTATTCTGTGTAAGATTCGGCTTGGGGCCCAAAACTTAACATTGCAGGGGGCCCAAATATTCTCTGTTATGCCCCAGCATACATCAGTACAAACACAGAGAGAACTTCAACATTTTAAGTGGGAAATTTTTGGATATCTCTTTACAGCCCTAATTAGATATAAATTGATTTTCACTTATTATCAAAACTAAAGGAATATTTGAAATATTGGTCCCATGTTACAATAAGTATCTTGACAGTTATGGCAACTACATTGAAAACACAGTAAGGTACTATGATTTTGAGAATAAAGTTTTTAAGTTTCATTTTTGTTTAGCTATACCAAAACATTAATTACTTACTGGTAGACCCTCATGTTTTAACACATTATAAAAGAGTAATCGGGACATTTTAAAAAAATTTCCAAACATTAGAAGATGCAATTTATTACTTCAAGTAAATTGCAGAACATAGTTTTATTATTATTGTCATTATATAACTATAAATGCTTTTTAAGTACAACCAAAAAGAGATTCTACAAGCTTTCAATTTTTAAGTGATAGAAGAATAAATACTCAAAATGACAATTTGTTTGAAAATAAAATATAATAATTATATAAAACCCTATATATCTAATTACCACCCCCCTTTAAAATGTATTGTAATATGGATACATTAGCATACACACAAAAGTTACACAGTATACATTCATCAAAAAGCAATGTTTTTAAATTCTTTCAAAGAACTTACCTATTTTCACAAATTATTATTAATACCATCAACAATTGACTCTTAGCATATTTAAAAAAACAAGAGATATCTGTATAAGTTTCAGCAACACAACTTAACGTAGGTAAAAATTGGCTCTTAACTTAAGTCTTAAACTTAAAGATTACAAGTTATTAACCTCATTTAAATCATTATATACTGTTTCATAGAAGGTAAATTAAAATATTTTAAAGATAAAAGGTATATATACACCAAAGCCAATTAATTTTTTTAAAAAAATAAGCATTACCCCACTTGTTTGTTTTTAAATTAAACATCACTGAACATCATAAAGATCTTCATAACCATTGCCTCATCTCCAATAATTTAGAAGTTAATCCAATGTAATAATCATTAAGTGCAAAACTATCTTATCTTCTAGAAGTCATTCCCCGTCAGTGATACAATGAACTAAAAGACCAATCAGGAAACAGAGTACGGTCAGGTATAATATGCACATATATACAGCATGACTTATTGAATGAGGGCTAGAAGGATATAAGGCATGCTTGTGGTGTATGTTCAATATTTCTAAGAAAACTACAGCACAGTATATATCAGTTTGATGACAAGTTGTTGCCTCAGTGAGTTCCACAGGAAATTCTGTAGAGGATTTTTCATAAAAGTTCTTTTGAATCACTTGCTTGAAAAATTTTGTCTACTTGTCCTATGTTATTTTATTTGGGGGATTTTATAGTATTATTTGTGTTAAACTGGACATTTTGCAGGACATTATATTAGAAAATGCATTATTAAATTTTAAAAATATTGTACTTAAATTTGCATATCACGGCATTTTATATTATTTGTAGTATTACATACTACTTCTAATAATAACATGAAAAAGAAAAAAAACTGCCGTTTTGAATTTTATATATAAAAAAACTCCCTTGTAGAATTTTTAATGCTGAAAATTTATAAAAAATTTTGTCTTAAAAATAATTGTTTTAACACCAAACATATTATTTTACTACATGACAAAAATTTGTTTTCTATATTTTACAATACACAGAAAAATAAAATTAAAAGACATGTTTCAAATGCCAAGTTACAATAAATCAAACAAATATCACTGAACATACATAAAAATAAAAGAGAGAGAGAGAGAGAGAAAAAAGAGGAAACTGTTAATAAAAAGTGAAGTGAGTGAGAAAGAAAAAATACAGAAAGGCATACCATAGCCATGTTAATACTTACAAAAAGTTAAAATTCACCAGAAATCACAGGAAATTTAGTTGGTTAAACAAATGTGCAAAATAGTGCCATGTAAAAAAGAATAAAAAGTTAGTTCATAATTGTAAATCTTTTCTATTTCACCTTAGAGGAATTTATAATAATACAGTGTAGATCAGTAGCGCACACATGAATTTTTCGGGGGGTCTGGGGTCAAAAGTTCATCATTTTTGCAACATGCTTCTTTTGATTTTGTCGATTTTGGGGAACAAAACACAGTAAAAAACTAATTTTTGAATAAATAATTAGCATTAATTAATAAAATTAATCATTAATAACAAGTAATTAAATTTTTTACGTACTATATACTTTGATTTTTTTTTCGATTGATTATAATTCTAAGGCTTTGGGGGGGTCCGGACCCCCCTTGTGTGCGCTACTGGTGTAAAATATTTCTCAATAAAATTTAAAATTTTCAAAATTATATATATATATATATATATATATATATATATATATAAACTATTTTTTGCTCAATGTTTGTTTAACATGAATATATATACTTATAATACTGTTAGATAACTGATTATTTAAGTATCAAAAAATTTCTTTAATATGTTGATGGTAGTTCATTCTTTAAAACAATATTTTTCAAGTAGTGAAAAATTTTCCATTTTTTAAAATATACATTTTTATATAAATTTTCAAAAATAGAAGGAAAATTTATTTCATGACAACAAACTAAAGAATACTAATTAAATTTTTTTTTAAAAACACGCTTTTTTTTGCTTAACATAATTACAACATATATTTACTCTTATTCTGAATTAAAAATGCCCTAATTTTTAAAGTTCTTAGTTTAAATCTTTCTCCTGAATAAGTACCAAAACAAATCATTTTAAGATAAATTAAATATAATACATTTTTTAAGTCAATTAATAACAAGAAAGACTGAGAATACAATATAGCTTAGTATTAAACATATGTACAGTATTTTTCAATAAAAAATATTGCATAATAAATATTAAATATAAACTTTGTTGTCACGTAGTTTACAAAAATGCAGAAACACCAGATGGGTCAAAATATTTTTTTAAAATTTCTAATGGGGCTGCAGATTGGTGTTTAACCATTTCAGACCTAATACATTCCCCGGGAGATGGTACTTTTTTTTTAGTGTGGCACCATATAGGTGGATATCAATCGCCACAAGTAATTTTGCCATGAAGTTCTCTCTCTCGAGAGAGGCACCCGAGTTCTGATGATGCAAAATTGTACATGAGAATTTAATTTTGCTGAAGTGCCCGAACCAAGCAGGCATTTAAGGGATCTTTTACAAGCCCCACAATCTTACGACATGGACACTGTTGATTTTCTCCTTCACGAAAATACTAAATATTGAATTAAAAGTAAATAAATAATTTGAGAAAATGAAAATCTCTTGTTAAAATATAATGCAAATGCATCTATTATTCAATATACAAAGGAGGGAAGAAAAATAAAGCCTATTTTCTATTTCAATTTAAGAAATAATTTAGTAAATAGTAGTAGTTAGTAATTTTTAATAAACATTTATGATTTTAATAAACATATAATTCTGATGGATAGTTGGTTAGCAGTGAGTTCTCCTGAGACATATTACACCAAACATATGGTTAAAAAAAATCCTTCTATTAATGAAATAAATTTATAAAAAATAATCTAACATAGCTTTGAAGAACATTAAAAACATACCTTATTATTGCTAAATATATTTAAAAGTCCTCTTCGCTTGTTCTTTCCAACAGATAAGGTGCCCCTCACTGTCAAAGTGTCAGTTCTGTTTGAAGACAAAGAATTACAAACATCTCCATTTCTTGGATTGCTCAAATCTTCAAAAGGTATGTCTTCAGGAGGATCGTATCCAGATTTGAATTTTTCTATCACTAGGTATGAATCCTAGAAAGAATGTAAACAAAAATACTTAAACAAGCTGTAGACAATTTTAATTAAAAAAAATAAGTCTAAGATTTAGAGGAAAAAGAAATTAAATTCAGCTTCCTTAATTAATTTTATGAGAGCTGAGAACTGTCTCCCTTTGATCCCTTTTTCAATCCCTTCCACCTAAGCCCAACTAACATCCTTATTTCAAACAAAGCTCTTTCAAAACAATGTTTATAAATATTACTGTTCTCAATTAAAAGCTATTTTTGTTAATTTCTAATTAAATAGATTTTGATTATGGTGAAAATATCAAGATAAATTTTCTTAAACATTAATAATTTCCATCGTGAAACTGTGCAAGAAAGGATGCTTAAAACATGCATCTTCTTAAAATAATAACACTAAAATTATTTTAAGAAAAAATAGTCCTTTTTTAGGGGAGGGGGGAATTTATCCATTATACATCTACAGTACTATTAAATAGATTTATTATTTCATGGAAAAAATATTTAGAATTTAGTGTTAAAATTTTAACTGAGTGGTGCAGAATTCGCTTGTTTTGTCTCTATTTATGAACATATGTTTGGTCTAGTAAGGACCTTGTGATGTCATAATAAAAGTTATTTGTCTGAGAACTGTGTTCATCTATGATCGATTGTGTGACCCATTCTGACAGGTAATGGCTTTTATTTATCCATTAAAATTATTGAGAATGAACATTTGAAATTAAGAAATATTTGTGAATTGAACATGGAGTAATATTGGATACAAGTACAAAAAATATATTCATATATTAAATATTCTAAATTTACCTCTCTAGGATTGATTGACTGTGCAGCACTGATTATGCCATCCAAGCACTTTACAACAATAGGTACGATTTGTTTATGAACATCTGCGGTTCTTTTCATCACATTCTGTACACAGCATATCCTCCTCTCTTCCATATCTTGTAATTGCTTCAATTAAATACAAAACATTAAGGTCAAAATTGTCAAATTTATATAGTTATAAATATGAATTTATAAATATTTAGAACAAAATAAATTAGCTAAGGAAACATTTTAACAATTGGGCACATGCAATGACTTGCGGGAATAAAAGAGACTGAAAAATATTTCTAGATACAACAAAAGGGTAAAAATGAAAATGAGAAAATAACTAACCAAATAAATATGGAATTTGTCCTGAATTTTTTTTTAAACAAACTATTTTTGTTTGGAGAGACTAGAAAATATAAATTACTAGACTTTTCAAAAATAAACTTACTAATAAAAAAATATATGGTTAAAGGGTAAAAATATGAACTTGCATATAAAAAGTTGTTTTACTTACATACACAATCATGAACTGTTCGACTTAATAAACAGTCAAGAAACACTATTCAATGCAGAAACAAAGGAAGATTATTGCAGCAATAATAACTTAACTATGAAAATTCTAACTTCTAGGTAATTTGAACAATGTGTAAATAATGTTTAGTGGAAATTTATAAGTATTTAATAAAGAGTAATCATATATACATTTATAATAATTGCAGATTCATTTTCATAATAATTGGAAAGAAAATACAATAATTAAAAAGGGAAAAAAATGATCTGGAATAATTAAAAGTTTTAAATAATTACATGTTACATAAAAGCTAGTTTTTTTAAAGTATCAATATTCTTATTAACTTACTTGAAATATACTTGGCATCAAATCAGAATAGTGAAGCCTTTGGAGTTCATTTGTTTTCTGTAATTGGTTGGCATAATCTGTTTTGCATTCTTCACAAGTTCTACTTTTCTGCTGAGCATGAACTCGTGCCTAAAAGTAAAACAGTATAAATAAAGACTTCAATTATTGTGGCACATTTATAGTATTATATATTTTAATCTTACAAGCAAAAGTGAATCATTGAAATAAAATTACTTTTTCCACATCTGCTCTTGAAAGATTAATGTCAGCATCAATTTTCACAAATGTATCATTTGCCTTTTCTGCCTCTTTAAAAGATTTTTCATACGATTTTTTAAACTGCAAAGGAAAAGAAAATGATAATTTAATAACTTTTATCATAAAAGAAAGTATTTCAAAATATTTTTCATGAAATAAATTTTAAACATAACTTTTTTTTTTGGCTCAACAAAATCTCTTAATTGAATTCATATCTAAAAGATAAGATTTCTTTTTAGAATTTCATTCAGTTCAACCAAACATAATTTTTCCTACTCCAAAAAAATAAATTTTAGTTTCTCAAATTTAAAACTTTTAAATAAAAGTTGTTTTAAATTGATATAGTCTAATGTTTTATAACTCTGTACATAAAATAAAAATCTTTTAATGATAATTCATTTAGAATGTTTATATATAGAAATAATCAGTTAATTTTTTGCACACAAACTGGTTAATATAAAATAAAAATTTTATAAAATTACCTTATCTAGTAGATACTTGGAATTCTGTAGATTACTTTGGTATTTTTGGCCATCGTGAAAAAGCTGGAAAAAAGAAATAAAAAATAATAATTTTTTTTTATAGAAAACTTTTTACCATTTGTTCTCTTTCTCTACATTGGATTCAATAATCAATTAATTAGTGACTGCTTTCCATAATCCATAAAAATTTTGCAACTCACAAAAGAAATATTTACATTGGTTGAAAATTTCTTATTTGGAATTATATCAGTTGAACATTATATATATATATATATATATATATATATATATATATATATATATATATATATATATATATATATATATATATATATATATATATATATATATATATATATATATATAAATAGAAACAAAATAAGTATTAACAAATAACAATATGCATGCAATTAATAGATTGTAACCAATAGCCTTTATCGCTAACAGTTTGACTAATCTCTAATGCATAAATTACTTTTGAATATATACATATAATTGTTTACACTAATCATTTTCAAACGTGTAATCAAATTATAATAAAAATTTTCAAATATGATGTACAAAATACATTACAGTTAAATTTTAAAAAGATGTGTTATATGTATGATATACTAAATCTATATGAACCTGATTCCATTAAAAATTTAATTTTGACACAGACCATGTGCTTTTTAAACGAATTTTCTTTCAAGATTTTAACCCTTAAATCTCTTTTAAAAATTAATATGGATAAATAAAAAAAATCCAAGCAACGTGGAACACATTTTCTATAATAGTTAAAAATTGGAATTTTTTTTTATAATATACTCAATTTTTAAAAATATACTCGTGATAAACTTTAAAACATTTTTTAAAGTTATCTTATATACAAAATATATATAATTTACATATATTTTGAAATGCAAAAACTAAAATTAATGATTTTAATGTTCCTCTGTAGTATAGGACATTTTAAAATCAAATAAACTTAGTATTTAGCTTCCTTTACACTAAAACTTATTAATTGATAACAAATAACAAATTTTTTAAAAAAATTACTCTGTTTCTGCTATATAACTTCAGTAACTCTAAATACAAGGTTAAAGATATGAAATCACCATACATTTAAATATCAATTTTTAAGAAAAACTTAATTTTTTAAAATGACTCACAAACATCAGAGTGAAGTAGTTAAAAAAATTTTGTTGCTGTTCAAGTGAGTGATGAAGATATTTTGGTTATGGCATAATAAAACCACCTCTGAAACTGACTATAATAAAAAGTTATCAATCCATTTGAAAATTAAATACTACAAAATGAAGAAAACATTAAACACATGAGCAACTGATTTTATAAGTTATTCACACACATAATCAATAATATAATTCAAAAACTGTGCGTATTTTATTTCCAACAATTTTCCTCAAAAAGGGTTAGTTGGTTTCAAATTATTTTTATTAATGCAGAAATATAATGGTTCTTAGTTTTATGATCAATTTGATAACATACAACATCTAAAAATAATCTAATTTCAGAAGATTACTTACCTTAATCCAGACCAATAACTAACAAAACAAACCATCTTTGTTGTGACAATACTAACCAGATAAAAAATAAATTACATAGCAATTTCAATGAATAACAATATTTTAATCGAAAATAAAAATTGCTGAATAAAAAGATAATGAAAAATAGCTCTGTTTGAATTAGCCATAGAACACTAAATATATTTATTGAAAGTATTTTAAACATCAAATGAAAATCTGAAGTCTTTAAATAATGAAAAACATTTTAAAAATGTATTTGTATTTGTTACATAAAATACAATACTCAAAATTGCATACAAATATATGTTTTCCCTAAAAGTAATATAGTAATACAAACATGTTTTGGAATTATTAGCATGCAGGTTCTGTAAAATAACTATATTAAGGCTGAGAATTTTAACTGTAGCTTACTTAAATATTGAGTTTTTATTTCTGAAGATATCACAGTATGAAAAGAATGAAATACTCTAGAATGACAATTACATACCCTTTTCCTTTCATCTTTAAGTTCTTTGACTAAATCAGAAATTTCTTTTAAAATTTGACCAGAATAAGTCTCTGATATCACTTCATGTTGTCCAGCTATATCATTTATCTCATTAAGCATTTTTACAAAAGTTATTGATGTTGAAAATCTGAAACGAGTATTATTATTTTGTCAAAAAAACCTAGTAGAAATATACACATTCAGGAATGATTCATAACCATAAAGAAAATATACTATCATGATGGAATTATTCAAAAAATATTAGATTTGACTTTTTAAAAGCATATATTCAGGAATATTCAAACCAAGAATAACACTGTGAATTTGTGAATGATATAACACAAAATACTTTTAAACTTGTAAAAATATGCAGCTAAAATAGTGTGACATTAACATAATATTTGACAGAGGTTACAAAATATTTTGTCTTAGAATCAATAAAATTTTTGGCCCACAGATTACTGAAGGAAAGAAACATTTCTAATAATAATAATAAATAGATAAATAAAATGCTTTAAAAAAAATTTGAAAATTTTAAAAAATGCTATTGAGCTTGAAGAAAATAGTCCAACTTTATACACAAATAAGGTATGATAAAATTTCCTCTCTCCCCCAATTGCATTTTCCTCTTTTAAAAGTATCAAATACCTACTTTCCTCTAAAAAAAAGTTTCTTATTCATTCATGGTACCTATTCCACGTAGCTCCTGTTATATACAAAACATGATTTAAATATTTACAAAATAGAAAATTTTAGAATGATCTTTGTATAAGTAAAAAACTACTTTTTAAGCACATAATGAATAAAGAGTATACAAGAGTTAACATTCTTTACTAATGCATATAAATATTAAAACTTAAGTTATTCTTAACTGATATAAATTTCTTGACAAATTAAAAAAAATATTCGAGTTAAAATTTGTTTAACACTGCAGAATATGTTATTTGGTATTTATCTCAGTGTTGAATTTATTTAGAAGAATAGTTCTATTTCCTTCTACAGATAAAACCAAGGAATATTTGAATTGTTACTAAAAATGTTATCATTATAAGTTAAATGCCAATAACGAATCATCACCAACCATAACTATTATCCCTTAATTGCATCCCTCCTATCTCTTCTAAAAAATATATCAGATATTATGGTTGTTATAAACTATATCAATTTGTTCCTCTCTAATAATCAATGGATAATTTAATCCATCTCTTAACTTAGTGGCATAACAGCCCATAAGGGCCAAGAGCTACTGTGCCTATATCAGTATACGTGTGACCTTTTAATCCATTTTATATACCATAAAATAAATTTATTGCCATTCATTTTATTATTAAATTTTGTTTTATTTTGTAGTTGAATCTGTTTTTACTGTATCTTTACGCTTTTTAAAATTTCTACAATGCATTAACAAACCAATTTTTTGTTGTTGTTAATTTAAATGAAGTTCTATTTACAATTTCTTAAAAAAATTTAAACCTGTATTGAAAATGTTAATTTTTTTTAATATATAACATACAATAACATTGCAGCAAGTTATCTTTAAAGATAATAAATCTACAAAACAGACATTATAACTTCAAAAGTCAAATTTTAACTTAGCCCATCATACTGAAATCAAATTGAAAACATATTTTTTAAAATTGTCATTCATGTGTTTTATGTTTTATAATTAAAATTTTTGCATGAGAAAATATTAAAACTTTGACAATGAACAACAAATTGAACATGACCAAAAATGTGAAGGTCTTCACAAAAGATTTCTTAAATTGAAATAAAATTTATAAAATATGTTTCCTTACACTTTTGAAAACAGGAAAAAGATAAAATAAATTTAGTATGAATTTAAATATATTGTTTAAAACTAGGAAGATTGTTTTAACTAGATAAAGTATATAAGAATTTGTTCTCAACAGCGAGAAGAAAGAAAACACAAGAAAAAGAAACTGATTGATAATCTTTCCACTCTTGAGATTGTTTATAAATGTAGCAATTAGAAGCAGCACATAGATTATTAATGAAAGATAAACCCAGAAATCATGAACTGCATTCAATCCAATATTCTAGAAATATGTTTGTGTAAATAGTAATTTGACATTGAAGATTTATATACCGGAGTATCCACAAGATTTAAAAAACATTGTTAATTAAGCAAATAGAAAGTAAGAGAAGTAAAATGAACAAATTACAAAAAAAATCATTGAAAAAATTCCTTTAAAAAGTGGAAAATTTGTATTTAAAAAGTCTATTTAAAAACTACTAACTGATTGTCTTCCTCCTCTTTCTTTTTCGGATGATGATTTTTGACCAGTTTCCTATGATGAAACAAAAAAAAGGTTTAAATTATGTAAAATGTAATTTAAAAAAATAAGGGAAAAGTTGTATTATTACACACAGATATATTAAGCATAATAAAGAAGTATTAAGTAAAAAAAATTAATAGCATTTTATCTGATCAGCATCATGTACATCATGTAAAGTTGATCCTCATTTCAAAACATAGTTCCACTTCATGCGTTTCTCAAAATATTTCAATCATTTTATCTGGTCTTGATCGAGAACGTGAGAAATATCATTACAATGTAATATCTAGATAGTAAAGCATCAGATTTTTCAAGAATAAATTTTTCAAAGATTAAACACGTACCTATATTTTTTTTAAATATCCTTACACATATCCATCCAGAGGCAGAAGGTATTCAAGCAGTGGCATAATGAAAAATATTAAGGCCCCCCTTCAAAGTCAGGTTTTGGGTGACAAGCCAGATTTTACAAAGCATTGCAAAACCATAACATAAGCTTTGCCCCCTAAAATCCCGCCCATCTCCGCGATGCGGGGGTGGGGGGATGTTGCGTCACTGGATTAAAGTCTTTGATTCATATGAATAAATGTAAGAATTAAGTAACTTTCATTAAAAGACTCTTAATATTATCCAACTTGTACTCCAAAAAAAAAAGACTACTCAACACATTATAGTACTTTTTACACGACAATTACAAGGGAAAAAATTCTTTGATATTATCTTAGCTTTGTCCACACTATTGACGACAATTGGAACAAAAAATTTCGCCAATTTATGTCAATTTTTTAATGGACTTTTAACCAATATGATGAAAATAATTCTCAGAGTTGGCAAGTGATAAAGACATGGCTTATATAAAATCGTATCCAAACAAATCTTTTATTTTTGTAAAAATAAATCAAAGCACAAAATTAAATATTCCGATTTTAAAAAAGTCAGTAAAAAGGTGAAAAGCGTGAGTTTGTGAGGATTTGAATTCATAAAATAAATTATCACTAACTAAAAAAGTGATTTTTAAATTTTATGTATTTTTGGTAAACCATATATACCAAAATTCTTTTAATTCATGCAATCCTAAGGAAATTAATTACCTGAGCTTATAGGCATATTCGGATTCAATAGTACACCTCTCTTTTAAAAATGAACCATATTTTTCTAAAAATTCTATACCCTTGATAGTGTGCTGAGATAAATTTTCATATTGATCCTGAAATAAAGAATAAAACGAATTAGATCCATTTTAATCGTTTAATCACAATACATTTCATAAATTACTACGAAAATCTACATACATTATGCAAATAAATTATTTTTATAAAAATCTAGAAATGCTTCCAAATATTCCAATAGAATTCAGTTTATATCTTCAATAAACACTATAGATCCAAACACTTTTAAATAAACTACGATCCAAATCTCTCTCGATGGATACTTGTTTTTTCCACTATTATCTCAATTCAAACAGGAACGCTGAAAAATTACTCTTGAAAAATGAAGGTTGTTCAACGATATTAAAGGAGAGATGAGAGAATAGGATAAAAAAGAAAAGCAATGCCACGGCTACTTAAGTCGTTAAAGAAAGCATTCACCTCCAAACACTACAAAGGCGGCACTTAGTATGGTTATTTCTGCCAGTTCCTTCTGACTAGGAATCATAAAAAAAAGGAGAAGAATGGGAACTGTACAACAGAGGAAATTTCCATCAATGGTGCAGAGCAGTAATTTTTTTTTTTAAAGAAGTCCCCGAGAAAAGATTCTCGTTTACAGCCAGAAATCTTTTTGAGAAAAGTTTAAAAACAGCAGGATTATTACAAAAAGAACTATAAAATCGTGAATGATATCAATATGCAAGAAACAATCGAACATGAAATGTTCGAAACGCTAACCAGAATTTAAATATTAACAATTGTACCACAAGGATTTCATCTAATTCTGAAGCGAAAAAAAATGGCACAACATATTATTAAAATTTTTTATTCAAAATGTTACTAGTAATAGCGATAAAATTAAAAAGAAAAGGTCACCTATGCTTTCATACAACACACAATTTTTATGTTTCTCTCTTTCATAATAGAAGCTGGGTATTTGAATTTCAAAAATAAAAGAAAGATCCGCACTTTCACACATTGTAGTTTTCATTTCGTAAGTTAGATTGTTTTATAACTAACAAACCGTCCGCTTCGCGGTGGTATTTGATGATATTGTATGACTATATATTATTTTTAAGTTATTGATATCTAAGTCGTTGCAATTAATTTCTGATAGCGAAAAACTATCAGAATTACACCATTCTGAAAATTTTCCGACTCTTGCAGGAACAGGATTTCTAAAATGGAAATGTGTATCTTTTGCGCTCCCGTAACAACTCTCTTCTCGCGAGTCGATTTTCCGTGAAACCTGTTCTTAGCGGATCTCTACTCAACAAAAAACATGCCTGCCAAATTTCAAGTATGTACGTTAAATAGTTCAGTAGATATGACGAGTGTGTATCAGTCGTTCTTCTTCTTTTTTTTATGTAGATTAATAATAAGTCGAGCCAATATATATACCAGGTGTCCACAATTAAACGACTCTACTTGAAAATTGTCTACAGACGAAACTATTGTTCAGAAAGTTGTAAAATGTTGTGTACGACATAAAGAAGGGATGGGAATTTGTTTGAGCGAATAAAAAAAAAAAAATTAATTCAAAATTTCGCCACTAGAGGGCGCTTTTGAATGAAGGCCATCCACAGGACACGGTAACACAATAACTGATACTCATTAAAAAACACAATCTCTAAAATGAACTGCAAATTTTAATTAAACTTCTTTGATGACTAATTTTCAAAGGATTTACACGAAGGAAGACGAAAATATGCAAATTTTTTCGACGCCACACAGCAACTGTTATAAAATCAATAAACTTTCAAGGAAGATTAGTTTATTTTCATTGTGCTCGGTATTGCTAATCAGAATGTCATTATGTTTACCAGATCGAGCGTTGTTAGTAAAGTTATTCTATCAAAACGATAATTCCGCAATAGTAGCTCTACGGAAATTTCGGACATTAAAGGGGTTGCGAAAAGGTCCATATATTGACTGCTAAAAATCTTCGATTGATGGTAACCTAATTTGAAGAAACAGGATCGTTGAATGTTCGTTCTGGAAAAGGAAAAAAACCTGTTTCTGCGGAAGCAATAGAGAAAGTAGCACTTCAGGTGGAAGAGGACAAATCATCCAACGTGCTGGCTAGTACAAGTGTTCGCCATGTGGAAGAAGCATTGGATCTGCCTCGTTCAACTGTCCAGAAGATCATGCGAAACATCCTCCGTTACTATCCATACAAGCTTCGATTTGTGCAGGAATTGTTTCCACATGATTTCGAGACTCGACATCTGTTCTCACTGCAGTTTCTTGCTCGTTTGCAAGTTGATCCAGAATGGCCTTGGAATATCCTCTGGACAGACGAAGCCCACTTTCATTTGGACCGTTCGGTGAATACTCACAACTGCCGAATTTGGGAAACAGACAATCCGCATTCCACCTTACGAGTTCCGCTACACTCACCAAAAGTAACGGTGTGGTGTGGGTTTACCGCGTCTTTTATTCTTGGCCCGTATTTTTTCGAGGAATTAGGTGCTGGAGGTCCAGTAACATGTTCTATCACTGGACAGCGACATGCATCGTTATTACGGAATAAAATTATTCCAGATCTGCAAGCACGTCAGTGCCTTTCACGCATAATTTTTATGCAAGATGGAGCTCCTCCACACATTACACGTTGTGTTTTACGGACGTTCTCAAACATTACTTCACAGAAGAACGTGTGATCAGCCGCCAATTTCATCATCTGTGGCCTCCCCGATCACCTGACCTCAATCCATGCGATTTTTGGCTTTGGGGCCATTTAAAACAGCTGGTAAGTTGTGATCAACCAAAAACTTTACCTGATCTCAAAGACAGTATTTCACGACATGTTCTTAACATTTCCCAGAACACACTGCGGTCAACGGTGGAACATGCTATCTTTAGATTTCAAATAGTAGCTGAAAACGATGGTCATGTTGAGCATTTATTGTTGTAACAAAATTTGTAAACTGTTATAAATGTATGCTAAATATGATCTCCATTAAAAACGCCCTCTAGTGGTGAAATTTTGAACTAATTCGCTCACACAAATTCCCATCCCTTCTTTATGTCGTACACAACATTTTACAGCTTTCTGAACAATAGTTTCGTCTGTAGACAATTTTGAAGTAGGGTCGTTTAATTGTGGACACCTGGTATGTATATATATATATATATATATATATATATATATATATATATATATATTGGTTCATTACGTAATATGTGTATGCCTGTGTAACAACCACAATATATATAATTTTTACCACTAGTCTATCATTTTATATGCTATATGTTTTGCATGCCTCAAACTAGAATTTGCAATTAGATTTTCTAGGTATGCAATTGCCTTTTTTCGATCTTTCTTTACATTGACAGACAATGTATGCCATAATTTTGTTCAATACTGTTTATATATATATATATATATATATATATATATATATATATATTATCCACGTCTCATATATTCATTCCTTTGCCATTTGCTCTTTATTCACAAAAAAATTAAATAACTCTTACAATACTTCATCAATTAAAAAAAATTAAAAACAGAAAAGTTTAACTCTGAAATAAATAAGCTATATTACTAACAGTTCCATAATACCTGTTATAATACGTCATCCATTATTAGTATTAATAATAATGAAACATTAATGAAATACAAGAGAAGACACAGAAACTAGAGACAAAATAAATTATCCCAAGTATTCTTCAGAATTAAATTCGCGCCTAACTAGATTAACACATTCTAATTACAACCTCATCAACCATTTAAGGAGAAAGCGTCTTTCCTTGATTGCTAACCGATTAGATTCGAAAAAAATAATGGAACACACGTTCACACAACAGAAATAAGTCGTATGTACACGAATCGCTTGAAAGAAAACAGAAATTACAATTCACACCTCTCGAATACAACTGGGAACACCTATTTTATTTACTCGTAAGTGCAAATTATAATGCTCTTCTCAATGCTTCACTTGTCATGCTCGTTGCGTGAAGTGAAGTGAAGAGCGTCATTCATGCTTTAATTAAGTGAGTGAAGCGGCAGAATCTAAATAAAAAAAATCCGTCGAAACGGAAGATTAATCCCGAACGCGATAATTCTGTGTCCTTCGTTTCACACAAACCGTAAATGACTCCCGAACATAATCTCGCTCTCAGGAAAATGAAAGCTTTCAGGAAGATGTGTGGAAGGTTAAGGTTGTTTGAGGATAAATAATGAAGGAAACGGAAATCTACATGACATGAGAAAAGAAAACTGTTATTTGTCCCGGAATTTGGCGGTGAAAAAAGGCTTAATTACTAAACGTTCGGAAGTTTAAATAAAGATACAGATTAATAAATACAAGCAAAGGTCACAATTAATATTTATCAAACGGTCTGAACCGGATTATCGTTGCATCGGTACCTACGAAGTGGGCAACAGTGTGGCAAGGTACAACCTTTGGTGTTAAATAATCACAACCCTTAATACTGAAGATCTTTACAAGGGTCACGTGGGGTTTTCTGGAAGGATTAAAATTTGGCAAAATGTGAATAATCTAAATTCCATTTATGGACAGTAACATGTGAATGGAACGTAAAGTTTTAATTATTGCTGAGAAATAATCGAAATATCTAGATAAAATTTATTCTGCATATAAATTAATTGATCCTTATGTACGTAATGTAAACTGCAACTTAAGGGTGTCAAACTAATAAGTCTCCAAACGTGTAATATTTTTTTATACAAAATATTATCATTTATGTATGTCATAATCATGTGTGAACACTAATAAGTCCTCTGGGTTTCCATATTTTGTTTATGATGGCAACTATTTCCTTTTAACGGGTCCAGGAAAGAAATCAAGTAAACTGTGTTATAATATAACTTTATTAATTATAGGTCTATGATACGAAAAGTACGACACAAATGGCATACAGGATACATCGAGATTTCTGGTAAACCTTAAATCAATACAATCTATTACCTTACGTATTTGGAGAAGTTTCCATGTAAAGACAAATTGAACTCGCTGAGCATGAAGCTGGGCAATGAGCGGTCTTGTGAGATATTAACATTAAGGTCTTCGACAATCATAATTGGTGTAGTAAGATCAGGATTGTACTTGGGTATAATTTTAGCGATGTTTTTGGTGTATTATAATAACGATCGTAACATAAAGTTTAATTTCAGAATTGTTTATATAGCCAAGCTTTTACCACTGACTTTTCGACAACTCCGTTCAGATACGTAGATTCATGGATCATGTTCTTTATTGAACGCCTGATCATCATCCAATGGACGCGATAGCTGCTGCACCATTGTCTCCACATCCATGGGTACATTAATGGCGTCGCAACCGTATCTGCATAAGACCGACGTATCTAGACGAGCACTAATCGGAACTAATGCGGGTGCTTAGGTGGATACACAAATCCGTTCGAACGTGGGCACTTTGTCCGAGTCCAGTGAGTTTTTACACGTAGCGCGCAGTTTAAAGTCAGCCACTAGCTCTTCAGGGAAGGTATTATTAAGCAGAGGTAAGTGTTTTTCTTTTTTTGGCTTCAATGAGCGCAGAAACTATACACTTAAATCCGAATGGATTGTTGACAAACGTCGTAGTGAAACGTGCACTAGCTGCTGCCCAATGTGTCTTCATAAACGAAGATTGTACATAATTGATGCCTGCACAGTTTGGTGTTAATATAGAATCGATTTCATCATCCACTTGCATCATTTCAACTGCCCCAGCTGCAGATGTACTAGCACCGTCGTTGATCAGCTCGGCCACATTTATTCTTTTACGTTCCCGGAACTGCTTGACTCGATCATATGGTGTTTTAGTGGTACCATTCGATTGCTCTTTCCAACCGTACACGATTTCTGCATTTGGACTTGACTTTTTGACGCGTATAGGCCGACACTATATATTTTTGATAATACTTTTAACACCTTATTATAATCGTTGTCACTATTTTACACTAGATTTTGATGAGAGCTGACGATTGAAACTAAAACGAACGTCGTAGCTTCTCCGTGTCAAAAGTTATACTAAATGAAAATCTCGATACGCAGCCAAAATTTCCTCAAAATGGCGACGCTCCCCCTCCACTGCAAGCGATAAGTCACAGTCCTTACTTAATGTAATGAATTCTTTGATCCTTTAGCTATCCAGTGGTGTAGTTGAATTTTGGATAGCTGCAACCCCGACTTCGTTGTTTTTTTAATTGCCTCCCTCTATGGAAGCAATTTTAAAGACGTATTCACGTCAATAAGCTAACTTGGGCCAAGAAAACAAGCTTTAACCGGAGAAAAAAATCAATATTCGTAGAAACGTAAGTTTATTTCGAATACATTGTAATAAACATAAATAAAAGAAATACACGATGAAACGATGGTAATTTATGGAAATGACAGTCCTTCATATGACACTGTTGAGATTCAAATGGGCTACATGTTCCTCACAGTTGATCCAAGTGGACTTAAGGGTTATTAGGGAAAATGCCAGGATCTTATTAGAGCAATGATCCTGAATGATATTTAACCAATGTCACTATTATACCTATTAATTACAACAAATCTATGAATGAAAATAGCATCACAAAACAATATCAAATAATGAATTAAAAGAAAAAATTAAACGAAATCATCATACTGCATAAAAAAATGTAGGTCTCATTTTAAAAACGGATTCCAATTTAAATGTAAAAATAGTATTGATATTTTTACCAATATATAACGTAAATGTCCCAGAAATATTAAAGAGTTATTACTATGCATAGCTTTTTAAGGTTAATACTTCCAGTGGGAAGTAATAGTCATTACTATTAGAAACCCACACATTAAAAGATCCCTATATCATACTTTTTAATCTCATTTTGAAAACTCAGCACATCCAATCCAACACATTTGATAATAATCTCGCAGATTACATTTATATGGAGAAATTACAAGTTAGTCCTACTCTGCACAATTAAAAGAAAGAAAAAAAAAAAAAAAGCCCACATAAAAGAATAGGTCAATAGCGTTGCAACCTTTTTTTAAAAAGAAATGGAAAGTACGTCCAACACAAGACTGCGGTCCGGATACTGAGGATGAGTCTTAAAATGTTTTTTTCTTACCTAGTGTCTAGAGAAAATGAAAGTGTTATTATCTCGCGAATATTTGATACGAGTCAAAAAGAAGGAGAGGGGGAAAACATGTCCTCTTTCATTAATAGCTATTGTCAGCATATAAAGAAAAAAATTCATTTCTTGAGACACTGTGAGGGAACATTTTCAGTCATCAGTGGCGCACACAAAGGGGGTCCTGGGGGTCCGGACCCCCAAAGCCCTTGATTTTTTCCCGATTGATTATAATTCTAAGTATATAGTACGTAAAATTTAATTATTTATTCAATAATTAGTTTTTTACTGTGTTTTGTTTCCGAAAATCGACAAAATCAAAAGGAGCATGATACAAGAATGGTGAACTTTCGACCCCGAACCTCCCCCCCTTGAAAAATTCCTGTGTGCGCCACTGTCAGTCATCATTTTAATCACAACGGGAACGCATTATCTTTTTGTGGTTTCAAAATTATTAACAGCATGAAGGGTTTTTAATCCAAATCCTTCGACGGTGACTGTGTTTCAGAACATCACGGACTAACATTTTTAAAAACCCCATTGACTACAATATTTTGAGGGATTCTTACACTTCTTTCAGTATCTCGATAGAAAATGCTTCAGATATTTTAATACGACGTGGGAAAAATAATTCATTTTACAGTAGTAAAAAAGATAGGAATTATCCACTCTGGTATTTATTTTGGACTTCGAAACAAAAATGTTTTTCTTTTCCTACTAGTATACACCTCCCCCTACATGCTCTCCTTCAATGGGCTGAATTCATGTGATGTCACAGTCACATGATAAATGCAAGCACGTGTTTTCAGCCAAACAGTCCAAGCGTTTCGCTGTTGCCAACTATTGCTTCTTACAGAAACTCTTTCTAAAAGTACAGATTTGTAAGCAATAATGCTCATAAGTAAGCAAAATATGTTCGATTTTTAAGTACACTCTTAAGATAAGGCATTTTTGATGTGTAACATCTTTCCTCTCGGTTGCTGGATATTTGTTGGGAGTCATTTCGTGAAAAGGGACGGATGTGTGTAACAGGATGTGACGTAAGCGCGCGCTACTTGAATTGACCAATGGGAGTGCGTGGCTGTGTCTTTTCGCTACCCTCGCATGGGGATCCAACTCTAGTAGCCATCAAGCACTCGAGCGCTTGACTCTAAATCCGTTAGTCACGATATTGGGGGACATAAGGGCGGCAGAATGCTTATTTGAAAATGGGCAAACAGTGATTTCGGGGGTTGTATACATTTCTTTGAATCAAACGGTTAAAAAGAATTAAAGATTTCCTGCATTTTGTATTTTTACCATATAACGAAGGTGGTTCTGCTCTTTTAAAAAAATTATCACTCGCTTTCCCTGATTTTGAAGTTTGATTTTAACTTTAACTTCAGTTTGCAAAAAGCTGAGCCACTCATAGCTTTTATGAATGATGAACTCAAGCTCGAAATTAACACAAATTAAAATGTTTCGACTGCTAACAGTGGTACTGTTATTGACGCTGTTTTTCAACGGTTTTTAAATACTTTGAAATCACAAGTATATGTGTCATATTTTAATTATCATAAGTCTATTGTCTCCGCTCTTTCCCAAATTGAACAAGAATAATTATTTTTGATAAAATATTGCATTTTACTCCTTTTGTTAATTAAATACAATTTTCATTAAAGATATAACTATTCGATAGAAAATTATTTCCAATCATACCCGATTCATATTTTTTTCAGGAAAAAGTTAATATCGCGTATTTACCACGACATGTCAGATGTTACGCATTTTATGCGACTACTGTAAGACTCGTTTTTTTTTTTCTCTTCATACTTTAACATCTTTCCCCAATTATAAAATTTGAAATTTTTACAAATATAACAGTAAATACAAGTTTAATATCTGATTTGAATTCAATGGAGAACACGTGATTGCCTTTATCAAAGTCATGAATTTAGCCTAATACTTACAATAGCATTCGTTGAATATTTTCTAAACTGCATTGCTATTCTTTTATGTGGAAATTTTCCAGTCAATTGATTTCAGGTTTAAATGTTAAATACATACATTGCAACTGGGTTGAAACAACATTTTTTTAAAAAAATGAACAGTAAAAATATTTATATAACAGTTTACATTAGAACTTCTTTAAAAATCAAGTGAATCGATCAGGTCACAAAAATCGTCATTCAATGGAATCGAATTTGTTGTCATGGCAATATAAAAAAAAATGGATAGATAAATTATTTAACAAAGCTGAAAGGATTCATACGTCCATTTTACCGTTGTATTATATTAAAACTGCAATGGAAAAATATTATAGGCCCTTTTAATATGAAGAATTCTAGTAAAATTTACATACAGATAAAATATAGAAACTTGTAAAAATTAATTTTTCACTTCTAAATATTAAATGAGTCATTCAGAAAAACTATTCTTATTTACATATCTCACTACTATTTGTAACTTTTGTAGCCTTGATCTGGAATCTCCAAGGACATCAATACTGACGCTTAGAGCAACGCCCAAACTGAATTTTAATACAAAATGCACTCACTGGATGCCCACAGCAGGAATTGCTTTCAAAAACTCAAAATAGAAACTGGTATAAAGTTCTTAATGCTGGTTGTGCGTGTAAGAAAGGAAAAAATACAATGTAATATCTATCCCCATAGTTATACAAACAACATGTCCTCCTTTTTTAAAAAAAAAATGGTATTCATTGTTTTGACAAACTAATTCTGTCCTCGCCGATTTGTCGTTTAATTTAGGGTTATTGTTTTTTTAAATACACACTACATGCAAGTAATTCAATTACTCACAATAATTTATTATAAAAATAACAAAAAAAAATAACGTTTTAAAAATGTTATGAAATACAGGCATGAAATAAATGCATATATATTGCAAGCAATAAAAATATATACGTATATGCACATAAAAAGATGTATCACATTTAAAAAATATTCGCAAAAAAAGTCTTTTCAAGTTCTGAGTCTGATTTTGGACTTAAATCTTTTAAGAAAAAAAAGTAATAATTTTACTAAATAAAGAGCAAATCAAAATATTTTAAAATAAGATTTGTTTTAAGAGTAATTTAGTCACGTTTTTTTTAATATTAATTTTTTAAAAAATGAAATTATGATCAATAAATACTGAACACAAACAATTTTTAAAACATTCATTTAAAAAATAAAACCATTTTTCTAAACAAGAACATTTTTTTTTTTGACACTATCATCTTGCAACTTTTCTATAACGTGGTTTTTTTAGGCTCTAGAAATACATATAAACCTGTGTAGTACTTTTAATTTCAATTTAAAACTAAATAAATAAATATTTGGTTTGAAAAGGTATTTATGTGTCATTTTGATAGTGATGTATAATCTGGTCGAATCCACTACACCTAATTTTAGATAAATGACGAACAAATCGAATTTCGAAGAGGATTTCGTACTTGTCTTACTTTTTTTTACTGATTTGCTTACTTGTATCCAAGTAAAAACAAATATTTACAATTATATCCAAAATTGATTTTATAAAAAAATTCATAAATTTATGTTCTCAACTGTCAAAAAGAACAATATTTATTAGCGTTTTATCATGATTATGAAGTAGTTATTCAATTCCTATTATTAGCTCACACTCTCTCTATATTTATTTATTTATCTTGGTGGAATTTTCAATCGTTAATAAAATACATTTTAAAGCGCTCCATTGAACTGAAATTTTACAGACACGATTGTTTTGGATGACCATACGATACTTTAATGATAATGAATAAAAATTGATTACCAGTTAATATTGTGATTCTGTCCTATGTATTGTAACTATTTAATAAAAAGTAGCTAAAATAAAATTTTTCTTTGTCGACCTAAGTCGGAATCGACTTAATTTTTTTTTATTAATTGTTTTTGAAAAAAAATAGATGGATCGTCTGTTTCCTTCAATAGTAAAAATGAATTCACAGAAGAGAAAAAAGTAAGCATGCACAATAAATGTTGTTTCGCGAAAGAACATTTTATTTTTAATAATCGCACAAAACACATAACATAATTTGAAAGAAAGAAAATATAAAACTTGTTCGATTGATACAAACTTATTTCAATCATTCTAGACAACTTAAACATATGCAAAGGGGAAAAGGGCTTTGATGCAACATCCGACAGAGCGCACAGCAAAACTTTCAAAAATGCCATCTTCAATACCACAAACACAAATTCGCGAGAAATAGAATAACCAAAACAAGCAAATACAACGTCGATTCATTCGACTTAAGGATTAATTTTTAAATAAACAATTCCTTCCCAGCGGCTCTAAAGACAATGAAGGATCACGATTACTTATGTTAATGAAGATACAGACAATAGAAATGGACAGCTACCATGCAATGCTAGCCAGTAACTGCGTAGAATAGATGGCAATACAATAATGCAATGCTAGCCAGTAACTGCGTAGAATAGATGGCAATACAATACACAAATCGAATAATGCGGTCACTTGAGGAATGTGTGTTCGTTAGTCCGATTCTGTTCGATTGTCAGGAAGACAGATGGCGTATTTGACTTGATGCACATTTTGCTTTCCTATTTTGAGAGGTGCTCTTCATGTATTGATGGTACTTTTTAAAATTTAGGCATTCATCAATTTCAGAATGAATTAAGTGGTTTTTATACGTATTTTATAAGCAATGCATAAAATAAAATTCCGTCTGACATGAATTTGATGCGTGATGGGCTAAATTCATGATAAATGAAATCAAGTGTTCCCCACTGAATTCAAAACTGGCATTAGACTTTCATTTGTTGTTCAACTTGTAAAAAATTTAGGTAAAATTTCAAGTTTGATAGTTTGGTATATTAAGATTCTTCAAAAAAATTGTTTCAAGTTAAATAAAAAAAATTCTTACACGTGATCTTATTCTTATAAATCAAGAGCATTTTGTTTACCTATGTTCGCTATTATTTTTGACAAATATGTACTTTTTAAAAGAAAGTTTCTACAAAAAGCAAAAGTTGGCCTCAGTGAAACGTATGAACCGATTGGCTGGAAAAACGCGATTACATTTAGCGTGTGACCATGACGTCACGTAAATTTATGAAATCATTGGTTGGAAATAAGTGATTGCAGTAATCATGTGATAATGACGTCCCACGAAAGCCTATTGTAAAACATGGATAAAATATAATTTATATTTTTTAAAGTCTGTATTTGAAAAATGTTATACATTTTTTTATTTATCTGTGGGAACACAAAATGTTTTAATCTATGAGGTGATATGAGTTTTTGTACAAAAAAATGCCTAAAAAATTTATTATGAGATAAAACTACTATTTCGCACAGAAAAAATTCATATTTCCTACATTGACATATTCTTCTCGTCGAAAAAATTTAGTGGAGAAGTATCCCAAATTCAGAGATGTTCACTGTAAATAATTCAGAAAAGAAACAAAAAATTCAGCGTAATAACGTGTTTTAAGTCTTCTATACATAACACAAGATATATATTAATATTTTAAAAGTATATTTCATTCCGAGCTAATAGTTAAGCGATATTCCTACATCGATAACATTCGATAGGTTACTAAAGTAACTCTGATGGACTTAAATTTACCAAAGACCACATAGAAGCAGATAATTTCTCTTTAATCGTCCTCAATCATTTACTGCATTAAATATGCACGTATAATTTCCATTACATTTCCCTTTCAATCTAATGATGATTTTTTCTTCGTTTACCAAGACCCATCTTTACTGCTCGCTGTTTGAAGCGTATTCAATATTATTCATAGTATTAAATATACTACAGACAGCAAGCGTAATAAGTCTCAGGCTTGTTCTAAATTTATTTCAAAATTAATCGTCCGCCGCGTACATCACACGAAAGGGGAAAAAGGAATCAATGTTTATAGAAAAGCGTGGGGAAAATCCAGCCATGGCGCTAATTCGGTCTCCTCTCCCTTCTTGCGCTTAAGGGTTGTACAGAGTGTTTTTTTTTCAAGGTATAGAAGTATAAGTTGGCATTACTTTCCAAGATGGCGACCGATTTAACAGCTGTCAAGTGATTTATTCTCAGTTTGGTTTGGCAATTCGTCAAAACGATCATCAAGCAAGGCGTAGATTCGTCGAATGGACCCAAAACGAGATTGCCGTTGTTCCCGATTTTCATAAGCGAATTTTGTTTAGCGATGAAGCGCACTTCTGGTTGAATGGCTACGTCAACGAACAAAACTGCCGCATTTGGAGTGAAGCTAATCCACAAGTGTATGTCGAAAAACCGTTACATCCAGAAAAACTGACTGTTTGGTGCGCTTTATGGGCTGGTGGAATCATTGGTCCGTACTTCTTCAAAAACGATGAAGGCCGCAACGTTACAGCCAATGGTGATCGGTATAGAGCCATGATTACTAACTTTTTCATTCCTGAATTGAACAATCATGATGTCCAGGAGCGGTTGTTCCAACAAGACGGCGCAACATGTCACACAGCTCCTGCCACAATCGATTTATTGAAAGACACGTTTGGTGACCGCCTAATCTCACGTTTTGGACCTGTGAATTGGCCTCCAAGATCTTGTGATATAACACCGCTAGACTATTTTCTGTGGGGCTATGTAAAGTAATTGATCTATGCGGATAAGCCACAAACGCTTGACCATTTGGAAGACAACATTCGCCGTGTTATTGCCGATATACGGCCACAAATGTTGGAAAAAGTCATCGAAAATTGGACGTCCAGATTGGACTACATCCGAGCCAGCCGTGGCAGTCATATGCCAGAAATCATATTTAAAATGTAATGCCACAAGATTATCTTTCGAATAAAAAAAAAATTCATGTCAATCGAATAACACATCGTTGCTTTATTGCAATTTAAAGTTCTATACCTCTAAAAAAACACCCTTTCTTAACATACATTAGGAAGCCTTCATCTGGAAAAAATAAAATTAGTACAAACTAAAATTGTAAAAAATAGAGCCTACATTGTAATAAAGCATTAAATTAAATTTTCTGTAGCATTAAATTAATATCACATGAGGAATGGAAGTAATGCTATCTAACATCTATATTACATTTAATATAAAATTCAGATGTAATACAATAGTGAAAAAATTAAATTAGTAAGGACTAAAATAAACTACCTAAAACAGACCTACGTTGAAAAAAAACCATAATGAACTTAATGAAAGAAATAATAAACTCTGTTGATAAAAAATTAATTTTTTAAGCAACACTTTTTTGCAAAATTTTAGTTAAAAAAAATATTTGTTATTCTGTTGAAAAGAACAAACAAATGAGGAAATACAATTATAATTAATTATAGTGATAATTGAAATATATATATCAAATATGAGCAGTATATATACAGTAGCGCACACAGGAATTTTTCAAGGGGGGGTCAGGGGTCGAAAGTTCACCATTCTTGTATCATGCTCCTTTTGATTTTGTCGATTTTCGGAAACAAAATACAGTAAAAAAACTAATTATTGAATAAATAATTAGCATTAATTAATAAAATTAATCATTAATAACAAATATTAATCAAATTTTACATATTATATACATAGAATTATAATCAATCGGAAAAAATCAAGGGGTTTGGGGGGGCCGGACCCCCAGCATCCCTCCCCCTTGTGTGCGCCACTGAAAGTATATGATCTTCATAAACTAAATGAGGAACATATCAGAAGCAAAGTTAAACCGTGATGCATGAGACGTAAAATCCCATCAACACTGAATTTTAAAGAAATCCAAAGAGAAATATGAAAAAATTGTATCAAGCTGCATCTTTCTTCCTCAAACTTTTGAATCACAAATGGTATAAATATATTTATATATTTGAAGAATGTTAAAAGCAAAATTCATGCAAGATGTCATGCGACAAAAAATCTGATGAGCATCTGTTTTCGTATAATGATGAGAACATAGTATTTGCTAATGAAGGAAGAAAAGCAATAATCTTTTTTTTTCAACCAAAGAAAATATCATAGAAATGCACGTATGTAAAATCTTTAAAAATCTATATGAAGAACAGATTGTAAGAAGAAAAGTTAATCCATGATGCAGCACGACAAAAATTGCATTATTTCTGAATTTTAAAGTGCAAAAGAAATAATAATTTTAAAAGAAATAATAAATAATAATTTTCTTTTGCATAACTGCAAAAGAAAATTATTTTGCTGAGCATTCAATCCCATTCATAGTTTCTGTTAAGAACTTCTTGATGAATAAACTTAACTATCTTTCCATGAGAACAATAGATGAGTACTTATCAGTTTATAAACTATGAGGTCAAAAAAAGCAACAATGCTAAAATCTGGTTAATAACAATTGTTGACATAAATTGAAGGTAATTTTTTTTTCTAATACTGCCAAACCGTTAATAGCAATTAGCTTAATTTAGCTTCTGTTTACAAAAAGCTTAACAAATCATTTTTTGGCTTAAAAACTAACTTTTGAGTCACGGTATCACATAATTGAGAGTACAATAAGCAAGAAAATTTCAGTTCAGGAAATAAACATACATAAAAATGTGTGACACTAAAATAGAAATTATAGCATTAATTTAAACTAAAAGGTTATATAAAACAGAAAAATTAAGAAATAATTTTGATGAAATTACCACAACTAGTGCTGAACAAAGAAACACTCACGGAAATTCTTAAATATAAAAAATTTAAACATGAATAAATACGAAGTAACCTAGCATATAGAAGAAATTATAACATTAATTCAAACCGAAAAGCAACATGTAGAAATCTGGTTAATAACAATAGTTGACATAAATGGAAGGTAGTTTTTTACAAATATTGCCAATCCGTTAATAGCAATTGGTTTCATTTAGTACTATTTTCTTCTTGTTATACAGCTAGCTAGGATTTTCTACTTTATTGTTACAATAAGCGGGATTTAGAACTTGTCGTTGAACAAAGAAAAGCAATAAAGTTTTTTCTAACATAAAGGAACTTTGTGTAACGGATTATTTTTATTTTTGAACATAAGAATAAAAGCAGGAAAGAAGTGAAGATTGTCTAAAAAAATCCACTGATATTTGACTGAAAAATAAGTTGTTATTATCAGTACTAGCGCATTTGCGTAATTGAAGCCATTTTCCACCAAATTCTGACCCCCCCCATTTGTTTTTTACACATATGTTAGAATTTTTGTGGTTTTGGTATCAAGGTTTAAACATTAAAATAAATAAAATACAATTTCTTTTTGCAAGCATAATATAATTTAAAGAGGGTAGAGCCATTGCAGAATAGTGTACTCAAAATTTAAAAATAATTTTTTAATGAGTGTTAACATTGAAACTTTGCATCACAGAAAATAATGCTTTCATAAAAACATATATTTGAATGTAAGAGAGAAAATTAACATTCTAAAAAGGTAAAAAGAAATGAAAGAATGAAAATATAAAAAAAATTATAACGGAAAAGTAATAGCAGTAATATGTTTCTGCCATGGGAAATGACACTTCTTATGAACTTAAAGAGTTGTAATTCTATATAGAAGTATACTATTTTTGTCTATACCTTGGAATAATGACTTCAAAACATGAGAGCATTGCATATGCACATTTCAGGTTTTTTCGTAAAGAGGGTGTGCATTATACGGCGAACATAACAAACTTTAAAAATGCGGCTCAAAAGTATAGGTGAGCATTATATGCTGGATTTTACGGTAATCTGATATTTTTCTTTGCATTGTTTTTTTAGTATCAACAAATTGTTCAATATCATACATTTTTTTTATTCATTTCACCATTGGAATGCGAGTCTAAATAACTGCTCATATTTTTCATGACGTTCAACAGATATCAGCATCTGCTGATGAAGGAAGAAAAGCAATCATCTTTTTTTTCAACCAAAGAAAATGTCATGGAAATGTACATGCATAAAATCTTTAAAAATCTATATGAAGAACAGATTGTAAGAAGGAAAGTTAAACCATAATGCCACACGACAAAAATTGCATGAACTCTGAATTTTAAACTGCAAAAAATTAGATGCAATTCAATACAAAAAAAAATTTAATTTGGAACTAAAATAAAAATTCACCTAAAACGGATAAAACAGGTCCATAGTCCAGAAACAACAACAGTACTGAATGAAACAAATAATAAACCATGTTGCTCAAAAATTAATTGAGACAATACTTTTCTGCAATACTTCTATTAAAAATTATAATTTTATTGCAAAGAGCAAACGAATGAGTACATACAATGATTGATAAATAGCTATAATGATAAGTGAAATATATATATATATATATATATATATATATATATATATATATATATATATATATATATATATATATATATACACTCAGGAACATTGAAAATAGCGATTCAAGAAGAAAGCATCGGATTGAAATGAAAGTTAATACACATGACACAGATGAGATTCACTTGATCTCAAAAACAAGACAATTAAACGAATACAGGGTGTGCAACGACACAAATAATGGGCAGCTTCAATAGCGCGTTGGACCACCTCCAGCTGCAATACATGCCGCCACAAGGTCCGGCATTAAGTTGATTGACATCTTATGTTGTCTTGAGGCAGATGGGCCCACAAATCTTGAACAGCCAACTCTAAATCATGTACAGAGTGACACGATGGCACCTGCCGTTTTAGCTGATCCCACACGTGCTCTACAGGGGACAAATCGGGGGAGCGGGCCGGCCATGGATGAGTCTGAAAATAACGTAGGAAGTCTTGAGCAACTCTTGCTGTCTGCGGACGAGCATTATCTTGCTGGAAAATTTTGCCCCTGGGAGACCAATTATGAAAGGTCCTACATGGGGTCGAAGAATATCATCAACGTAACGTTGGCCCGTTAACGTTCCACGCATCACAATTAAAGTGGCTATCATAGGCTATGCCCCCCAGACCATTACACCAGCTGTGCGGGCAGTGTGACGTAGAACAGTGTTGGGGGAATTGTACCGTTCACCAGGGCGCATCCACACCCGTACGCGGTTATCATCTGTCCCCAAAACAAGCCGGGATTAATCACTAAACACAACCTTTTGCCAATCTGTGACATTCGACATTGATCCGGCTTGGCACCACTGTAGATGCAGTTGCCGATGTTCCGGTGTTAAAGAGAGTGCACGGAAAGGGCGCTTGGATTTAAGATTTGCTTCTGCTAGGTGTCTGGAAATTGTGTGTGGAACAATTGCTACACCTACGTCTGCTCGTATCGTTGAACGAGTCACTGTGAAGTCCACAAGTGCTTGCCGCACGATCCTTCGATCCTCTCTCCTCGTGGTCTTCCTGTTCGCTCCAGACCCGGTTTTCCGCCCTTGGGTACCTTCTCGCGTCCACTGCTCCCAACAATTTCTAACGGCACACTCCGAACGATCCACCTGGCCAGCAACACGGCGCGTCAACCAGCCTGCAGTTTTCATCCCGATGATCAAGTCTCTGTCAAACTCGCTTAACTGTGAGAAATGTCTTCTAGCACGTTTACCTGGCATGTTTCGCTTACCAAAGTCTTCCTACAATCGGCGGGTAATCGTCACGTTTATGAATCTTCGAATTTGCGCTGGCTTATATAGCACCCTCTTCCTGATTGAAGCGCCACCTCGGCGTGTATGAGCATGCGTATTGGCACAAAACTTGGATCATTTGCATATCACATTACGCTGTACTTATTTGCAAAGTTTCGCGATTGTACTTAGCTTCCTTCTTGGGTCGCTATTTTCAATGTTCCTGAGTGTATATATATAATAATAATATAAAACAAAAATAAATATAAAAGTAACCTTACGCATAGTAGAAATTATAATATTAATTCCAACCAAACAGCTACTTTAAACAGATAAATTAAGGTCTGATTTTGATGAAACTACCATAAGCAGGTTAGAAGAAAAAAATCAAGAAATTTTATATGTAAATAGAAATTCTAACTTAAATCACACACACCATTGACAATCTGTTAATTCCAATTAGTTTGAATTGAATGTCATTTTCTTTTAGTTTTATTTTTCTACTTTTCTGTTACAATTGAAAAACATGGAATTTACCATTAAAGGAAAAATGTACTTACGTATTGGCATCACTGCAGCAAAATTTGCACCACAATATCAAAACAGATTCTTGTGTTTTATATGAGAAAAAAAACAGTCAAATTCTGGTGAAAAAGTGCCAATTTGGCTGCAGTTATCAGGAAAAGCACTATCCTTTTTCAATGTGTAAAATGTTACCGCACCAATGCCAACGTTCAAAATTTTGCATGTGTTGTACGTGCTAAATTGTGGCAACCATGCGCTTCGTCTCATTAGGTTTGGATAATATGTAAGAAAATGTCATAGGAAGATTTGGTACTTATGTATAGCTGCCAACTCTATTAACTCGACAAGTTGGCAACTGCCATTTCCTTCCATGCGGAATTGGCAACAATATGCTTCATTTCATATAATGCCGCCAATAGGCTGCGATAATACACAAGTAGTTATTGTTTTGACCAAATGGTCATGCTATGCAGTTGGAAGTAGGAAAGTACTGCTGAAATGTACCATTCAGGAAATAACTTAGTTTTATACTATACTTATTAATGAGCTGGGTACAGATGGATTGTAGCCTAAGTACGCTAAGTACCACATAATCTAAGCTTCTGTTAACAAAAAGCTTCACAAATCATTTTTTAGCTTATTGGCACCTCACGAATCGCATCATTTTTCGACAAAATCTGACCGATTTTATATAGAATATTTTAGAATCTTTGTTGTTTTGGTATCAAGGTGTGATTCGCGTGAGATCAATTTTGCTGTGGTGATGCTAAAACACAAGTACCTCATTATCCAAGCTTTTGTTTACAAAAAGCTTCACAAATAATTTTTTGACGAAAAAACTGACTTTTGAGTCACGGTATCACATAATTATAAGCAAGAAAATTACAGTTCAGAAAATAAACAAACATAAAACTGTGTGACGCTAAAATAGAAATTATTGCGTTAATTTAAATCAAAGGGTTATCTAAAAAAGAAAAATTAAGCCCTAATTTTGACGGAAAATTTTAAATATAAAAAATTTAAACATGAATAAAATAAACAAATAAATATGAAGTAACCTAGAATAGAGAAGAAATTATAACATTAATTACATTACATCCTTTTTTTTTTAAATTACGTAAAAGGATAAAATGCGTTGAATGTAAAAATGCTTCGGAATAATCAAAAGGATAAGCAAAACAAATGAGACTGTTGCCAAAACAACTAACTAAAGACCCAGTTGAAGGAAAAAAAATCGCTTAAAAATTTAATTTTAAAAAATCTAAAGAGAATTTCGAAAAAACCCTTCGTAGTGCACATCATCAGGACCTGGTTTATGTGCCTAGCTTTATACTTCTACTTCTGGGTTGCTTAGTTTGGGCGGTAGAGGTGAAACACACACGCTTTTATTTCCTCTCTTTTATTAAAATAGATAACTTCATAGTATTTCAATATAATTTTCACATTTCTTGAATTCAACTTTAGAATAAAATTCCTCCCCTCCATATGATTTCTTAATTGTTGTTATTCTGCCAAAAAGGAATTTTAAACAAAAACAATACAATGGTATGCCATTTTTAAAGAATATCGTCTGCCTCATAAAAATAAATATAAGTATTAATTTAACCTTCATATTAAATTTGTTTTCTTCGACAATTCAATAAATAACTGATTCTCTCTCATCCAGATCTATTTAAATTAAAATTTCTATCCGATTCATTTCACCATTAATGACTTTTTCAGGACTCTTTTCAACTGATACAAATCAATTGAGAAGTTATTTTTTCGTACATTATCTATATATTATAAAATAAACTTTTAAATACTTTACGTTCGTTATGATTTATGGCAATTACAGTGCTGAATTTACCTTAATTTTAAAGTTTGTATACATTTCCTATAGGATTTCATGCAATCGTAATCTGAATTTTTTCGCTTGTATTCACGTTTTAAATAAATGAATAGATTCATTAGTGTCATCAATCGGAGAATCAGTCATAAATCACGCAAGGTATTCATTCACATTTAACTTCAGTGAAACCCTGTTTCATGCGATTACATGTTGACGGATTTAAAGAGAAAGTAGCATTTCATGACATTTTGGAATAACTATCAAGTACCAGGCAAAGACGATAATACCGCTCAGAAATACGGATGTACAACGTGGTGGGTGTACATTTCCTGTCTCAATTCTCGATAAAGAAAGGAAGAAAAATGACAGAATTTATCTCGAAAGCTCCAGATAAGCATAACCAAACACGACACGGGGAAAAATGGAAGACACCTGAGTCAGGAACTAGCGATAACAACAGGGGGAAAGTTGAATTGAAATGTGTATTATGAAACACCGCTAGAAGTGGAACATAAACCATAAATAAGCAATTGGTATCTATGGGAGGAAGTTATTTCGAAACGGAAAAAACAACAATCGATTAGTGAATGCTGTGGAAATGTATACACTGAGTAACAGTAATGTCACTTTCGTAAACACGGATATGTGGGGTTTACCGATATGATTCACATTTATTTATCTTTTACAGAAGCAAAAGGAATCTTGGGTAGTACAGTCAAAAAAATGTAGATGAATCACTTGACTCGTGTATATTTTTTTCTCTATCTGTAACCGATTAATAAACTGAAATGCATGAACAAATGTTTCAGCGGTCGAATTGAATTCGTTTGACTGATGGAGTGTTTCTTTAGATCAATACAAAGCTTATTGCCGACGGATATTAACCAGGAAGAGAAATGAGCTGATACACTTTACTCTTCAAATTCCACATTACAACCCCCATTATTTAATGTGCCATTCTCTAGTGGAATGGGCGAAATTCATGGCAGTCACATGATCTTGTGTTCTCTATTGATGAGCGTAAAATTTTAACACAAAGATTAGGGGTGCGCGTACTACGCCGAGTATAAAAATGAGAGCTTTAAAAGACATCTATCGAAATACGTGTTTATTTAAAAGAAGTAACATACCTTGTGAACTTTCACTGTTGGATGACATGAAAAGGCATTCTTTGTTTAAGGCTAATGAACGTACGCTGTTTCTTGTCCATTCAGGCGATTTTCTAGGACACTTTCTTCTACAATAGGCCATTTCGTTACTCCTTTACGTAAAGCACATTTCTTCTTTGGCATGTTAAGTATTGTCATTTCATTTTTTTCCCACTCCCTTATGGAGCTTTCGCCAATATCAAACATCCTTGCTGCAGCACGATTTCCATTTTCTTTTGCAAATTGAATCACTTAGATCTTGAAACCGGCACTGTGTTTGGTTTCGTTTACCAAGACCCATCTTTACTGCTCGCTGTTTGAAGCGTATTCAATATTATTCATAGTATTAAATATACTACAGACAGCAAGCGTAATAAGTCTCAGGCTTGTTCTAATTTATTTCAAAATTAATCGTCCGCCGCGTACATCACACGAAAGGGGAAAAAGGAATCAATGTTTATAGAAAAGCGTGGGGAAAATCCAGCCATGGCGCTAATTCGGTCTCCTCTCCCTTCTTGCGCTTAAGGGTTGTACAGAGTGTTTTTCAAGGTATAGAAGTTTAAGTTGGCATTACTTTCCAACATGGCGACCGATTTAACAGCTGTCAAGTGATTTATTCTCAGTTTGGTTTGGCAATTCATCATGAATAGACTCACGCCTGAACAACGCTTTCCAATTGTGCAATTTTATTTCGAAAATAATGGTCGATTTTCATAAGCGAATTTTGTTTAGCGATGAAGCGCACTTCTGGTTGAATGGCTACATCAACGAACAAAACTGCCGCATTTGGAGTGAAGCTAATCCACAACACCGTTACATCCAGAAAAACTGACTGTTTGGTGCGCTTTATGGGCTGGTGGAATTCTTCTTCAAAAACGATGAAGGCCACAACGTTACAGTCAGTGGTGATCGGTATAGAGCCATGATTACTAACTTTTTCATTCCTGAATTGAACAATCATGATGTCCAGGAGCTGTGGTTCCAACAAGACGGCGCAACATGTCACACAGCTCCTGCCACAATCGATTTATTGAAAGACACGTTGGTGACCGCCTAATTTCACGTTTTGGACCTGTGAATTGGCCTCCAAGATCTTGTGATTTAACACCGCTAGACTATTTTTTGTGGGGCTATGTAAAGTCATTGGTCTATGCGGATAAGCCACAAACGCTTGACCATTTGGAAGACAACATTCGCCGTGTTATTGCCGATATACGGCCACAAATGTTCGAAAAAGTCATCGAAAATTGGACGTCCAGATTGGACTACATCCGAGCCAGCCATGGCAGTCATGTGCCAGAAATCATATTTAAAATGTAATGCCACAAGATTATCTTTCGAATAAAAAAAAATTCATGTCAATCGAATAACACATCGTTGTTTTATTGCAATTTAAAGTTCTATAATTCTCAAAAAAACACCCTTTATAATTCTAGAACTATACTATATTTACAGAAGAGAGCGTCTGGAATGATTCATCCAATAAATGATAACTTCTCAAAACATAAGAAAATGGCACAGTTCAAATTTTTTCGTAACAAGGGGGTGCGCGCGTTATACGGCGAATAGAGCTAAAAATTAAAAAGGACCGCTTGAAAGTATAGGTGCGCGTTATAAACGCCGGATTTTACGGTACATTAAACTTGTTTCTGCTGTTATATTTTTAAAATTCAGACAAAATTCCAAATTTTATAATTGGTTCAAGAATTAAGGGAAAAAATTCACTCAAAAATTGATAAAATTTTGTTAAAAAAATTCTTATATTAAACGTGTTTTTGAAAATCAAATATTTGACCAACTTATGACCGTTAACTGCTTACAAATCTGTACTTTTTAAAATAAAGTTTCTGCAAGAAGCAAAAGTTGGCAACAGCGCAGCCCTTAAACTGATAAGCTAAAAATACGTGCTTGCATTTATCATGCGACTATGACGTCACATGAATTTATGAATTGATTGGCTGGAAACACGGGACTGAAGTTATCATTTGACTATGACGTCCCACGACTTTAGTCCACTGGTACTCAAGCCTGTGAATTAGCTCATGGTATGAAATACGGATGCTCTAACATAGCTCTATTTTTTTTTAAATTTTAATTTTTATGTTAATATGAAATTATGCGACAAAAATTAACTTTATTATGTTCGCTTTCATTGAGAAGATTTTAATTACAAGAGATGTTTTGAAAGACAGGGTTCAGTACTAAAACATAAAAATTAATAACTAACACGGTTCCATATTAAAACTGAAAAATCCTTCCGGTTTATTCGAAATTGTAAGCGGAACAATGAACCAATTTTCCGTTTCTAAGTAGTCTTTGTGCGCCTTAATTACACTACAATGTAACTATTATATCATGCGATATCAGTCATAAAAACTCACTTTGCAGTTGGTCACGAAACAAATCTTTATGACAGCGGGGAGTGTTGAAAATGAACTGAAACATCGCCCGAAATATGTATCAACATATTTAAAAAGGACACACATCCCTTCTGACGCAATGTTGGTCTCATACAACTACTGCATGCATTTCAGCGATTTTTCTGCTCACCGAAATGGGAGCGTGTTTAACTTAAGCGCAATAAACTAAAAAAATGGTTGACTCAAACTTGTTTGTTTTCCTTCGCTGTAAAATTCAGATGACGCTTTTTGATGTATAACATCTTTCCTCTCGGTTGCTGGATATTTGTTGGGAGTGATTTCGTGAAAAGGGACGGATGTGTGTAAACGGATGTGACGTAAGCGCGCGCTACTTGATTTGACCAATGAGAGTGCGTGGCTGTGTTGTTTCGCTACCCTCGCATGGGGATCCAACTCTAGTAGCCATCAAGCACTCGAGCGCTTGACTCTAAATCCGTTAGTCACGATACTGTGGGACATAAGGGCGGCAGAATGCTCATTTGAAAATGGGCAAACAGAGGTTTTGGGGGTCGTATACATTTCTTCGAATCAAACGGTTACAAAAAATTACAATTTCCTGCATTTTGTATTTTTTCCATATAACGAAGGTGGTTCTGCTCTTTTAAAAAAAATTATCACTCGCTTCCCCTGATTTTGAGGTGTGATTTTAACTTTAACTTCAGTTTGTCAAAAGCTGAGCCACTCATCATAGCTTTTATGAATGATGAACTCAAGCTCGAAATGATCACAAATTATAATGTTTCGACTGCTAACAGTGGTACTGTTATTGACGCTGTTTTTCAACGGTTTTTAAATACTTTGAAATTGACCGCAGGACTGCAAGTAAAATTCGAAAATTCATGAAAAGGATTGCAACAAACTTCTTTCAAAATATTGATAATTCTAGTAATCTCTCGATCTTGGATATTGAAAAATATATCCCTGATCCTGATTCAACAGACCTAGAAATATTCTCGCAGACCCCCTCCCTCTTCATGTAATTTATTCTTCTCTCAAATCTCGCTTCCTCCATCTTAAATGCTTATTTCACCTCTTTCCACGAGTCGCCCGTGGTCAGGGTCATTAGCTCACAATGCTTTGCATGGGGTTCTCGATGCCCAGATTCTTCCATTTTTCAATTTTTACTCTTTAACTTTCCTCGGAAAATTATTCCGACTGATCTCTTTTTATTTAAATGTTCCTATATACTATTTTTATTCTAGATAGTATATTTTTAAATAGCTTTTAAAAAGCATTTTTCTGTTTTATTTTCAACAACTCTTTCGTGATCCTAGCTGCATTTCCATTGGTCGGTTTAGCCCCGCCCACCCAAGATAGAAATTTTAACTTTATTTTCGGTGTTTTGTGCCGACTTTGAAGTTTCTTTTCTAAATTTTAATGCATTTTAATATTTTAAATTTTTATTTTCCCCAAATCCCCAGTATTTTTATTTTATTTTTAAAGCATTTAAACTTATCAAAGGGCAGAAGTCAATCATGTACATTCACGCAAATACCTACTGATATGAGGTTGTAGCTCGAAAGAGCTGGGTACTCAGGTTATCCATCCAACGATGAAATACTTTGAAATCACAAGTATGTGTCATATTTTAGTTATCACAAGTCTACTGTCTCCGCTCTTCCCCAAATTGAACGAGAATAATTATTTTTGATAAAATATTGCATTTTACTCCTTTTGTTAATTAAATACAATTTTCATTAAAGATATAATTATTCGATAGAGAATTATTTCCAATCATACCCGATTCATATTTTTTTACAGGAAAAAAATTAATATTGCGTATTTACCACAATAACATGTCAGATGTTACACATCATATGCGACTACTGTAAGACTCGTTTTTTTTCTCTTTTCCTTTTTACAAAACAGTACCTTTATTTTAAAAAATCAACCTTTGGAAAATAACACGAATTTATTCTGAAATTTAACAAAACATAGAATAATTTGTCAATACTAATTTGGAGAATGCTTTGTTCTACGATTTTAAGGAACGTGTATAGTGAGCAGATGTGATCAATTTTAGTTCTTATGAGCATGAAATTTTAATGAAAATTTTGGCATTGCTGTTTTGATTCGTATTATTTTTTTTTAAACAAATAAAATACATTATAAATTGTAATTAAAAAGTCATTAAGAGAAAAGTCAACATACAAGTAAGAATAATTATAAAATGTTTTAAACATGAAAAACTTTAAGAAAATCCTAAAAAAAAATTTTTTTTTTTTTAAAAAGCTTTTTCTATATAATTTTGGGATAAATTTTTCTTTAGTTATTGACTGATTTTTTAAAGCAAAATAATTGTCATTTCTCAAAAAAAAAAAAAAAAAAAAAAAGAAAAATACAGTGATGCAAAATTCTTAGTTTTTACAGTCCTTTCAAGGAGAAAAACGCTTAAAGCACAGCACAAAATTCATTTTCACGATCACGACAAGCGGAAGTAAACTTCGACCACAATGAGTTTTCGTTGTAGGAGTAACAATTTTATACTCGTTAGTATCCCGATTTTAGAACGAAATTCTGATGGCCTCCACCAAAAAAAGATATAAGCCATTACTACAAGTTTAGTTATAAATATAAAATGTGTATTTTTATTAATATACAGAGAGATTTGAAATTTCTTTTAATTCGATCTGTTTTGGAATACACATAGAGTATTTATAAATAGGGTTTAAGATATTGAAAACCTCTACGAGCGAGTGAGAAAGTAATACGAGGACTATGACCGACGGACCTGGTAATTTTAAGTCATGCTCAAGTGACAAGGACGACACCCGAGCTAGCACTCCATCTCCAAACTAACGGAAGGAGTCACAACATATTTAACGAACATCCGCCCCTCTACATGGTCAGTGGCCCAAGTGTACTAGGCTACCACGGTCATTCTATGTAACAGTGGTCCCCCAAGGAACATTAAATTATTTCCATTTAATTTGCTGTGGAGTTTGAGCGCTACTTCTCAATCACAAAGAATGGATCCTCGATCCCTATTTGTCAACAAATCAGACGAATCTTCCATATCTGAGCAAGATCAACTGCTGGAGTTTGTAAATAATGACGATCTTAAAACTACGTTCCAGACAACAACTGTGCCGGTGTTCTGAATTAAATTCATGGCGGAATACCTTGTGATTGCCACCACAGCATATTAAATCCCTATTGTCATTTCGGACAACCTATCAGTGTAAAGTAGTGTTTTCTGCAGTGACAGCGGAATAAACTGGACAAAAGCAACAGACTTCTCGTGGCAAAGAAACAAGCGCAATGTTTTCAATCACTTAGCGTTCTAGTGAGTTACAATGTTCAATCCCTTTGTTATTTTTTTGGGGTGTAACTCTATTTTAGTTTGAATGCATTTTTAAATAAAATAAATTAAAATTATTAATTTAAAAAATCTAAAATAAATATTCCGCCCTTCAGAAGGCCGTATTAAAATGATCAAAACGTTGGCTGGTCCGCGACGATAAAAAGGTTGAGAAAAATAAAAATATTGTAAATATTACTTCGTAATGCAATGTATTTTTTATGTAATAAATTGTAAAATATTACTTAAATGTTTTAATATTCAATACATTTTAATATTCTAATTAATGAGATTAAATTAATTTGAAAATCAATACAGCACAATTTTGCAGTTCATTTCGAATAAATAACTTTCAATAATAACTACGCACACATCACTAAGATACTGATCTACACTATTAAAATTCGTAGGCAAACAAACGTATCTATGTATGTCGCTTTGTATGTACACCTATTTTCTCACGAACCGCACGACGCGGAAACTCGCCGAAGGTACCAAAAGATTGGGAATCATCCGAAGAATCAGTTCTTACCATTTATCTTTCGATATTGCAATTAGTTAAAAAGATATTAATTAACAGCCTTAAAAGGCATAATTGGTTTACCCCTGTTGGCTTTTATTCTGCCGAGCATCAGCAAAGTTCCGACTTTTACCACGTTTTTAAAAACCCATCCAATCCTTACTAACTCAGACAAAAAATAATTACAGAATCGGAAGGATCATTTACTTCGCCACGATACGGTATAATTTTTTTTTACAAAATAATGATAATTTCTATTTTTTAGGATGTTTTCTAAAATGAGTCAAAATCGATACGTTTTTATGAAAATGATTTCTAAATCCTTCCGTTTGAATTTTCTTTCACGTTAATGAAATGATATTCTACACTAAAAAAGTTCATGCTTTTCTCTTTTAGTCAAATCATTTAATCATCTCATCATTAAAAAATAAAATGTCAACAACTTTTTTTTTTACGATTTTCAAAAAATATTCATAATTTTAATTAAATATTTAATAAATTCGTTATCTATAAAAATCTCACGAAACTTTTTTTTCCGTATGTAGAACAATATTATCCGTAATCTGTACATAGATTGAAAAAATTGCTTAAAAATTACGGTTTTTAAAAAATTTGAATTTTTTTTGTTTTTTACCCTCGTTGCGAGAGTTAATCACACAAACACAATGTAGTATTTTTTCCCATTTTTTTGTTCAAAAATTACCGTAGTTTGCAATCGATATGTTAAGTTAGAAGGCAAAAATGAAGCTCTCAAAAAAAAACTTTAACAAAGAATGCGATTTTACAATAGCCAAGGGTTTGGCGCTGGAAACATGTTTGGCATCAAATGACTATCTTTTCCCTGTGCACTTCACATTTGATGAAAGGTTACACTAGAAAGGATGATGCCTATAAATAATAAAAATCACCAGATTTGGCGAGTGTCTTAATTCAAAAAATTCATTTTAAACATACGAAACAAAAATTTCTCTAATATTTGTGAAATACTTAATCGCTTTTACTCCGGTTATCATTATTTTAAACAAGTTTATTTGCAATGCATTTAAAAAATTGTATTGCTTTAAATTAATTTTTTTTAATAAAGCAGTGTTGTTTCGTGTAAATCATTAATCAAAATTTTTCAATCGTTATGTATTGATGATTATGATAAAAAAAAACGGCTTGGAACTAAAAAAATTCTTAATTTTCTCTTACATAAAATCAGTGATTTAAAAAATTAAATACCAAAAAACTTTTTTTTACACGTTTTTAAAAAATGCTCACAATTGAATATCTCTTCCTTTTATTTTAAAGCTCTTTTCATGCTTCTACAGTGAAGTTCGTCGCAAGTTCATCATAACGCTTGATTTCTACCGATTTTACCCGGGATCAAAACATCATCGCTTAATTTTAATGATTTCTTAAAAAATACTTAAAATTTTATTCGCGCCTTTAATAACTTCACCATCATTTTTTAAAAAAATATTCAAATTTTAAATATTTAATAACTTTTTATCAAATTCAAATTTTTAATAAATTCTTCATTTATAAAAATAATTGCATGCAACTTTTTTCCCCGTGTATTGAACATTTCAAAATTTTAATTCAACATTTAATATAGTTGTGGAATTTTGTACTTAAAAAAATTTCTACTTTTGTCTTTTTTCAACATACAACTATTCTTAAAAAAATGTACATTTTTGTTTCCGGGGGCTAAAAAATTGCAAAGTGAGTGAGTTAAGTCGCACTGTTCACCTACTCCAGGGCTTTTGGCGACGGAGTTCGAAATTTTGAGCCATGGTCAAGTGATGAGGATGAGATTTGAGCTTTTTTCCTAACTACCATACAACACCAACGCTAGGACGTTTAAGCTCTCGACAGATTCGACGGGCATCGCTCCTATTAACAGTGGGTCTTCTGCGGTAGCCAAAATTTTAAAAGGGCAGTAATAATTAACTGTGGGAAATTACCACGAGAATTTTGTAATGACGTTAATATAGAAGTCACATACACATCAGGAAGGGTTGATAGGGAGAGGGGAAGGGGAATTTTCATAACAATAAACTATGCATTCAAAAATGTTCGAGCAACGCCGGGGGGAAATAAACCTGGAGGACAAAGAAAAGAAGCAAAAATTTTTTTTGAAACGGGGAATTTTAAGTTATACACTAGGTAAAAGCCCGAGCAACGCCGGACTAAGTGGAGGGGAAAAAAACAAAGTAATTTGAAAAAGAATATTGGAAGTGCTGATTTTGTGAAGGGAAGGGAAATTTTATAAAAGTAGAGAAAGAGTCCGATCAACGCCGGGCCATGCAGCTAGTTTCATATAAAACGCCACACACGCTGGACAGCGACTTCCTCTTCAGACGCAACAACCCATTCAAGTAACGGAATTTTATTATGAATCGATTTGTTGACCTTATCATTCAGCTATTGTCATCTTAACAACTTTCTTTCCATAAGATCGCATTCAAACCGCAACTAGCGTGCACACGTCCTCTTTACAACTTTCTTCTGTGAACGCGAGACTGTAACCGTAGTTCTTTAATTTATGAGTTGTCAAAAAAGGCATTTATAAAAAAACAGTACTTATAAAAACTTGAGGGCATAAACAGTATGAGGAAAAAAACTTCAATTGCATGGCTACTTGGACAAGGAAAGAATTTTTTTTGAAAAAAATTCGTTGTAACAAAACACTCGAGCATTTGTCGAGAATTCCAACAGAAATCCGCCAAGTGAAGGTCAACCAAGAACTGCCATTGAACAAAGCTATCAGAGCAGCGTGTTCTGTAAGGGAACGATTTCAATAAAGAATCGGGCATTGGTAATAAAACTAGCATTATAATAGCACGCAACAATAAAATGATAAATAAAATGGAAAGAAAAAAAGTCCACGTGAGAAGAAATTTGTACAAAAATAAAATAGAATAAAAATTCACATTATTGACAAAGAACTTGTTTTTATAATATATAAAAAAATATTTAACACGAAAAATAAAATGCCAACAACTCTTGCCACATACAACTCAAGACTTTATTTTTTCAAACTCAATATTCCATCTCCTTATATACTGCCATCGAAAGTTCCAGAACTTTCCATAATTAAAATTACAGTTAATTTTTATAAATAAAAGCACGCGCGCGCGCGTGCATTAATATAAAGCACGAGAGAAATAAAGAATTACAATTTTTAACACGCTGGGATGAATGGTTAAATCATTACAATAAATAAATATTACCATTTGTTACAAATATTAAAAAAAAAAAAAAAACATTAGTAAGCGACCGGTGTAAGAAAGACCGAATTGATTTGAAGACGGCGAATCACAATTCTTACAGAAAAAAGAAGTTTAAAGAATTAAATAAAAGGATCTTAAAACCAAATAAAATAAATAAGTATTAAGAATCAGACAGAATCGAGCTTCTTTAAATAGTGGAAATCCGTTACAATGGATGAATGAGCATCCACACACTGTTGAAAATATATTATTAATTTATCTTTTAGATGGTAACGTTAGCTATTTAATTGTATTATTATTTAATTTTTTTATGAGTGGCAACAGAGAACATAAGGTCTGGTGCTTTTCCAAACTACTTGTTTATGTGAATTTTCAACTCTTTATCTTAAAAACAAGTAGAGAAATCGCCTGAAAAGCGTAGAACTAGAATTAAGACTGCAGATTACACCTGGTGTAAAAGAAATGCCATCTCTTTCTCATTAAAAATTTTAAATGATACAGTTCAATACATTATTTGTATTCAGTGTTTTGTAGTACAGTCGAACCTCTATATTGCGAATTTTTCTATGTAACGTACGTTTTCCTGGAACCAAGAACATTTCACGATTTCCTTCGTAAAATAACCTCCCTATAGCGAAGTGCATTTTCTATATAACGAACTTTTTCTTTTGGGATTCAATTTTTTTCTCTCTATTTTTAAAGTATATCAGAATACATTTCAAGTTATTCTCTCTTTAACACATTTTATAGTGGTCATAAATCTTGAACTGGTTTCATTAGATTTTAACTCGCCGAGAGCAATAGAGTTCAGGACGTTTCATCCAAGAAGAGCACCTTCCTAGGCTGATCTCTGCTCAGCAAAAGTAATACATTGTTACAAATTGTGTGTAAAGAACGCTTAAAACCCTTCTCCACGAAAAAATACATATACATGCCAATTTTCATAGTGAATGGTTGAACGGTGTTGAAATGAAGCGATTTCATACATACAAACATCCATTTTCATATATATAGATATGTTTGTTCTTAAATATTTCTATTTTTCCCGTTGATAGATCTATACTGACTTGTGCTTTTAGAGTTTTTTTTTAATTTAACTTTCTAATAATGAACTGTTTCATGACATATTTCAATACAAAGGTCAGAGATAACAAAACTTCATGGGATAGGGTGGGAATTGGGAATATCGCATAACAAGGTTAAAGAGAATGAAAATAGTTCAAAGCAATTACTTTTCTTAACGAAAACAGTTATATCAACTAAAAAGAAAATATCAAATTAAATTAACAGAGCGAAAAAGTAACAAAACATTTAAACACGATTCTAATTTAAAACCGGCCCAGCAATTAGCAGAATACGAAATAAGTAAAAACCTTAATTACAAGCTTCCAACCCTATCAAAATATAAAAATAACAATACTAGATGGTATTTATTAACAATAAATCTAAATTAAACACATATCTTATTTCTAGCACGCTATAAAATAAATAGTAATTTATTTTTGATCATTCACCAACATTTCATGTACTTCAAACCAATTTTTTTTTGCACCAAAATGAACCTTTTTTAATTAATAGGTCTATAATTAAAATATCACAGTTTTCCTCAATAGAAAAAATCGTACAGTTCAACTCTGCCTATCGAATACCAAAACCGATCAAAAGCCATTACCACCGCGTGGCACAAACAACAATTTAGAGAAAACAGCAACTTTTATAGCTGACCAATTTTCTTCTTACAATAGATGCGGTAAACAAAGTAGGGAAATAGAAAAAGGGAAGAAAAAAATTCAACGTGGTCAGAAAATTCCTCGTTTTGTCTCCAAGCTATAGGTGTCCCAAAATGAAGCGATATTTTTTTCTTTAAAACCTCACCAAACTTTTTCAGGGCAATCGGATCAAGGTGAAGAGCATCACGCTTCAGGTACCAGATCGGCTTCATGCATATTAAAGACAACCTATTTCCTTCTTTCAAATCCAAAACGAGTTTGCAACCGAAAGTGACTCCAGACGACACTTGTTTTCCCGAAGGGCATTCTGGAGCAGGGATGGGTCGGCACGAATCTAAACCTTATCCGTTTCTGTTTAATTGGATTCACCTGGCTTCTGCATCCGTCAACGAAACGGACTGGTCAAGATAATTTGTTAAAATCGGACCCTTTAGCTAGGGAACAAATTCGATCAATGTACCGTGTTTATGAATATATAGCAACACGTATAATTCATATTTACTTTAGAAATAAATGCGAATATTGTGGTTTTTATATAAATTGATCATAATGCCATTGAGTCTTAATTTTTTTCTACTTAGTAAGGTGTATCTACCTATCAGAGCGGGTGCCATATATCAGGAACTCCAATTAGAAAAATTGTACCTAAACACTTAAAAGTGGTTTTTTAAGTGCTGATAATTTTAATTCAGGTTTGATTTGATTTTAATTTACGACGTACTCTGAGCCAACACGAGGGCGGCGAACCTCGTAGATTTGAGCTACCGTCAACAACAGAAGAGCTGGCACTTCCTCACCAAACTTCCACACCCTGCCAAAGGAACGACTTTGTGAGTCTTGACAGATTTTATGAACATACTAGCTGCTTGGTTTGGTTCTTTTTTAATGGCGCAAGGACCAATTTAGATCATACTGCGCCAAGGGAGACAATAAGAACAGTTATATAAGATTTGCAGGCCATAAAGCCTTAGTCGGGCATAGTCTATATGCCTTTCTTAAAATCTATGTATTAAAATTAGATATGCTTAATAAAACCCTTGATGCTTATGAATTTAAATACAAGTGAGGAATTGATGCTATTGTTTAAAATACTGGATATAGTAAAATCAACAGAGTTAAAAAGCCGATGTCTAAGATGATTTGAATGTGGATAATCACAGAGTATGTGTTTCACCGATAGCGAGACATTGCATTTCTCGCAATAGGGTGGTGGTTCACCCAACAGAAGATGCCTATGCGTTAGGCGGGTGTGTCCTAGGCGCAGCCTAGTCCATATCACCTGCTCACGGCGGTTGCTTGATGATGGCACGGTTGGAGCAAGAACGGGCATGACGCTATGCAACTTATTTTCAGTTTGTTGGTCCCAGTTTGATTGTCATACACTTTGCAATTTCTGCCTGAAGCAAGCTTTCAGGTCAGAGAGTGTGGAATAGGGAATCTTTCTGAAGATCCTGTCGCTGATCGTGCAGCTGTATCAGCCAGTTCATTTCCAGTTATTCCGGCATGTCCTGGGATCCAACAAAATCTGATATCTTTCTTCTTAAGATGATTAGCTAAAGCATATGTGATGTCCACAAGGATGGGATGAGACGATGAATGTAAAGAGACAATGCTTTGAAAGGCTGACAGGGAGTCTGTGTAAATAATGAACTTTTTACCGCATGATAGTGAAATATGTTCTAGAGCTATTCTTAACGCATGGAGTTCAGCAGTGTAAATGAATGCTGAAATTGGTAGAGCGTCTGTAATTACAGTGCTCAGAGAAACTACTGCCGAACCAACATGGGATTCAGACTTTAAGCCATCCGTGAAGATAGGTTCATAGTCGGAAAAAAGCTCTCTGTGTTCCAAGTATAGTGTTCTATATGTACTTCTCAGGAGTGCATGCTTTTGAGAGGTATGACAGGGTGAAATCTACCTTTGGATAAATCACTTTCCAAGGGGGCACCTCAGAAACCTTGCACAGAGCAATTCTTCCAATGTTCAGATTTAAGTCATTAATTAGGTCTCTAATTCTAAAGTGAAAAGGTTGCGAGTAAGTGAGAGATGAACGATGACTGTTAAAATCATAAAGGCTAAAATTGAATAAATATGAGTATGCAGTATTTGTTTTCCATTGATTGGATTTTCATAAAATAGTTCAAACATAAATACTTCCTCCGCAAATCTAATGGGGGTTCGTAGGCTTCAGCATAAAGGGACTCTACCGGTGATGTACGGAAGGCTCCCAGACAAAGTCTCAGGGCTTGATGATTTACTGGATCCAAGATCTTCAAAAGAGATTTGCACGCAGAACTGTAGACCACAGATCCATAGTCCAGTTTTGATCTAATCAGATCTCTGTAGAGGCGAAGCAAGGATGTTCGGTCTGCTCCCCAGCGAGTATTTGCTAATACTTTGAGGATGTTTAGGGCCCTGGCACTTCTGATTTTGAGATCTTTTAAATGACGATGGAATCTGAGAGATTGGTCGAATACAATACCTAGAAATTTGACCTCATTAAGAACTTTAATGAGGCTTCTACCAATAAAAAGCTCAGGGTTTGGTAAAACCCCACGCTTTCGAGTGAATACCACACTAACCGTTTATTCTGTAGAAAAAACAAAACCGTTCTATTCAGCCCATTTAGTGAAGTTGTTAATAGTGGTCTGAATGTGTCGTTCTGCAACATTGAGGAATTTAGACGAGTACGATATTTGTACATCGTCCACATATAGAGAGCACTGAATCCCCTGATTTATATGATGGGTTATGCTATTAATTTTAATAATAAATAAAAGTACGCTTAAAACAGACCCTTGTGGGACACACCTTGTTCTTGGATAAAAATATTTGAATAAAATGAACGCAGGCGTACCTGGAATGAACGATGGTTTAAAAAGTTTGATAAAAATTGGCAAATTTCCTCTGATGTCCATTGCATATAGATCTCTAAGTATGCCGCACCTACAAGACATGTCATAGGCTTTTTTAATGTCAAAGAAAACAGATGTTATACTGTTTCTTGACAAAAGCCTCTCTGATGGAAGTCTCTAGCCGAAGGAGATTGTCTGTGGTCGATCTTGATTTACGAAATCCACTTTGAAGTGGTGAAAGGAGATGTGACTCAAGGTGGAACATCAACCTCGCACTAACTATGCGCTCCATCAGCTTGTGAGGGCAATAGGGCGGTAATTATTTGCTGATGTTGGATCTTTACCAGGCTTTGGAAACGGTAAAACGTGGGCATGACACCGCTGTGTGGGAAATACTTGGGTTTCCCAGATGCGATTGAACAATGAGAGAAAGGAGAGGATAGAACTTTCGGACAGATGTCGTAACATAATATAGTGTAGCCCGTCTGGACCTGCTGCTGTATTACCCGAGCGATGCAGGGCTGCGCGAAGTTCGAAGAGCGTTAGCGGGGAGTTGTAGCCTTCTTCGTTTGAAGAGGAAAAATTTAACTTCACCCTTTCTTCTCGACGCTTTAGCGCTTGAAATGCAGGGGTATAGTAGTCGCAACTAGACGTTTTAGCGAAGGTCTCGGCAAGAGTGTTGGCAATGTCAGGGATGGTATTGACAGAGACCCCATTGCTTACAAGCATGGAGACTGGGCTAGCACTGTATTTTCCACTGAGCTTACGGATTTTGTTCCAAACCTCTTTACTTGAGGTTGAATAAGTGATGTTATTTACATATTTAATCCACAATTCCCTTTTACATTGCCGGTGGATTTTCCTGGCACGTGCTCGAGCTTTATTAAAAGCAATCATGTTGTCTGGGGTAGGGTAACGTCGAAACCGATTCCAAGCCTTGTTTTGATCCTTCTTTGCCATTTGGCATTCTTCGTTCCACCAAGGTTTGGGAAAACGGGGGAGTCTAGAGGATGGTTGTGGAATTGCATTATTAGCTGCAGATAGGATGCAAGATGTTACTAAAGATACCGCTTCATTTATTGAGCCAGAGCTTACCATATCTTCTGTTATATCTACTTGGGTCCTGAAAGTTTCCCAGTCGGCCTGATCGAACTTCCACCGAGTTTGGCGAATAGTCGCACACGCAATTGGTGTAGCGTAAGATATTACCACTGGGAAGTGATCGCTACCTAAGGGGTTTCCAAGAACACTCCATGACAGATCTAATAGCAATGATGGAGAGCAGTGGCGCACACAAGGGGGGTCCTGGGGTCCGGACCCCCTCAAAGCCCTTGATATTTTTTCCGATTGATTATAATTCTAAGTATATAGTACGTAAAATTTAATTAATTACTTGCTATTAATGATTATTTTATTAATTAATGCTAATTATTTATTCAAAAACTAGTTTTTTACTGTGTTTTGTTCCCGAAAATAGACAAAATCAAACGGAGCATGATACAAGAAGGGTGAACTTTCGACCCCGGACCTCCCCCTGAAAAATTCCTGTGTGCGCCACTGATGGAGAGCATATGGACAAATCAATGGCGCTAAATGATTGGGTTGGAGAATGAAAATAGGTGTAAGAGCCGTCGTTTAACAAGGTGAGGTCAAGTTCTGTAAGAAGCTTTTCGACGACTTTTCCTCTAGAATTTACATCTTGACAGCCCCACAGCAAATGATGAGCATTGAAGTCACCCAAAAGAATGAATGGTGAGGGGAGTTGATCTATAAGCTCTTGCAGTTCTCTAAAATTCAAGGGTGCGTTGGTTGGTAAGTATACATTACAGATTGTAACTGTAGAGAAAATAGAAACCTGCACTGCAACAGCTTGAATTGACGTGCGAATTAGGACGGGGCAGCAGGGTGTCGCGTGGTTGATGAGCAGAGCCACGCCACCACAAGCTCTGTCACCTTCCTTCCGAAGAATGGAATACCCTCGTATGTTGTATGTGCATGATGGTTTTAAAAGCGTCTCTTGCAGAGCTACGCACACAGGTAAATGCTCACATTCATAAGCGATTTTAAATCTTCTAAGTTTTTCCAGAGACCACGACAATTCCACTGAATTATTTTATTAATACTTCGGCTAAGAAGAGCCTTTAGGCTTTTCGGAGTCGTATTTTATTGGTGAAAAGCTTCGTCTCGATTTTCCTTTTTTACTGAGAAGCTTAACGTCTTCTACTTCTTTGGTGGTTTGAATTCCCCCAGATTCTGTTCGAATTGATGGCTTCAGTATTTTCGCAGCTTCCTGGACAATGTCAGTAGCTGGCCGTTTGGTAGAACTTTTGTCGATTTCCATCAAAACTTCAGTATCTGATGGCACAGAGAGGTGCGATGTTTCAGAAGACCGTTTGTCTATGTTTAAGGACTCTAGGTCCGTGGAAGATGTTTCAGAGGGAGATAGATTTGTTTCTTGTTCAATTAAATTATTTGTTATGGATTTTTGAGCTATTGGGGAATCTTTATGAGATTCAGAAGTTAAATTGGTAATGTTTGTTGGTGTTTCTATGTTGCTAATTTCTGTTTGAGTTCCTATGTCTGTTTGAGTTGCAGTATCTTTTTTTGATTTTGTGTTGGTCATTACTCCATTAGCATAGTGAAGGCTCGAGGTGGTAAGATATTGACCACCCGTTTCTTTGCTTCAGAATACGAGATGTTTTCAAGTACTTTAATTCTTTGTATTTCTTTATTCTTGCTGCCATTTTGGACAGGTTTTGGAATAAGCAGCGTGTTCCCCCTTGCAGTTTGCACTTTCTCCGTTCTGTCCTACATGCTTCGCTGGCGTGCTCCGTACTACTGCATTTATTGCAGGTAGCAACGCCGCGACAAGAAGCCGTTCCATGACCGTAACTTTGACAGCGAAAACATCTGAGAGGGTTAGGGATGTCTTATTTTAATGTTCAAGTAACCAATTAGTATGTTTTCTGGTAATGTATGTTTAGAAAATGTGAGTATAAATAATGGAGAAGTTATAGTTTTACCGTCTTTTATGGAAGTTATTCTTTTGACAGCCTCCACTCCTTGAGAAGCTAGCTCTTCTTCAATATCAGAATCCGGTAATGGTATTAGATCAGGGCAGTAAATCACTCCTTTGGATGAACTGAGTGTTTTGTGAGGAGTAACAGTAATAGGAATGTTTAAAAGATTTGTACATTGTAGGAGATTAATTGATTGTGCTTGTGTTGCTGTTTCTATCAGTAAATCTCCGGATGGTAATTTTTTAATAGATCTCACAGAACCATCTGAACCTAGTACAGCTTTAGATATTAGAAAAGGTGAAGCATTAGAAAGTTTTCTGTTATCAGTTGCATGCAGAACAATAAATTTTGGAAAGGATTCGGAGCAAGTTTGAGAGTTGGTGGGCTGACCACCATGTGTTGGGTTGGGGGTTTTAAAGTATGCGTTTTTATCTTTTTCCTTATTTTTGTGCATTTAAATTTTGGTTTTTGAGAAAGGAGGAGAATCCCTTTTGATTTTCAGAGGACCAGTTTGGCGGGGCTAGCCCCAGATTCAGCAACCAGCAGTGGCCTTGGGAGAGCCCCCCGCTCTGCAATGCAGGACCGCATCCAGGCACCACCTGGAGCTACAAGGCCGGCGAGATTATACACCAGCTGATAGAGCAGCCAGGACATGCTGGTTAGGCTGCCCCGGGCTCCTGTACTATCTAGCGGCCTGAGACGCAAAACTCAGCTTTTCTCCGGTACCCTCTACATGGCCGCTTCCTCCATGACCCCACCTTACCAGTCCAAAGGTCCTCAGAAGTTCAACACCCCGTTCCAAGTGCCAGTTTTCCCAGGGAGCAGTCGGTTGTGTCGTCATACCAGTTGTGAAAAACCATCAGACTCAACTTCATTCCACTCAGTCCTGGTCTGCCACAGGACTTCGTCGCAAGTAAAATTAAAGATAACATGTAAGGGAAAATCAATAATAAAGAAGGACCCACTAAGGGGATAAATCATAAAATGAAATTCCTGGATAGGTATTCTTAGGAAATAAAAACCAGTGTTTTTTTTTTTACTATGGCGGAAAAGGAAGTAGGGGAAGTAAAGATCGCTCGGGAGAGGCGGGTGCGCGAAACCCGCACTCACAAGAGCCAAAAGATCACTAGGGTACCTCGGGATTGTGACACCCGCACTCACCTAAAGGAGGTGAGCCCCCTGAGGGGACATACTAGCTGCATGGCCCGGCGTTGCACGGGCTATCTCTACTTTTATATAAGTTTTCCCCTTTCTTTCACAAAATCCGAACTTCTAATACTCATTTTCAAAATGACTTCTCACCCCACTCCACCGCTTAGCCCGATGTTGCTCGGGCTTTCTCTTTTACTCATAACACCCTGTGTGTGCGTGCACAATGCGAGTGATTTCTAAAATTGTGTTAAAAAAAATTTTCCTTTTCGAAATAGCTGCATGGCCCGGCGTTGCACGGACTATCACTACTGTTATAAATTTTCCCTTTCTTTCACAAAATCAGAACTTCTAATACTCATTTTCAAAATGACTTCCCCCTCCCCCGCTTAGCCCAGCGTTGCTCGGGCTTTCTCTTTTCCTCATATGACACCAGCATTTGTGTGTGTGTTTGTACCCGCACAATGTGAGTGATTTCTAAAATTATGTCAAAAAATTTCCCTTTTTCGAAATTTGCTTCATTCCACTTATTTTTGAATTAAGACAGGTTTCTTTCCCCTCTCTATAGCCTGAACACGGTTTTTTTTAGTGTAAAATTATTGTTCAATCTTCCCCTCCTTCTTACAGATAAGATATAGCTTCAAATTTCGATGCATGACTTATAAAAAAAAAATATTGCATTAGAATTTTTAAAAAAATTATTAATGTGAAGCAATAATAAAAAGAAAACGATTCTGATGCTAAGAGTAAAGCTTTAAAAAGTAGCGTAATGCGAAATTGAAAGTTTCTGCCTCCTCAATTTCGAACCTGGGAACTGCCGTTTCATAAAGCGCAGCCGATTTAACAATCGCGCCGTGGGTTCCTTCGGGGAAAAGCATTGAATTGAGCTTTAAAATAAGGTAGATTTTTTTTCGGGCTTCATTTTTATGTTAATGCTTTCAAACTTCATATAAATAATAGACGATCTACTTTTTAACTAACAAAGAATTCCTTTAGTAATGAAATAATAGAAATAATCCTTTTAAAAAAACATATATATTTATTAAAATCAAATTTCTATAAGTAATTAACAAAAGAAAAATTTACAGATAGCTATTGAAACGATTGCTTTTGTAATCAAAAAGTATGAAACAAAAATAAAGAATGCGCAATTATAATTAATTAATTATTACTGACATTTTAGGCAATTTTTTTCGTTTAATTTTGCAGCCAACGTAAACCCAAAAATACATTTTTTTAAAAAAAGAATAGTTTATGTATGGAACAGAAATTTTCAAAATTACAAAATTATTTGATCGTGTTTTAAAAACCTCTAAAAAAAAAGTTCCGAAAATATTTTTAAAAAATTGTAAAATAATTAAATTGAAAGAAAGATATTGTTTTTTTAACCGTAATTTTTAAGATATTTTATCAATCTTTGTACAGATTACGTATAATATTGTTCTACACGCGGAAGAAAAGAAAAGCGTGAACTTTTTTTTAGTGTAAAATATTTTTTCAAGCGGAACAACTTATAATTCGTATTAAAAAAAAGGAACCGATTTCGACTCATTTTTTATTTGAAAAAATTGTAAAATAATTAAATTGAAAGAAAGATATATATATATATATATATATATATATATATATATATATATATATATATATATATATATAATTTTATGATATTAATTTTTAAATAAAGTTATTTATATGCAAAGTTTCGTTGTTTTGTGAAAACAGAAATTTTTTTTTTTTGATATTCTCTGCAGATGGCACCACGATGCATTTTAATGCGTTTTAAGGTTTTGAATTAATATCTTTTTAACTAATTGGAATATCGGAATATAAATGGTCAAAACGGATTCCTTGAATCATTCCCAAAATTTTGATACCTTCTGCTAGTTTCTGCGTCTTGTGGTTCTTGAGAAAATTGGGATATATACATCCCTACATAGAGAGAGAGATACTTTGTTTAACTACGAATTTTAATATATAAGATCGGTCACTCTTCACGGCGCCCAGTGGCGCACGTAAAAATTTTCAATTGGGGCGGGGGGGTTCAAAGTCCGCCATTCTCGAATCGTACCTCAATACGCCGCCAAATTATTTTGATTTTGTCAATTTTGGAAACAAAAAAACACTACAAATAAATTATTGAATAAAAATTAACATTACTTAATAAAATAAATTGTTAATAACAAATAATTAAATTTTACATACAATATACACATAGGATTATCATCCATTAAAAAAAGAAAATCAAGGGTTAGGGGGTTCAGAACTGTGGACCGCCCCTCCCCCTTTGTCCGCCACTGACGATGTGTCTTCAGTGACTCGACAAGGAGATAGGATTCGAACTCGCTTACGCCAGCCACGAGTTTGCGACCGTGACAACTTAGCTACCACGGCCACGATTTTGATCCCTAGATGACTTCTAACACTGGAGCTTATTTTGGTTTGGATACTTGAGTTTTATAGCTGATAGTTGAAGTAAAACATAATTTAACATGCAATATAAATGGGAAATGTATTTTTATACCGTATATTTCAGAGTGTCTTTTTTAATCTTTTCTTTTTACATACTGCCTCAGAGTCAGTTTTTCAATTTAATTTATTACTTTATTAATATAAATTAGTCCTGCAGACGGTTAATATTTTTAATATACATTTCACAATTACTTGAAAACGATACATTTTAATGAAAAACAGTGGAATGGCCTCGTCATTCACTAAGTCATGTGATCTTTAAAAATATTTGGGAAAATTTTAAGGATGTTTTGGGGAATGGGCTAAATTCATGACTGTCACATGAATGCTATCACGTAATCATCATTAAATTCAAAACAAACATAAAACTTGTATGTGTTCTACTCGTAAAAATTCAGATAAAATTTCGTATTTGATAATTTCGTAAAAATGTTCAAACATTTAGAGTCTTCAAGAAGTTATTACAAATTTTAAAAAGAAAAAAAAAAAGAGTCTTACAGTAGTTGCATATGATGCGTAACATCCGACATGTTATCGTGGTAAATACGCAATATTAACTTTTTTCTTGAAAAAAATATGAATCGGTATGCCTGGAAATAATTTTCTATCGAATAATTATATCTTTAATGAAAATTGCATTTAATTAACAAAAGGAGTAATACAATATTTTATCTAAAATAATTATTCTTATTCAATTTGGGGAAGAGCGGAGACAATAGACTTATAACAAAAATATGACTCATATACTTGTGATTTCAAAGTATTTAAAAACCGTTGAAAAACAGCGACAATAACAGTACCACTGTTAGCAGTCGAAACATTCTAATTTGTGTTAATTTCGAGCTTGAGTTCATCATTCATAAAAGCTATGAGTGGCTCAGCTTTTTGCAAACTGAAGTTAAATTTAAAATCACACCTCAAAATCAGGAAAAGCGAGTGATAATTTTTTTAAAAGAGCAGAACCACCTTTGTTATATGGAAAAAATACAAAATGCAGGAAATCTTTAATTTTTTTTAACTGTTTGATTCGAAGAAATGTATACGACCCCGAAACCTCTGTTTGCCCATTTTCAAATAAGCATTCTGCCGCACTTATGTCCCACAATATCGTGACTAACGGATTTAGAGTCAAGCACTCGAGTGCTTGATGGCTACTAGAGTTGGATCCCCATGCGAGGGTAGCGAAACAACACAGCCACGCACTCTCATTGGTCAAATCAAGTAGTGCGCGCTTACGTCACATCCTGTTACATACATCCGTCCCTTTTCACGAAATCACTCCCAACAAAAATATCCAGCAACCGAGAGGAAAGATGTTACACATAAAGAAAGCTTACATTTGTTGTTTATTTTTAAATCAAGTGCATATTTTACCTGCTTTCCCAAATAAGTATTAAAAAAGTTTATGTTTAAAGCAAAAGTTGGCAATAGAGAGGAGAGCATGAATTCGTTGATTGGAAACACGCGATTGCATTTATCATATGATAATTACGAACGCATAAGGCTATTTTTTTAAATATTTTTTTTTTTCGTAAGGCTTAGGCTTGACTTCATATGATCACTCTCTGGGAAATACGTGAAGAAATGTCAATAAAAGTTTATTGATGAAGAAATGTTAATATTCAATTTTGTAAGGTTAAAGATAATATTCTTCAAAAATGAAAAAAAAAATGTACATTCATTTTCAAGAATTTCGAAACATTCTTTTTAAAAACTGCAGTCTTTTAATAGATCGCAGAATAAATAAACTCGGCCCCTTTCTCTATTTGAAGAATTTAAATCTTACTCCAGTTAGTATCTTAGTTTCGGTCAACACATGAAAGCTACGCCAGAGATTGATCGCAAAAGATTTTGCACCTATATCACATTTTGAACCTTCTGGCTATATTTTCAAACTAGAATTCCTCAAAGATCGCCTTTGGCATGCGTAATAATACCTAAGTTAGTAGATGTCTTCAGAGAAAGGAAAAATACGATAGCATATGCCTATTCACATAACTCTCTATCTTTTTTCGAAATAAGGTTTAAGTAAAACCATTTATATTTTATGTGTATTCTTTAGTCCTTCGTAATGATGAAATCAAAATATATCATATATTAAAGATAAAATATAATCCAATTGAATTGCTAATTCATTAATGGCATTTGAAATTTGTATTGGAAAGAAAACGTGAAACGATGTGTTTTTTTAACTACGCCAGTGCTTCTCAAACTTTCAATACTGGCGCCCCCCTTTTTGATCACAATTTTTTTCGCGCCCCCCCTAGAAATTAATAATGTACTGAATGCAATAATAATGCAATTTGACGCTAAAGCTACAATAGGTGATCTTAATTATAAACCATACAAATTAGTAACATAAATATTAAATTTTGTATACTACTTTTAAGCAAAATAAATAAATAAATAAAATAATAGGATAATTATTATGTTATTTTTCCTTTCGCTAATTTCTAAATTGCACATATTGCAAAATGCGGTAGCTGCTTAGAAAACAAAATATAGAGATATCTGCTAAATATAGAAAAAGAACTCAGAGGGTCAATTTCTAATCATAAGCATTCCTTATAAAAACTTTGCTTTCCAAGACAAGCTCATGGACACGTCATTTATACTTATTAAACTTTTTCTTAATTTAGTATTAATTAATTAGTTATAAAATATTCTGTGCAGCACTGATAAATTAAAAGTATACCGGCTGAAGTGCCCGCTCTTTGCACGAGTTCATTTATAAGAAAATAAAACATTATTGATATAATTGCTGAATTGTAAGGGAAGCAAAGCCAAATGCTCGACAATGTTTACAAAAACGTAAAATGATTTTTTTTTTTTTAAAATGGTTGCTCAAATTATAATTAGTTTTAAGCGAATTTGTAATTTTAAACCTCACAAAATTTGCATTTATAATTGATGTTAAACAGTAGCGCACACAGGAATTTTTCAAGGGAGGGGGGTCCGGGGTCGAAAGTTCATCAATCTTGTATCAGGTTCCTTTTGATTTTGTCGATTTCTGGGAACAAAACACAGTAAAAAACTAATTCTTGAATAAATAATTAGCATTAATTAATAAAATTAATCATTAATAACAAATACTTAATTAAATTTTGCGTACTATAAACTTAGAATTATAATCAATCGGAAAAAATCAAGGGCTTTGGGTGGGGGTCCGAACCCCCTTTGTGTGCGCCTGCGCCACTGATGTTAAATAATGATCAATAATATAAAATATCGATGAAGAATAATTGTATTATTTTTAATATTTAAAGCGAAAAGACTTCAACATGTTTTAACCCGGGAGCAGGCGCGCACTCGATACGGTCGGGGTTATTGAGTCACCCCAATCCTTTTTTTTTTATAATTATTTTATTGTACGATACAAATCATGATTCCAGTGAATAATTTAATTAAGAGAAAGTTTACTTACCTACTTTCAATGACTTTTTAATTTTTCTTTGGTAATAAATAAACAGTTTTGCCAGAATTAACGATTTCGTAATCTGTGTGTCCCGCTCGACCACTTTCGGGTAAAAAGTATATTCATTATGATAATATGTATGTTACTGCTAAAAAAATTGTGTGAAACGTTTTTCGTTATGCTTTATACATTGAGAATATTTATAAAAATATGTCCTGGCCAAGTAATCCTTCATGTGCTTGTTTTGTGTGTGTGTGTGTGCTCTCCGTGGTTTTCCAAATATCATAAAACTCTTTTGCATGAAAAAAAGCGCAACAGAGAACACATAAGAGAGGGGTCATAACTAACTGTACCAATAACTTAGAAGGTCAGACAGATTACAGCTATAATGTGCAGTATTTCAAAAATAATGACAGTGACGAATTTTTTATGTTCCTAAATTTTTTCGATTCTGGGATCTGTATTTCTTAGAAAGAGTAGTATGTTAGGTTAAAAAAAAAAGCGTAATAAAAAATTCTCTCATCATGGGATTGCAGCAAATCAAATAAAAGGTTTTTTTATTTGGTTATAGGATCAAAAATAGCTAATTAGGTATTGAAGAAGTTTTTATTTTTGCTGACTTAATGTCGTGTGCGTGCGCCTATAAATTATATCAAAGTAATAGTGCATTTTTTATTATGTCTGAAAGTATTTTGTTTTAATTCATTCCAGTAAACTAATTATTTTTTAAATCTTTTATTTTCGATATGCTCGCGCCCCCCCAGGGGGCGCGCCCCACAGTTTGAGAAACACTGAACTACGCAGATAAAAAAAAAACTCCGGAAACAAAGTGAAATTGCAAAGAATGTAAAAGTGAAATTTGGGGCAAATAAAGGCAAAATAGTTTAAAGGAAAAAATTGCTAATTTCATAAAGAAAATGAAATGGACAAAATTCATGTTGTAACGGGTCTTATTCGCAAACCTTCACTAATCCTCTTGGGGTAAATTTGTTTCTTTTAAATGTTGTTCTACTGAAAACTTTCTCCCGAAGAAGACACGGTTTATGATATTTAAGCATTAACTTTTAAGTACGCGAAGTTAGTGGTCAGTGGAAATGTTGATGTCTTTTCAACTTGCTTATTCAATAATGTATATAAAAAAGTATCGCTAACATAGAGCGAATGGCCTCCTTATATTCTTTGGTTTTACATTCTCCCGGGTAAACAATAAAAAATACACACCTTATAATTTAAATAGCGCCATCTAGTGACATACATGAATCAAAACAGAACAGTAATTGAGAGCTAGTCGACAGTTACTCGACGATTAATTGCTAAATGATTAAAAGATTGCTAATTCACGATTTAGTCGATAAGTTAAAATTGAATCATAACGACCCGAGGTCAAACAACCGAGAACAGAATTACGGTAATTTAGACCGTATCCAAGAGTAAGTCAATTGAACTCTAAACAAATATTTTGTATCCTTCCAGCCGTATAATTGCTCCTATACTTAATAGAGTGTGCATTTTCTACCTTGGATTGTTAAGTTAAGTTAGAGAATAATAACTTATAGAATTGTTCTGATTATGGCTAATCTTCCCTTCTAACCGCTAAACACCGACAAAAGGAAGGAAGATGCACGTTTATCACATTGTGATGTCATAGTGACATAACAAACACGTGTTTCCAGTCACTTCGTTCATAAGTTTGTGTGACGTCAGAGTAACATGAAAAATAAACAGGAGCGTAGCTACCGCCGTTCCAATGACTTCGGATGATAAATCCTTTTTGATATAAAAATTTTGATACAAAAATTATTCGAATCAATTTCCTGAAACTAAGATGTGAGTCACAAGTCATGATTCACACTGGAGAAGACGTGCTTTTTCAAAATGAAGAGCGTCATAGCTAGTCAGAAGCAATTTTAAAGAAAGGATTCCTTAAAATAAATGATTTTAAAGAAACAAGACAAGACATAACAAATGCAATGCAACAGCAAACGAGGTAAATATTTGTATGTGAAAAATTTCAACTGTTTTTTGTTTTTATTTTCTACATTTCCCGTGGAAAAAATGCCACGAGATTTATCCTAACAGAAATTACCGATTGTTATTATTTAACATGTCTGACAGTATAAATACAACTTGTCGCTCCACCAACTCAAGTTTCCTAAGCAATTCACTTAAAATTAAAGACTAATAAGGGGAAAATCCAAACTTGCATAAAATCACAAAATAAACCTTCATAAACGCATCAGAGAACTGTTCTGTTACTAGGCAATTAGACACGCTGAAGATACAGTGACTGCTCCAAGACTCCCCAAGTCAAAGGGTTTTGAAATGAGAGCAAATAGAGCTGAAACATAAAAATATAGCACAATTTTTCAACTGAAACGTAAGGAATAATTTTTTTAAAAAAAAATCACTGGAGAAGGAGTTCATTATTTAGTTGTTATAATTAATAGGCATCCATTTTAAGTAAACTATGATTGTGTTCGTTTAGTATGTTCTAGCACGTGGAAAGTCCAAAACAAAAGTACTTTTCTCATATAATGTAAATAACTCAATTCCTACGTCTGTCTTAAATTTGTGTTGCACAGTGAGTTGAGGCAAGGTCAAAAAACTAAGACAATAACTCAGCAGGTACTCACTCTGATTTTTATGCTATGCGAGGACTTTGAGGCCACGGTACATTTTAAGTGTGTGGGCATGTCTAAGGAACCGTACAACAGTCGAAACCCAATTTCAAGGGGAAAAATGGCTCAATTTTTAAATAAATTCCTGACAACATGCATTTGTTTATTTTGCAGAGTCTTTAAAACTTCCATAAGTACACTATTTTACCCTAGAACATGTATAGTGAAAATTCATTTAGAATTTTAACCCCTGCCAGCGATTAACTGCATTCCAGAGATAAATCGCCAAAGACTTTTCCATCTGCAGCTGCCTATCTGATAGCATTCCAAGAATGTGTTGAATTCGCCAAAGATATGGGTTTAACACGTGGACACAAGAAATAACGTGGCTCCAGACAAAATTGAAGAAGCATAATAAAATATGTTCTTTGTAGAATAACGAAGTCAATTTCAAGCGGAAAAATGGCTCAATTTTTACATAAATTCCCGAGAGCAGAGTACGTACATCCGTCTACTCTAATCGCTCTTTGAAATTTATAAATATGCCATTAATACGCCATTTTACCTTTGCACAACGAAAATCCAATTACCATTATAGGGATGGACGGCCGTAAAGTTTTTTGTGGCCAAAGAGACAGAAAATGTTCTCTATATTTAGATCAACAGATACTTGCAAACAAAGTTTTTCTTGCATCAAAAAGAGTCAATACAGAAGCAAGTGGGTTGACATAAACTTGCAGGTTGTAATGAGAATTTAGACAAGCACTCCTGATTTGAAATGGAAAAATTATAGAAAAATGTGACATTTCCTAAATTAATTATAAAATTAAATGCGCTTGCAGCTATAAATATGAAATTAATACAATAAATTAAATTAAAGTGCCACTGTTTTATTTAATTTATATTTATTGATTTCTATGGTACCTTTTCTGAGATGCAAAATAGTGTGGCCTTCAGGTAAATCCCGCCTCCAAAATGTGGAATTCAAGCTAAAATTATTGCCTACTCCTGATATAAGAGATAAAAGAAGAAAAAAATGGTGCCCATGTCCACAATTTATCGCCAGAGTATGTCGCAGATTTTATGAGTTAAAGCAGCTCATTAGATGCCATTTAAGAACAATTCTATAAATGTGTTAAAAATTTCTACAAGTCGTAAGTGGTATGGGTTTAACACGTATAAATGCTAGCTAAAATAATGGATTCAAACGAAAAACTTTTTTGTTTGATAAGGTTACTGAGACTCGCGATATTTCCCGTTCATATTCGATCCTAATGATTTTAACAGTCTTCACTTAATCCTTGCTTGCAGCTTCGTTTCACCCTACCCAGTCCTCACCCCATCGACAGTGTCAAAGACCACGAGTCCCTCTCCCCCTCTGCTGGCAGATTCGTTTCACCCTACTGTTACTAAGACCTGTTTTGAACTGTTGCATCATTCTCTCTCAAAAACACTGAGCAACATCAATTTTTCTATAACTTAGGCAGCATTTAAACTTAAATCAGGAAGTTTTTGGGTTTTACGTCATTTGACTTCTCACAAGGCTCCGCATTTAAATAGAGGTAAGCCAATTTCATACCTCTATTGTTTGTTTCATTGCCAAACACTGCACAAAGCAGTCACAATAAATGTTTGTCTTGCAAGAGTGACTGTACAAGTTTGAGTGTGCGGTGGGGGTGGCGATCGCAGAGCCAACAGGTTGTTTTATTTAGTTAAGTACGTAGATAGTTGTTTCTAAAATAATTATTTTTAATTACGTTTTAGGTGAAAAGGTGCACTTATACCCTTAAATTAAGTAAGTTTATTCAAAACTGCAAATAGCTTCATTTAACCTGCGCAATATCTATACATATAAATAAAAATGAAGTGTCTGTATGTAATTTGAAATTAACAGCTTTTTACTAAATGCATTTAAAAGTATATACGGTACTTATATTTTAAAAATTGATTTTTTCATATTTGTCTTCCTTTCTCTATTTGTTCCGGCTAATCTCTGAAACAGCTGCACCAATTTTGATGGAACTTTCACTGGCAGATGTTATAAGGAGTAACTTAGGCTACCTTTATTTAAAAAAATAAATTAGGGTTCCGCGGAAATAAAATTAAAACCAATGAACAATATCCGATTCAAATAGGGATTATTTTATTTCGCGAGCCTTCTGTCTCAACGATTTCTAACAGTTATATTAAACCTTTTTTTTTTTTTATTAGGTTGCTGCCACTTGCGACATTTCGCGTCCATGTCTTTTGATCCTAATGATTTTACAGTCCTCACCCCATCGACAGTATCAAAGGTCATGCGTCCCTCTCACACTTTGCTCAACAAAAGCAATGAAAAAAAAGTAAAACAAAAAAGAAACATTGATTCATAAAGTAGAAGAATGACATTATACTTATAGCATAGGTATTTCTTTACGTGGGACATATAATTATTAAGTTTTCGTAAACTCGGCGAATTGAATAAACACTTTTTTTTGTTCCACGTCGACGAAGTCGCGGGTAACAGCTATTTAACATAAAATAAATGCATCGGAAAGTAATATTAACGTATTACACATCCAGATACAAATTATTTACATTATTTTAATGCGTTTATTACACAAAATTTGTAACAATGTGTTAATTTTGCAGAGCAGAAGGAGGGTGTTTTCAAAAATCAATCCATAAGTGTTACGGGGCATTATAAGTAAAAAAAAAAAAACTTTTTTTTATCAGCTATTATATCTACAGACTTAAAATTTAGCAAACATGGTTTTTTGTTCAGCTGAGATATGCAAAAAGTTGTTTTTTTGTTTAATTTGCAATTCACGTAAAATTAACTTATTAAAAACTTCTTTATCCTTCAGTCTGTATTCCTTAAATTTTCAATTACCCCGTGCGAAGAACGGGTAAAGCAGCTAGTAAATAAATAAAAATGTGAATTAAAGATAATGTTGGAACAAATTAATACTGGAGCATCTCTAAAAATGTGTTTTGAGTTCAGTTAGATTTTTTTATATTCCGCCAGGTCGCAGCCTTATTCAAAATTCTTGAAAGAAAATATCTCGCTACCGCTGGCACCAGGGATCCATCAAAAAGGTCTTCCCCAAACATCAGCTGCTGCTGTCTATCGCGGCTTCTAAAAAAATTTCTGTTGATTTGTCTATAATAACGTATTATTTCAGCAGAATGGAATTATATTTTAATTTCATATGATTTAAAAATAAGAATTTCTTTTGTTTTATTTCCACATATAGATTAAAAAGCAACAATACAAGAATGGAAAGATCGTATTATACATATATAATGGCAAATAAATCCATTTTTCACGAAAACGTATAACTTTTACGCAAAAAAATACGGCATAATTTTTTTCAACGAACTGTCGTTTTATTCAAATTTAAGTAGATTTATCTTTTTGTCAACCGTATGAAATCTAATAAACACTCCAAATTTGTAGGAGAGAAAATCAAATTAAAAGGGCGGTAGGTACTACTAAAATAAACAAGATTACTTCACGTTTCAATTTCTCTCACGTTCCGACACAAGTGAAATAGGCTTTAAAAATAGAGAAAATGATTATTCGAATGGGAAAAAGAATCAGCCGCAGATAACAGCTATCAATCGTCATTATTTCCACTTCAGAAGGTGAGCACACTGTCACGTGATCTCCTCACACACAGAGTATCTGTGCAAGACACCGTTTAATTCTGCCATTGAATTCGCACAGACGAGTGGTATTTTAAAGAAATTCTGCAACTGTTGAAGAATGTTTGGTGGAAATAAATAAAAAATACCAAAAGCAAAGAGACAGTGAAACGGAAGGAGGAGTGGGGGTTATCATTTTACCCTGACGAGTTATTTGTGTTTGTTTTATTTCTTGGCAAGTTTTGTTTGCGTAAATGACACCTTAAACAGGTTTCGTAAGACTCATTTTGCATATTCTTTTTTTCTCAAGTGATCAAATAGCAAAAATTCCATTATTTGCCCAAAGAACACGAGTAAAAGCCAAAAGAACCTCTCTTCCTCATCAAGTAATACTAAATGTATATTTTCAAACCTTGAATAACTTTTTTCCCAAGTGATTTTTCTCTACGTTCTTTACCTCGGTTTAATGCGGTTTGAATACTTAACTTTTTATTTAAAAATTCCAGTTTTATATCTTAACAATTCCAAGGGAGTAAAAACTGGTCCACACCCAATGGTACTAAAGAAGAAGTTAATCTTTAGTTTTCTAATTGCATATTAGGGGTTATCTGTGACCCCACAGAACTCTAAATATAAACGCTTTAATTCTCTTCCACACCACACAGAAATTCTGTTCAACTGCAAATGAATAGGCAAAGTGCACTCGCAACTCGCCAGTGGGCTAAATTCTTGATGTTGACATGATACATTCAATCATGTGTTCTCCATTGAATTCAGAATTGACATTAGACTTGTACCTGTTGTTCTACTTGTAAAATTTGGAAAAAATTCCAAATTTGATAATCGGGTATAGATATTCAAATATTGACGTTCTTCAAAAAGTTTTTCCAAAGTCAAAAATTCTTATATATATACTTTTAAATCAAGTGCATTTCGTTTACCTGTGTTATTGGTGTTCACCAGTGGCGCACACAAGGGGGGTCCTGGGGTTCGGACCCCCAAGACCTTGATTTTTTCCCCGATTGATTATAATTCTAAGTATATAGTACGTAAAATTTAATTACTTGCTATTAATAAATAATTTTATTAATTAATGCTAATTATTTATTCAATAATTAGCAATAATTCAATAATTACTGTGTTTTGTTACCGAAAATCGACAAAATCAAAAGGAGCATGATACAAGAATGGTGAACTTTCGACCCCGGACCCCCTTGAAAAATTCCTGTGTGCGCCACTGGTGTTCATTATATGACTATTGTTGATGTATGTATATATTTTAAAAACATTGACTGTAAAAAGCAGAAGAGCATGGACTGATGGGGTGGAAAAGCATTATTTTTTTTACATTAAAAACAAATTACACGTTCTAATACCTGCAATATATATTATGTTATTGAAGGAAATCTCTAGGTTACACACAAAACCATCATTGCAGAACTACATTTACCACAAATCTTTTTCAGGAAACGAAATAAAACAGTACATTGGTCATATTTGACTGCAGGAAACAATAAAAACCATATAATCGCTTACATGAAGCAGTCCTAAACGTTATCCTAATATGCTCACAATAACGTCTTGTTACTTATTCCAAAGAAAGGGCTCGTATCTCGCCATTTAAACAATAGAGCACTTTTTTACACTGGTAATAACACGCGACCACAGAGTTCTACGAAAATTCCACTTCCCTCACACAAAAGGAAATACACAATTTTAAAAAAAAGAGTCAATTCAAACCATCAGTTGTGTGTACAAAGACGTTTCTAATTTCCTATCCTTGTCATCCCCTGACAGAACAGGCACTCCTCGTCCACACAGTTCTTATGAATACGAACAAAAAAAAAACGAATTCTTCGTGGTCTTCTTTTAAAGAGCGGGGGATGACTAACAGCTTAAAACTTGGAGGAAAAAAGGTCAGTCACCCATTAAAAAATGTTAACAGGCTCCCTCCGCGCGACAGATGAGTCAACAAAAGCCAGTCAAGGTACCCGTCCATTTAGTGCTTTCAACGCAGCTGTGTGGCCTTATACTAGTTGAATCAGAAATCGCGCACACAGGACGTGGCAGCCCTCATGGCGAATTAAGAGGTAAATTAATTTAAAACGAACGAAATCAGCTGATTTGGGACAGAGCCAGACTCATTCAAGAGCGCTTTGGTACGTCTTCTTCCATTCGGGTGGCTTATTCTCGTGATTTTACGAGTGCAGTAATGAGTTATTCATGAAATGGTAAACGAAATAACCTAATGAGTTATTCATAAATGGTAAAGTCATCGCCTAGATTTCTCGTTAGAATAATGAATTCATTTTTGTATTCATAATCACGTATGTGAGATTTCTGGCTTCATAAAGACTGTCAGATGTTGTGCATATTTTAACACATGACATTAAGTTCTCCAGGCAGATATTACGTACGTACCTTAAAAATTATCCGAAATCAAATGGCTCATAACTCGACAAGATATGAAACATTTTGATGAGCATAAATCTAGATATATATATTATAAATGCGAAAGTTTGTGAGGATGTTTGGCCGTCTTTCACGCAAAAACAACTTAACAGCTTATACATCAGAATAACACATAGGCTATAATTTATAGCATAGGCTATATTTTATAAAGATATTGTGTGACGTGTACAAAATATAACTATATTTGTCAAGTAAGTAGGAAAAAAATTCTGCCATCTGCAAGCAATTCTGGCGTGCGCTGCAAAAAAGCCCACGGCAGCATATATCTATCTTTTGTTTGTGAAAAAACCCTTTTTGTTTTGGCTACGCAAGGCACTCGCTTCTAATTAATTCCTGTGATCAGCATAATCCCTAATTTTTTTATTTCAGAATAAAACTAGGTTTTGAAGGGAGAGATTTGCTATAAATCTCTTTATTTGAATGTTTTTTTAATGATTTTATTATGCACATTTGGTAGTAAGAAATTGATCTCTTTTCAAAATAAATGCTTTTATCGGTTCTGGTATTTAAAGTTTGCTATTCCCCCAAAAGAAATAAAGTCAATTAAAGTAGTAATAAAAGGACTCTCCGAATGCACTAAGCCTACCGATGTACAATTAGACTTAGAAGAACTTGGTTATACTGTTACCAGTTGTAACCAACTCATTTCAAAAGTTAACAAAAACCCATTGCCATTTTTTTTTATAACACTCCCAAGAAATGATACTAATTTACCAATTTTTGACCTCATCCGTCTAGGATATATGCAAATAAAAGTTGAGGGTTACCAAATTAGACGTAAAACTCAATCTCTTTTTCCTAATTTTGCAATATTCAAGATCTACCAAAATAAGCAAAGAGTTTGCGATTTCTTTTCGCTCAACCTCCCTCCTTTTCACTTTCCAATCCTTCCAGGAAAGGCTCTCTCTCCTTCAGTGAGTGAGTGAATATTAACGTCGCACTGTTCAGCTACACGAGGGTTTTGGCAACGAACCACGTAAGAACCACGGTCAAGAGACGTGGACGACACCTGAGCTGGCACCCCTTCTCCTAACTACGACACCACACCAACTTAGAAGGAATATTCTACCAATACTTAGCAGGAACATTCTTTGAAATCCACTCTTCCAAGATATATGGCAGCACCGGTTCTATGATGAGTATTTTAGCGGGGAAGGGGAATAATTTTGTAGTAGATATTGCGTTTTCAACTGACGGCGTTTTCAGCGGATTGCAAAGATTATTATTTTTGTCCAGAAAAAATAGTTAATGTCAAAATTTAAGTGTCTTATGTTTTTGTTTGTTAATGAAGACCTTAGAAAACGATTTGACCGTTTATTTTATATGAAAAGTAATTTTACAGTGGAATATCTTTAATTAATTTATTAGCTCTAACGGATTAAATTTCCCAAAGTGGAGTATTTTGTTTATGTATATCCCTTAATTTTCAATGTAGCGATCCAAAATATATATATATATATGTAGGATTTTCCCTTTGAAACATTTTGTTAAAAGGTTGAGTCATATCCTTTTCAGAGGACCATAAATCTCAATTTTATTTATTACTGCATTCCGAAGCAGCGCCATCTAGTGAGCTTTCGTAGCTCCGGCTTGAATAATTTTTCGGCAGAGGCCTACTAACCACTGCTTGCTCAACACGTCGCGTCTTTACCGCATTTTCGCGCCTTGCGCGCACCACCAGTCTTAACGTCCAATAATGAGAAAGGTTTATTTCCCCGTCTCCTAAAGGTATAACTCAACTTTTAATTAACCTAATTCCTGCATGTTTTTCTCTTTGTAATTATCCCCTTTTGTAAATATTTTCCTTTAACTTTAAATAAATTCTTTTTTTTACTTAAATGAAGTATTTGTGTTTAAATGACTTAGATTCATTTAATTCATCACTCACCCTTAAATACTTACCTCTAGACAAGCCACCTCGCCAATCTAAAATCCAGCCTTCTGAAGAGTCTGATTTTTATTCGAAGATTTATTCGGACTCCCACACACACGCACATATATATATATATATATATTGTATGAAAAAAACTGCAGTAAATCATAACGCGGTGGATAAAGTATTAACTTGACTCTATCATTAACATTTCGCTATGTTTTTCATGAATTGCCATTATAATTTAAGCAACGACGTTGCTTGCGAATATTACAATTTTAACATAAAATTTATACAACAGAAAGTAGTATTAATGTATTACACTTTCAGATATAAATTATTCACGCTATTTTAAGCGTTCATTATACAAACTTTTAACAATGTGTTACTTTTGCTGAGCAGAGATCAGCTTAGGGAGGTTTAAAAAATCGACCCTCAAGAGTGTTAGGGGGAGTTATAAATTAAAAAAAAATCCTTTTTATCAGCTATTAGATCTACATAAAATTTAACAAAGGTGTTTTTTTTCCCCTTTCTTTTTGTTTAGCTGAGATATGCAAAAAAAGCTTTTTTTGTTTAATTTGAAATTCACGTAAAATTAACTCATTAAAAACTTCTTTATCCTTCAATCTGTGCTGTTTAATTTTTCAGTTCACCCGTGCGAAGAACGAGTATACCAGCTAGTGCTCAATAATTATTACTGCAATAATTTCATTTATGTTTTATTGAAAAAAATTTTGAACCATTACTATTAATGACAGTGGAATGTAAATCTTCAAAAGAAGAAAAAAAAAATGTTTTTGTCCAACCTAATCATTTACCAAAAATTCAATAATAAAGCATCAACTCTTCAGTCTTGTTGGAGAAAGATTTATATATTTTAAATAAACTCAAGGGAAAAAAAGCCTTTTAAAATAATATTTTTTCACACAATACAAAGTTTTACAAGAATTTTGCAATAAATAAAACAAGAAGGTAATGTACTGAGCGAGTGAAAGTTATATTAAAGCAATTCGGTGAAGTAATCCGGACGACACCAGAACTAGCACCACCCTCTCCTAGCTACCACATCACACCCAGGGAAGGACATTGAGCCTCGACAGATTTAGTTCCCTCTATACGGCGAATATTCAATGTTATGTCTTGACGTCAGCGAAAATCATGAATACAGAAAATTACAATTTCAGTCAACAAAGATAGTTGTAAGCTATGTTTGATGTGTTTTCTAAATATAGAAATTTAGAATACGTCAAAAATGAATTTCTGAATAATCCAGAACTAAATCATGATATAAACTGAACATCCAAAGCGGGGAAAAACAAAACAAAGCAACGATGTTTTACAGTATATTTTTCGAAGTCATTTATATTAATTTTAATATAAAATAAACATTATAAGTTCCATTTACCTTTGCGAGAGGGTGAGTGAATATTAACGTCACACTGTTGAGCTGCACGAGGGCTTTTGGCGACAGACCACGTAATTTTGAACCATGGTCAAGTGACGTAGACGACACCTGAGCAGGCACTCTTCTCTCCTAACTACCACACCAACGGGAGGACGTTTCAGTTCTCGACAGATTTAACGTGCGTCGCTGCCCTACACGGCGGGTCTTTATTGGTACCGGGCTCGAAATCGACATGCCTGTCATGATCCGATACCTTGACCACTGGGCTGCCACAGCCCCTTACCTTTGCAAGAACGAAACTTAACGAGACTCATTTCAGAACAGGGGAAACTCAACCTTTGTTTCTGCCGGGCCGCATACATATGATGGCTATTTCACGCGGGCCGCAACATAAGGATTAATGGGGGAGAAAGGCTTTGAGACCAAGATAACATAGAAAATTTAAAATGTGGAAAACTGATAGAAACATCTATATTTTGCTTTTTTTTTTATGTATAAATTATTTTCTTATAGTATTATTTTTGTCACTGAATTTTTCTAAATTGGAAGCATTCAAGAGTTACTTCTTCACAATTTCTGCATCAGTAAACGGTTTCATATGATTAACCAATAACATAACAAATGTCATAGGGTGCCTTTGTTACCACTATGACATTACAAAACCTTTTTTTGTAGTTGTAAAGATTATTCAAGAAAGCCTATTTATCACCTCTTGAAAGAGATCTTCGAGGAAAGTGTCATTAAACGATTACTGTTTATTGGTATTTAAAAAAATAATGCACTTTCGCAACAAATCACTTCTCCATGCTTGTTTTTCACTACAAAACAGTCAACTTCCCAATGGTATTGAAGCAACCTATTTTCTTAGTTCCACTCATGAAATGGTTGCTACTCCACTATTGTCTATTGTCAGGGGGAAAAATATCAATTCGCACCCATACGACACCGACAACAAAATTGATTCCTTAAAGAACAAATTTTCATAAATAAGTGAATTTCTCCGAGGAAAAAGGCCGCAGGTTGAGCATCGCTGTTTCAGCAATTCTAGCTGATTACGAAACAAATCTCTGATCCGTCACATCAACAGGTGGAGAAATTATGCAAGTATCAAGCAATAAATACCACCTTTGTTTTTGACAGGGTCTTCTCACTAACCCAAAACCTGTTTCCGGAGATTCACGGTCGTCTCTCCAGTTTGTTCACCCCTCCCTCCAACAGAGGTCACGAAATAGGATGGCATTGAGTAACAGAACACAGTAAAGAAGATAAAACTATATTTTGTTTTTAAACAAATACATGCACTAATGAAATTCATGGATGATTTAATTCCATAGTACTACCCGAAAACTCGGCCTTATGTTGACCGGAGGGTGGCCGAGTTATCGAGAATAGGATTAAAAAAAGAACAAGTCCTCAGAAAAAATATTGTACTGCATTCGTACACAAGGAAACTCATAGTGGTGCCGTATTTTGTCGTGGCCGATGGCGAGTGAATGACTAGACACATTTTCTACATTGGTTGGTACTACGTATTCAATACTATTGATGAGGCAGTTTGGAAGTTTATTCACATCTTGAAAACACATACACATAACAAAGACAACACAGCAGCCGGCTAACTACATGATTGCAGAGAGGCGAGAGCAGAAGAGAAAAGAGCGTGCGATTGCTAGATATCGGTATTTATAGGCAACGGAACGTCACGTGATTTTAGGAGATGGATGGAGATAGTTTCTTAAGTCCCCGGTACGCGGGTAACCAATTAAAACAATTGCATGGCTGTCCTGAAGGACTGAACGTTAATAATTCGCTATTACAGATTATTGGAATTATTACATGCATGTATTATTTGCTTGAGAATACAACAAAAAATAAATTGCCAAAATACCCTTAAACAAAGGAAAAGAACGAACTTTGTAAAAGACAGAGCATTTGCAACATGAAAATGAAAATACATAATAAACAGAGCTTTACCTATAAGACACATCTCAGAAAAAGACTTTATGAAGGCATAAAGCTGTCTGCAATGAAATTTAAGTAACCAACTTTGGCTTTTTTTTTTAAAGAAAGGCGTGATGCGTTTTGTTGTCTTCCGTACTGCACTCTGCGTTTAGCTGCTTTATCACGTAGCCGACGAAGAAATAGGAAGTCCGAGTTTACAGAACAGTACTGGGATGCTTGAGATAAATAACGGTAGCGTGATAATGATTCATTTAAATATTTACGTCACAGCTATTATTTATTGAAGTTATTAAACTTATTAGAAGATTATTAGAGTTCAAATGATGTGGTTTGTGAGAGAGGAGTTTCTTTGGGTTTCAACGAAGGGTTTCAGATCATCTCTCGTTCTCTCCTCTCTCGCTTCGGTAATCAGCGGCCGGCGTCTTCAGCTTCCAGTTACATCCTGCTAGTCGGCGGAAAATAGGGTCCCTCGTGGTGTCAAAGGTTGCCGGGTTTTGATTGATTGAATATTAACGTCGCACTGTTCAGCTACACGAGGGCTTTTGGCGACGGACCACGTAATTTTGAACCATGGTCAAGTGACGTGGACGACACCTTAGCTGGCACCCCCCTCTCCTAACTACCACACCACACCAACGGGAGGACGTTTCAGCTCTCGACAGATTTAACGTGCATCGCTGCCCTACACGGCGGCTCTTTAGTGGTACTGGGCTCGAACTCGTGACCAGGCAAGCCACGATCCGATACCTATACCACTCGGCTACCGCGGCCACCAAAGGTTGCCGGGACGATACAAGACAGGACCACGCAATAATTTAAAGTTGCAGGTGTCTTTGCACGTGTGGTGATTATTTCCACAGAGAAGCCGATTCACAGCTGCATGGTGGGAACGTTACAGTACAGTACTAAGAATAACAAGAAGTTCCTTAAAACACCCAGAAACTTAAGTGTTCTATTCGAATAGAATACTAAAATTTTTATAAGTATCGCGCTTTTCTTTTTCTTCGAAAACTAAAAAAAAATGGAATGTAAAAAGGCTCGATTTATATGGCATATATATTAAAATGAGTGAACCACACATTGAAAGAAAAATAAACCATGATTTCTTTTCAATAACAAATGTGCGACACTTGTCACACGAACCAACGTCTAATTGGTAATGAAGTTCGCCCCACACATTTCCTAGTATCACACCGTGAAGGGTTCCCAAAACAGCACAAATGTCCTCCCAGTTTATTAACATCGCAACACGAGGACTATTGGAATATCAAACTTCGGCCAAGTAACGAGAACGACACCTCTTTCACGCCAACTGGAGGACGTGCCCCTGGAACACGCCGGCCACGAGTTCGTGAGCATACCCACGGCCAATGAAGTTCCTGCAGTGCGGCGGTAGGTTTTTATTTCATTCGTATACTCTATCGAAATGTTTGCAATCGTTTAGGCTGACCCACACAAAATGATTAGTACAACCTGAAATATAAATACAAAAGGCTACCAGGGGCGGCTCTAGGGCTGCACCCCAGCCCGGGGAGGAGAATTTTTAAAAGGCGGCATTGTAATCAAATTTGAAATTTTTTTTTTTTTTTTTTTTTTACAAAAAATTTGATATGTTGTCTGAAATATTATTGGGTGTAAATTTGGTATTTCATTTAACGTATCTTGTTTTTTTATTTTGCACTCTGTATATTTAAAGACAGTTTTCTTTTACGTTGAACCTTGAAGGGTTCGAGGCAGGAGTATACGTTAAAGCATGAAATTTAATGTGTTTACACATCTTTCACTAGTAGCTTTCTCCCCATGGTCACAATGGACATTCCTTTCACTTTTACAATGTCCGGTTTCAGCTATCTAAAGGGGGACAAGGGTAATAAGAGGTTTTGGTTGATAGAGAAACACAAGAGATGTTTTATTTTAATCTTGACTATGCTAAAACAAACGTTTGTGGTTCCCATTAGTAGACTATTTTTCGAAAAAATTAGCCTGTTTAAGGCGACGATTCCTTCTCTTTCATTTCATTAGTTTGAAACAATAACAAGTAATTATGTCCTTAATTTAGAATTATTTTGAATTCTTTAAGACTTAAAATAGTGTGTATATATAGAGAGGGGGGCATTTTCCATTTTTGTCCGGGGCGACAAAACTGCTAGAGCCGGCCCTGAGGCTACTAATGGGAAACAAAACTAACATTTTCTCTCGCTTACCATGGGTGAGTCACAGGCTTCGCTGCATACCCTTTCCATTACGACACATTTTCGCGCGAATGAAAACGTAACCATCTCTATTCCTACTTTAATTTTAAGAGCGGATATACGTCATCCCAACTATTGATCAAACACTGTAGTTCCTCTGAGTTGGAGGCACGAAAAACAAAACGTGGGTTTCTCCACGAAACAGTATGAGTGGCTCAATACAATCGATGAGATGTGCTTCAGACAAACTTTGTCTTTTGCAGAACTTTTTTGAAAAGAAATTTAAATTATAAAATACTTTTATATTATTATCATGTCATTCCTAATCCTATCTTGGAATTAATATGATTCACTACGTTCGAAACAGCGATTTTGAAAATGCGTATAAGCGAATAATGTTTCTGATATTTAATGTCATGTGAATTAAATTATACATAAAAAAGTTTTTAATGTTAATAGATGAAAAAAAATTGTAATACAATTTTTCGATAAAAAAAAAATGAAGGAAGAATGACAATTTTAAAACATTCTTTTATAAAAATGCTTCGATAATAATCAAGTTTCCCTATATATATAGCTATGACTTCTTTACAGAGCCTGAACTAGTATTTTAGAGGTATATAAGTGGTTTTATTCAGAGTAGAGAAATGCTCGTTATTATTTCATTTGAAGGTAACAATGAAAATAATGTAATTTTTTTTAAACCCTGCTTATTCATGCTCTGTACATAAGTCTTGTCTATGTATATATATAGGTAAAATATTACTGCCATAGATGCTGTATGACAGTAGCGAGAGAGAATTAGAGAATTATTCTATGTTCTATGAACGCTATTATTCTAAAAATATATTTTTTCGCGGGAAAAGACGGGATATTTTTTTCTTTTAAAAATCAAATCTCTAATTCTGTTCTCAAAAAAGTTTTCTTTTTTTGGCAATATAAGGTAAAGAGATATCCTTTTAATAACTAATAATTACACATTTATATATTTAATACAAAAATTAGGAAATAAATCTAGATTTCCTACTAAAGACATGGTTTCTTCAATGTATTTAATGAAAAATACGTATTTTTTTTAATTCTGTGCAAATGTTCAATAGAAAATACAAATTTACTTCTAATACAGATTTTTGAAGTGAAACTTTTTTGGGCGCGAGAGTGAATGAGAAAATTGCCCAATTTTGCGTAACAGTGAAAAAGCGAACGGAAGTAGTCTTCCTCCCCCACCCCACCCACCCCGAATCGTCGCCAGAGTAAGGAGAGAACGTAGGAGGAACAGTTGGCTGCGCCTCCGACTGGTCAACCTTCCGATTAGGTGTCAATTTCTCCCCGACCCGGGAACATTATCAACAGCCGTATCAGTTGCCGTGTGAGCATTACGGTGTACCTCTCGCAGCAACAGCGTGCCTTTTTGAAATTTACTTTAAATTGTTGGCCCCATGGCGGTTTCTAATTTATTTCTTTAATTTTCATTTGCGTTGAATTCTAGTCAGAATGGCTAAATCAAATACACAAAGAGTTGGGTGAAAAAAAAAAACCAGCAGTCGAAAAAGAGGCAGAAAAATAGTGCCAATCCATTAAGTGCTACTGCTGTAACGTCCTAAGCATCTAAGTGAGGACACTTATTTGGTCTTTTGTAGATTTATTTCCCAAACACACAGGACAGTTCACAGACATACAAAATTATGTACAATATTTACACTTTTGTAGAAATCATTAGCGTTCCGATTGACACTTGCAGAGAGGTCATTCCTTACGCTCGCTGATGGAGCTAAATACAGTCTCTTGTCGAGAGGTAAAAGCCGACTGCAGATATCCACACTACGCTCACGGGTGGAGCTCACAGATTCCAACTGCTCTCGTCGAGAGGTAAAAGCTGACTGCTTCTCGCTTGGCACTCGCGCATTCGCAGTGCTTCCGATCAGTCCGCGTTGCCATATAGAGTTTTAGAAGGGGTCTCAAGTTCGTTACATTGCCAAATCTCAATCAGATTACATGAGCGAATATCGAGCATGGAAAAAAACATCGCAAAATACTCTCTTAATGCCGAGTTTAATGACCAATGATGGGAATGTTATTGAGACTCTTCTAATGACAGCACAGATTAATACGGACTTTGTGAATCACCCTGTGCCCTCAACTACAGAACTCTCAACAAGTCTAGTGCGGGTTGAAACTGATTCATGTGAATCGATAATAAATTCTACCTTACCTTACAAAGACTATGATTCCCATAAAAATTCTCACAAAGATTTTCAAAAGCGATTCGTTGATAATCCTTTTAATCACGGGTGTTCGATTTGTGACAGATAATGGTTTAGAGATGATTTGAGAATGCCTTTTGCTGAGCACAAAAATATTTTACCGGGAATTAATTTAAAAGCATGCTACAATTGCCGACAAAGTTTAAGTAGGAAAAGTATACCAAATTTATCAAAATATAATGGTTTTGTATACCCAGAAGTTCCAGCACATCTTCCTACTTTGGATTTGGTATCAGAAAGACTCATTTCGCCACGAATACCTTTCATGCAAATTCAGCGATTGAGACATGTACACACACGGTCAGTTTGGAATATTAGGGCAGATAATCAATGTTCCTGTACCCATCTATACAATGGTCAACCGATTGCCTCGAAATGTTGATGACCACTGTGTCAGTGTTCATCTCAAACGGAGGAAAATTCACAGAACTAGTTATGATGGGTTTGGTTACTAAAAGAACCATCAAAGCATGGTTGCAATATTTAGTAGCTACTCCATTGTACAGAATGTACGATGTTACAATCGATGATAGTTGCTTCAATTTGAACCAGAGTATATCTCAAGTTCCTCAAGAAGAAATCAGTGAAAATATAACTATTGAAGAGAGTCTTACAGCCCAGCAACAGACGTTGTTATGGAATGAAGAGAAATATCTTCGTATCGCTCCTGGAGAAGCGAATGTACCAAGAAGCTTGCTATTTGATGAACATGCAGAGGGGAGCTCTCTTTCCCAGGAATTTACTTGGGTCATTTTAGAAACTTCAGGGAAGGAGTTAGAGTTACACCATTCATGATAGCCACAAGTGAATTAAGACGTGTTGATCGTCGTTGACCACAGCATTTACTTTATATAGCAATGAAAATCATGCGATTGAGAGAATAAGTTTGAGTTTTATTTGATTATTATAACCCCCAACACTGTTTAATATAATTAAATGTATTCCTCCATTTATGGCCAAGGTCACCAAAGAAGTTTCACTTCCATTGCGTGGCGTTCCACGCTCCATTTTTTTTTCAAAAAAATTGTTTAAAAGGATGCCAAGCGGTATATAAAATGGAATAACTATCTTCTGCTCTCGGATGAAATAAAATCAAGTAAAACCCTCAGCAGACAGATTTTGAAAGGAAGTCTTGTTGTATTACATTATTGAAAGTTAGAGTAGAATACTTGCATTAAAACTGAAACGAATCTAAATAAAAAAAATGGTACTTCTTTTCTCCTTTTTAGTCCGAAGAAAGCCTCTTGAATGCAATTTTCTTATCAGCTCTGCCTTTCTTTACCCAAGAGAGATGAGAAATACTTTCCTCACTACAAAAGACCGAGATTTTTTGAACCAATCCAATGGCTAAGCTCAACTTAAAAGGACGAGTTAAAAGGACAGAAGGGAAAATGAAGTAGGCCAAAACTGCAAAAAATGTATGGCATAAGAGACAAATATTGACAGTGGGGCTCCCCTGCAAAATCAGATTTTGAGCCGTAGCCGGATTTTACGCAATTGGCATCGCTCAGGCTTTGGGGCCCCTAGAGTCCTGGGTCCCCGCGGTGCAGGGGTGGCGGGGGTGTACGTTACGCCACTGGATATTGATTATATACAGTCGAACCTCTCTATAATGCGAATTTTTCTATATAGCGAACTTTTTCCTAGAACCTTGAACATTTCACGATTTTCTTCGTAAAATAACCTCTATAGCGAAGGGCATTTTCTATATAACGATTTTTTTTAATTCAATTTTTGTTCTCCCTTTTTTTTAAAAGTATTTCTGAGAAAAATTTCAAGTTATTCTCTTTTTAACACATTTCATGGTGGTCACAAAGTTTGAACTGTTTTTTTTAGATTCCAACACGCCGAGAGTAATAGAGTTTCATCCAAGAAGTGCAATCTTAAACCCTCATTGCCCAGTTCACTAAAAACATCTTCGATATCCTCTTTCACCCCCAGTGGAGTTGTCCCTGTGTTCTAATTATAAAATAATGTATGTTTATAATTACTTGTATGCTTTAAATTATAAAATGCCAAACCCAAATTTGTATAAAATTATTTTTTTAATATTGAAAATACAGTGAATTCTTTAACATTCTTTTTTCTTGTTTTCCTTGCAGTTTTTCTTTCTTTTCTACTTTTTCAAGGGTAAAATATGTAAAATAAATACGTATTAATTTACAAAAGGTGTTAATTACTTTTTTTAAATATATAGTGTTTATGAGTTTAAAATTTGTTTTACGTGATTTATAAAGTACATTAAAAGATGTACCTCTATATAACGAACTTTTTCCCGGGATTTAGCGACTTCGTTATATAGAGGTCCGAATGTATTTTATAAGTGGTCGTTCTCTTTTTTTCCTTCGAAACATGTGTGGCACTTGCTTTTAATTGGAATATCAAACAATATCCCTCAGGGACCTCTATTTTTTCATTCAGTGTGTCGAAGTGATGCGATACGAATAACAACACATAACACAAATAAACAACCATCATAATCTGCACAAATCTGAATTTAGCCTCATCCAATGACACATTCAATGTATTCAGCATCTCAATTATTCGAAGTAAAAAGATGCACATTTGTTAAATTCACTTCAGAATAAGGCTTCGTCATTTTCGCTCTACGTCCTCCACAATTCTCCAAGATGATCTTAGGTAAGAGTGAGTAAGGGAAAATGAATGACGCACTGTGAATCAAAGCGAGGGATATTGACAACGAACCCCGTGATTTTGATCGGTGAAGAGACGAGGACGACACCTGAGCAGACCTCTACAAATTATCGCACCACGTCATCGGGAGGACTTGGAATCTTGACAGATTAAACTTGCCCATTACACGGCGGGTCTTTAGTGACACTAGGATTGGAACTTAAGACACGCCCACAGCACTCCTTAAATGAAATGAAACCTTAAATTACTGTCAAGTTTTGAGTTTTTAACTCGGCTACCAACACCCCAAAACATCTAGAAATATAAATCGTTTTATTCTTACGTCTAAGTAATAAAAAAGGATTTGCAGACTTTGTAAAGCCTTTTTAATGAACACTTTGTACATAACTTGAGTAAAAACATTCCCTACAGATTTCCTATATATTTAAGGCAGTAGCACACACAAAAACTTTTCAGGAGGTGGGGCAGGATCGAAAGTCCACCCTTCTGATATCACGACGCCAAACGTATTCTTTGGATTTAATCAATATGGGGAACAAAAAACAGTGAAAACTAAAGTATTGAATTAATAATTGGCATTCATTAATAAAATAAATTGTTAATTACAAATACTTAATTAAATTTGAGTATTATACATGTAGGATTATCATCAATCGAAAAAAATTCAAGAGCTAAGCGCCTTATGTGCGTCACTGATCTAAGGCCCTCGTGGGGTACACACATTGCAACTTCAACAACGATTTTCTGGGGGGAAAAGGCATCCTCCAACACCTTGGAATAAGCATTCAATGTACTCAATCCATCCAGGAGAAAATCCGACAGAAGAAATTATCTTCGGCAGCGAAGGGAAGGTGGAAAAAAAATAAAATAGATGATAAATTTTCTACTATCAGATGCTTCTCCCAGTCCCACTCGCGAAGGGTCTGTCAGTCAAGCCGAAGACAAGTTTTTCAAGCGAAACGGGACGATGGCACTTGTCATTTCAATCCAGTCGCAGGGGGAAGGAAATAAGTTGAAAAAGCGTCTGGGATTGGGGTGGATAGACGCAGACTCCACTAAACGGTAAATTTAACATTTCGCCTTATATGCAATTCAAGCGAGTACTGTAGGCATGTATCGACTTTGAAACGGGATGAACTTGAAACAAAAACTGATAAATGTATTTTTTTTTATTTCTTGGGTAGTAAAATAATTTAGGGAGAGGGGAAAATCATAAAATAATATGAAAATTAAAATAATTTTTTTAAAATCCTTTTTAATTTATTCCCAAAATTAGAAAAAAAAACAATCTTAAATACACAGTTTGCCATTTATGCATTCAAGTCACTTATAGGTATAACAAGATTAATGGCAACAAAATATACAGCGTTTCCGAAAAGTATGACACTTCCAGAAAGGAATTAAAAATAAGCAAAGATTCTCGTCTACGGTTTTTTATGTTCCTTACAAATAAAGATTAAAGTTTCTGTTTAATGAACTGTGTAAACTTAAGATGGTTCCATTTTTTACAACATTTCAAAAAGACAAGCCAAAATGTATCAAATTTAAACACTGCAATTTATGAATGATTTATTAGAGCGATAGGCCGTCCTAGATGAGATGACACGACTCGCATTTTCTCGATGTGTTGCGTGCGGTGCAGGCATTGAAATCTTGCAACTTCATGGAACTTTTATGGAACATAAAAAACCGTAAATGAATATATTTGTTTATTTGTAATTAAAAATTGAAATACCGGGTATACTTTTCGGATACCCGGTATGTTTATTCAAGGTACAAAGCCGAAGTTTGATAATGTTACAATTGAGAAATACGATAGGTTACAGAACACAAACTTCGTAACTTTAAAATATATCAAATAGATTACAGGAGGATGACATCTCAACTCTTCCATACATTCCCTTCATCATTATGCATTAAAATGATCAATGCAACAGCGAACTATTAATCCACAATACGTTTTTAATGAAATTTATGCGTCAACTCAAGATTGTGTCACTGGCCCGCAGAAAACTTAAAAAATGTTTTATTGTTTGCTTGGCTAACTAAGCACGGCAAGCAAAATTAAAATTTATTTGTCATCCTAATTCATCACCCAAAAGAAATTGTATATCGTCGGCCTAATTATCAGAATGCGTAATTCCATTTGGGGTGCTAATTTGATATCAGAATGCTACACGCCAAGATGGGCGATAACATTACAATATGGTTACCTTGATATTTGTATCGTGTAGTCATGTGTGTCATTTGTATTGTTTGGCTCGATTAAAGAATCGCGCCAAACAGCGCTTGGCGCATAGCTCTCGTATATCAAATTAGTTTTCTTTGTGGAGTAACGCATTCTGATAATCAGGCCGACGATATATATTTAAAAGGTAATGAATGGCCAATTTATAAAAATAAAGACCCTAAAGGTTTTGTATTTATTTATTTCTTCAAAAAAGAAGTTACTGCATTCCAAAATGAATACATTTAAATTTTTAATGGATATAAAAGCATGATGGACATAAAATGTGCTGATCTCTTATTTAAGTTTCAAATTTTTCCAATTCGTTTTTGATACTCTGAAATTAAATTGAATACATCAAAAGGATTGTGAAATTTGTTTCATCTACTTTATTCGAATTTAATTTTCTTGCTATATTTTCAGTTTCCTTTTTTTTTTTTTTTTTTTTCTTCTTTTTTCGAAAAAAAAAAATTAAATATTTTCACAATTTGTATTATGTGAAGTTTCTGCAAATGAATATAATTTATATGCTAATGCATCAAGTGCAAGTTTTGGGTTTTCTGCAAAGTTTTCTTCTGGATAATTATTGATACTAAATTTAGTATAAGTATTCTCCGTTGAAAAAGAGATTTTCCTGCAGATGTTATTGAATATTAACTGGAGTATGTAGACCTGTTAAAAAAAATCCTTTAGGTGAAGATAGGAATAATAACATTATTTTACCCAAATTTATATTCAATTAATATTTATTTTCTCATTTTCCTTATCTTATATCATTTGCTTCTTCCTCCAATATCTATAATTATTCATTTTTTTCTTCCATTTCATTCAAAATTTCCCTTTCCTGGAGTATAATCCTATACACTACTAAATATGTTAATATATAATCCAAAACATAAGAATACACAGATAGTTAGAACCTAAGATAACTATACTAAATAGGAAGGAATAGGATGCAATATATATATTGCATCTGCTGTCAATTTATTTCATTTAAGAACGAGAATAAAAACAAATGCATTTTTTTTTTTGAAACAGCCGTTAAAGTAGTTAAAGCCATTTTTGTTGTCAGATTATTTTTGATCTCTTTTTAATATTAAAATTAAATCTATTTAAATTTTCTGCAAACATTTATTCTATTTCTTTTTATATTGTCAAGTAAAATTCATGTTTTACTATTCCTCTCTATTCCTGTTTTACAATTCATATTTATTATTCCGATGATTATATGTATTTCATTTGAAAATATTCAGAGATATAATCTACTCAATATCAATACATGATTTACTTCCGTATTTCTTTTTCTAAATAATTTTCTGATAATAAATAAAATTCTTTTCATGTATTTTTTGTTCACAAAAAAATAATGTCGTTTTCAAATTTAAAACGGTATGTTATTTCCAAAGTTAAAACCTATCCCACTTTGAAATAATTTACAATACCTACATTAATTTTTCTTTATGAATTTTTTAAAAACAATCATATATATATACATGTTTTTTAGTATTTTAAATTTAGATGGTTTGAATCCGAATTTTGTACACCCTTTTTCAATAGTTCCATTTGTATTCAATAAAAAATACTTTATCTACTGAAATACTTTAGCTAAATGAATTTTACTATGAGATCTCCATACATATAGAATGCGCATAAACAGATTTCTTTTTTTATATCTTCATTTGCTTACATGAATTCAAATTCAGATTTAATTAGTTCAAGTAGTGAATGTTGCTTTAAAATTATACATTTCCTTTTTTTTTTAAATAAAAGTTCTCGAGTAAAAATTTATTTTACTATAGGAAAATAAATTTTATTGAATCTAAATAATTTTTTATTACACTAAATGGTTAAAAAAGGGGGAGGGGGAGGTACACCGAGCCAAGAAAAATCACTGACACATCTCTTTTTTTTTCAAAGGTACATTTCATACATTCTCATTAAAAATATAACTTTAAAAATAAAAGTATCCCAACAAAAAAAATCTCTTTCTCTATAACTAATAATCTCAATATAAGAGGATTTTGAAGTGCATAACCAATCTTATAACATGCATATTAATGTAATTGCAGAATATAAAAAACACTGCTAGAAGTTAAAATCTTACGAGGAAATTTAGGTCACTTTTTTGTCGTAGATCTACCCACATGAAATGGCACTTACCACATTTTTGAAAATAAATTTAAATACAATTATTTAAAAAGTAACTGGAAACTAAGCAGTTACATAAGTCAAAACTCACTCTTCTAAAGACCGATATATAATGTTTGGCGCAATCTAACACCAAGGACTGCACATACAAAAACAATTTACTCTTGTCTAAAAAATATTTGAAATAAAAGAGAATTTCAAGGAACAATATATAATTTCACTTCCTTCTCAATTGATTAAATGGATTTCAAGCACTTTAAAAGAGGAATAAGAAAAAAAAAACAGGCATTGAGTAACTGTCAAGTTTAAAACAACACACAGTGAAAACACTTAATATTTTTCGTTGCATGGAAAAATGTTTTAAGTCCAAAGATTTCTAAAGCTGAAGTACATTTGTCTACAAGAATTCGGGTATAAAACATTAAAAATAATTTCAATTATTCTACACAGAACATATGAGAGCATTCGCTCTATTTTTTTACATACGTTGGGACGCACCGAAAAGCCTGCCTTAGAATTAACTTTTCTCCCCCGCCCTTTTCCGAAAGAAATCTTATCCCTTCCGCATGTGGCAACAATTGCAAAATGAAGAAAGGCGCGCAATAATTCCTACTTCGTGCAAATATTTTGAAAGCTCATTCAAGTACAGTAGAACGTCGTTCATCCGAACGTTAATTATCCGGAGCGTCAAATATCCGAACCAGTTTTTTCAGAGACCTTGCAGCGAAAAAACGACGGTGTACAATGGTACAGCGACAAATATGTGATTATTTTCCACAATAAAGGTAAAATTGCGACATTTTGCTCTTTCTTCAAGCACGTTTTCCGCATGTGATGATTTTCAATAATCATATAGTGCCCGGTTTCATATACTGCATGGATCGCATTCGGGTATCCGAACGGTGTCCGGTCCCAATGGATTCGGATAAACGACGTTCTACTGTACAATTAAAAGTTGTTTTGCCTCGTAACAAGCATGTTCAACATTTTGTACGAAAATAAAGATTAACTTTGCATGGATCTAGATGTAACACCCGAATAAAGGAGATGATTTCAAATGTTCTCATTTGAACCCAAAAGGTAATTGAGACGTTCCTATTTTGCCACTACTTTTGGTTCTAATTGGTTCATAGACTTTGAGTGTTTATTAATGTCGCACAACAGAGCAGCACGAGGACAATACTTGAGCTAGAACTACCACACCATGCCAATGAGAGGACAAATTTAAAGTGCATCTACCCCTCAACACGGCGGATCTTCAGTGGCACTAGGGCATGACACGAGTTTGCGACAATAATCAATAGGCTACTGTGTCCACACTGAGTTCCACTGATGGATCGATAAACAAAAATAATAAAGCAAATACTAGAAAAGAACAATTTGGAAAATGTGATTTATTTCGACGACAGCACACATTTTCATTTCAACAAAAAATGCATTTTCAAGAAATTGAATAAAACAATAAATTTCCCGCATTAAGAACATGCGATCCAAGTCAAACATCTCAAAACAAACCCATCTAAAAACCATCAGCATCTTTGTTACCCACATTAAATAACTTTTTCTCCTCAATAAAAAAAAAAAATCATTCATTCCCATATAACGCACCGTCACAAAGGAATTCGTCAACGCTCCGAGACAGAAATTGCCTTCTATGAATGCATGCGATCAACCAATAAAAACCGGTTTGTTATTATTTGCATTCCCTACCTCTCCAAACAGTACCAATGCACTGCGGGTGAGAACAGAACATTACGCACGGCAAGACTGGATTTTTCAAGAATGACAACTAACAATCGAAATCGTAACCCTTTGCGTGTAAAAAAAAAGAATACACAGCGGAGAAAGTACCTTGAGCCATAAACATGCCATCAAGGTCGGTTGGGAACTGACGCGACAGGTAAGGCAAGCCACGTAGTAAAGGGTCAAAAACGAAGAATTTCCTTTTTCCTCCTCTCCCTTCCCCCATGTAAAGCAACCAACCACCCGTTCGCCGACAGTTAAGAATGTGTTTACCGTGCAGCCAGCCCTTCACGCTCTGCAGAGCAATCGCGTGATGATTCTCAGGACGCGCACCTTTTTTCCAAACCGATGAAATCGATTTCTTTAGCCGATCCACGACAAAAGAGGGGTTTTTTTGTAAAAAGAAAAAAAATCAAATGAGCTTTGACGGGATTCCCTAAAGGATTCAGTCAAAGTACCCTTAACAGGAAGCAATGGTTAGAAGATTCACTGAGTTGAGAACAATTTATAGACCTCTGCAGTACAGAAAGTTGTTGCAATAGAAATTTACATATTCAGGTTAAATCATAAAATAACTCGTAAATAAATATCAGGTTTAAAAAAAAGGCGGGTGCATTGTTCTATAAAAACAATTTTATTCCAAAACCTGTGGAAGGGGATAGCTTATAAATCAATTGGTTAATACAAAATAAAACACTTAACGAAACAAATGATTGATTACCGCAAGTATAAATATAAAAATATACGATAGGCTATTTTTACATCCAGAAGTTTAGTAGAAGGAGCCCGTAATTTTGAACCATGGTCAAGTGACTAAGGTGCACCTCCCTCCCAACGAGAGGACTCCTGATCAACTCCTCTACACGGCGGGTCTGTAGTAGTAATAGGGTTTGAATCATGACACAAGTTCGCGACCATGACCAGAGCGTTGCATAGTACTGCTAATGCACTAGCGCCAGTCGAGAAAACAGAATTGAAATGGTTGAATACATTTTCATAACTCGTTGATGACCTATACCTCATCCTACTTAAATGGAGTCAAAATTAAAACCACTCCCTACAGTTCTTGTGAAAAGTGATCTAGGGACATTCAACACACTGCGTCTTTGATTATCCATATATCACGGACGCAACGTCAACGACAAGAAATCTCATAACCTCTTCTACATACAGAATCGATACAACAGAGAATATCTAATGGGATCCATCCATCATAACCGGCCATTACGACTTGAACCATTGGATTAAAAGCAATCTTCCCCCAGGCACTTGAAGAAACGCCACAAGCCCTAATGGGCCCACTAGAGAGATTCGTCAAATTAGTTATTCAACCAATCAAACACATTACCATCTATTAACTTGCTAGTTATGTAAGCCGAGGAAACACGGATGGAGTTCACAAAAGCCAAATGTAATTTTATCTTTCCGATATATAATTCCGACAAACATTCATCTTAACAAAAAGACTAAACAAGTATCTCGATGGAAACTTATTTCAAATACACTTCAAATGTACAGATACATCAACGTAAACATTTATCACGATCGTTAATGCAGAAACATGACTCAGCCATCGAAGCGGTGAAATCCTACAACAAAAGGGATCCAAAAGATAAATTGCACTTGGATCAGATCCCCTCTTATAGAACGCAAGGAAAAATCCACCACCAGACGCTTTTCTGTACAAGACAGGCAATTGGATCCAATCAAGGTTCAGTCGAATGGATTTGCATCTCATCCAAATCGCGTCACAGTTTTTCATAGTCACTCATTTTCCTGAGCGACAAAACTATGTGCTCTGATTTTCTCCCCTCAGGGCATATAGTACTTTCCTTTGCATTAAAAGGCAGTTTTCACGCATGAATTTTAGATGAATGATGGTGAATTTCACACACCCACGCATGATGACATGAGAAAACCATTTGTATATCGCTAAAATTGCTTTGAATTTCTTTTATTAACATCGCATGAATTTGACATGTGCAACACACTCATATCAGGGCGATGAGTAACTGATTCTCAGGGCATATAGTACTTTCCTTTGCATTAGAAGGCAGTTTTTGAGAAACACGGCAACCGATTTTCATTTGTATATCGCTAAATTATTGCTTTACACACGTGTATTCAAATTCTAAACTTAATTCAAATTGATTTGATTTCTTTTTATTAACATCGCACTCTGAGGCTACAGCCGTATCAATGACATGTGAAACTGCAGGGTTCTCATATCTGAAAAAGGGCCCGCGATACATGACCCATGCCAATGGCGATGAGCCTCGTAGTTCTGAACCACTCTCAGGTGGCACCCCACAGCGTGAGAACTTTGAACCAATTGGTAAGGTTTTTAGAAGACCGGTGAATATTAACGTCAGCTCCGAGAGGGCGTTTGGCGACAGACCTCGTCATTTTGAACCATTATCAAGTGACACCTGAGCTGGCACCCACACCATACCAACGGGAGGACATTTGAGCGCCGTGCATCAACCCCTCCAAACAGCGTGTCTTCAGTGGCACAAGGCTCGAACTTACGGCACGCCGGAAACCATTCCGTTACCTTGATCACTAGACTATCGCGGCCAGTCTAAAGGACCCGAATTCAAACTAATGTCTCGTCAGAAGTAAAACCAACTACCAAATCATGACTGACCACGGCGACTCAATGAGCTAAATTCATGCTATAACTGCAACCCCGTGTGTCGTCACAGTCATAACTGTAATCACTTGTTTCCAGCCCATCGATTCATGTATCGTCATGGTCACATGATAAATGCAATTAAAGTGTTTCCAGCCAACCTTTGCTTTTTGCAGAAACTTGTTTTGAGAAGTACACAATAATGACACTTAAGGGAATGCACTTGTTGCAAAACTACACGTATAATAAGATTTTATTTAAAAAAATTTAACATACATCTTTACTCATTAATTGAACTGAAATTTTATATAAATTTAAGAGAACAAGTTTAATGTCAGTTTTGAATTCGATGGAGACTGTGTTTATCATATGACCGTCATAAATTTAGCCCGTTGTTATTATTGATCCTACGATATATTTATACAATGTGTGTGTTACAGATGTCCTCTGTTTAACTTGTATATTAATTTTTAAATTGGAAAAACTTGATCGTAATGTTAGCCCGTTCACAAGAAATATTTTTTTAAAATGAGATTAGACTAATTAATAGTTTCTCAATTTTTATTTTAAATTCTGTCATTTTTAAAGGCATAAAAATGCGAGAACGAGTTGGCACCCCTCCCTCACCTACCTACCACACCACACCAACGGGAGGACGGTATAATGCCCCCACTGCACGGCGGGTTCCAGGTTCGAACACATGGCACTATAACACGTTTTGAATGCATACCAGGAGATAATAAACTGTTTAAATGAGCTACTTGAAACTAATTCAACATAAAGTTTTTTTTAAAAAGAATTCTAAGAAACACGAATAAAATTGTCATTTCAGACGATCCCCTTTCACGCTGTCGGAATCAGTAACTGGACTCATTTCGAACGCACGCAGCGCGCGAAGCGATTAAAAAGCCAATCGTGTCAATGCCAAAGGAAACGAGCGAGAATGCGTAACGTCGTTCAGTGTTTCATTAACGAAAACAAAATAAAGCCCGCGTTCAAGGCTTCGGATACGTCTCTCATTTCCAAAACCCAGGTTGAACCCAGGAAGAGGAAGTATGCGTGAGGTCGAAGGATTTTTTTTCACCGGAAAAAAGAATCAGACGACTCGCACACCCCGAGAACACTCGAAATATAACTCCGTGAGAGTTTAAAATAAACCTCAACTCATGAATGAACGCGAAATGAAAAGTTAAATTCTTTTTAATTAAATTAGCAACTCTAAAATGAATTAATAAGAAAACGAGAGGTAATGACCTTGAAAATGCAAATTTTGAGCATCAGGGGTGACGTTTAAACTCTCATTATTAAACAAACATTCCAAAAACTTTTCCTGGCTGAGATGGAAGAAATAGAAGGGTGATTATTTGAGGAAAACTGCAATGCAGTTGCACCAAGAGATTGCTGGCGACAGTTAGGATCACGTGTCATCCATCACCTGAATTCATAATTCGCTCCTAAACTTCTAAATCCCACCTGGACATTAGCGCATGCTTCTTGTCAGTAAGATGAAATTCTTCATTCAAATTGACAAGACTCTTTCTTAACCATATGGACATGAATAATACAATATCACCCCAAAGCCCTTGATTTTTTCCCGATTCATTATAATCCTGTGTACGTAAAATTTAAGTATTTATTAATAATTAATCTTATTAATTAACGCTAACAATTCAATTCAATAATTAATAATGTTCTTCGTTCCCGAAAATCAACAAAATCAAAAGAAAATGTTGGGCGGCGTATTGAAGCCTGATACGAGAATAGAGAACTTCCGATTTTGGACCCCCTGAAAATTCCTGTATGCGCTACTGATACACATACATACAAAATGACGAAGGAAATTAATTAGTTGCCAAAAGAAAAAAAGAGATTTAATGTAATGAAAATACGATGCGTTACAGTACACATGCAATTTTTTTCTAAGGAGATTAATTAATTGCAATTAACGTTAATACATTTATATAATGGATATTTCAAATAAAATTTCATAGCTTAATATTCCAGGTAGTAATAATTTATTAGGGGGACCGAAAAGTAATGTCAATGCTGCTTTACCGTGTACGAGTTCATTGCGTAGTTGAAAGTCGTGCCAGAGACATTTCAAAGTTAAAGTGACTTTTTCAGTTGTGAATAGTGAGTGAATATTAATGTCGCGCTGTTCAGCTACACGAGGGCTTTTGGCGACGGTGTTTAGTTGTGAAAACCTAAACCTTAAATTTTCTTTCCCCATTTTGAGTGAGGCTAGCCAAATACCAGAAGAGATTCATATCCGCCATTGCATGCTTTTGGAGTTTCACGAGAACAATAATGCAACAGTTGCTACCCAAAACATTTGCGATGTTTACCCAAGTGCCTTAGATGTTCGTAAATGCCAAAGGTGGTTTTCTAAGTTCAGATTCGGTAATTTCGCTCTTTCCAACTCACATCGATCAGTAAGACCCACAACTTTAGACAATGCCGTTATTAAGGGCGCAAGTGGAAGCAAATCCGCGTCAGACAAATGCTCTTAACCAACCTCGGTCGACCATCCAAGAACAGATAGGTAAAACAAACATCCACAAAATCTGAAAACAGAGCTAACCGATCTACGACAGGCAACTTATTGCTTCAACAGTTTCTTGATCGCTGCAGACGAAAAATGGGTGCTGCGTGACGCGGCTCTCTCTTAAGGAACCGCCGCGAAGCCAGGTTTACATCCAAAAAAGGCGCTTTTGTGTGTTGGGTGGGGTATTCGTGGAATCGTCCATTTTCAAGTGCTTAAACCTGCAGAAACTGTTAAGGCAGACCTTTATTGTGAACTCAATCAATCATTAATTGAAAAGTATCCAGCGATTATCGATAGAAAAGGCGTTATTTTGCAACACGATAATGCAAGACAGCACTGCGCAAGAAAAACGCTGGAAAAAAATTAATGCATTGGGGTGGGAGGTATTGCCTCACCCACCATACTCGCCTGACATTGCGCCAACGGATTCCGTTCAATGCAACACTTCTTAACAAAGAAAAAATTTCAAAATTTGGATGAAATGCCATCTCCAGATACTTTACTGAAAAACCAATTGATTTTTATCGATCCGGCATTGAACATTTTCACACTTGCCAACGAGGGTGATTACATCATTGACTAAAAAGAAAAACTTGGTAAGAAATTGATTTATTACAATTTACTGTAAAAAAAATGACATAATTTTCTGGTCCCCCTAATATATAAAATCAAAACCCATGAAAATATAATTTATAATAGTAACTCACAGAAGAGCAATATTAATGTAGGTGCATAGATTCGATATAATAGTGCGAGAGTTACAGGTAATGATCAAACACTTACGCATAAAAATTACATTTTTGAATGCGCTTCGTAAGCATTAAAATATAATATAGCCAACCGTTATGAGAGAGAGAGAAATTCTGGTAGAGTATGTGGCAGCTTTTTATTAAAGTTCTGTAAGTCTTCCCTCTCAACAGTGTGAATAAAATGTCAGGCGTGTCAATATTCCCAAATAGTACCTGGATCGAACATGTAGGCGTTGCGGAAAGACAAGTTCGGTGAAAGAGACCGCAAAGCTCAGTCAGCATCACGATTCTCCAGGGTCAATGATTACAGTACCTTCATAAGTAGAGCAGCCATTCCTGTCAGACTTTAATGTCAAACGTCGTCTACAGTGGTGTCTCACTCACAAAACCTGGTCGATTGAGAAGTAGAAGAAAGTTTCGCGCCTTTCCCTATGTTCAGTGTTGAACAAATGGTTTTTGTGACGCCCACAACAACAGGTGCATATTTGTCGCGAGAGGGCGCTAGTGTGTGAAAAAACAGTGTGTAAACAGTGTATGTGTAGAGTAAGAAGAGAGCGTATGGAGAACGCTCGAATAAAAATTCCTTTTTTCTTAGTCTCGCCATTTAATATGTGTGGTGTAATCTTTTAGAGATTTTAAATTAATGTGTAATGAATCGGTGCAAACTAAACAATGGTCCGTCAGAGCCTGAAATGGCCGGGACTGAAAATAAGGAATTGTAGTATACTCAACGATCACGAATGAAAAGAAAGGAAGCGTCCTTTTAGTGGAGAGAAAGTTATCACTTGGTGAGATGTCAGTCTTCAATTTAACTATATTTTGTGTTTTGAGAAAAATATGTGTTTCATAAGTGGTTAAAATAACTTTAATTTGTGATTGAGATAGTTATTTTGTGACTTATATGTGTTTCATTTGTGGTTGAGTTAACTATATTTTGTGTTTTGAGAAAAATATATGTGTTTCATAAGTGGTTAAAATAACTTTAATTTGTGATTGAGATAGTTATTTTGTGGTTAATAGGTGTCTAAATTGTGATTGAGATAGTTATTTTGTGATTTATAGGTGTCTAATTTGTGATTGAGATAGTTATTTTGTGATTTATAGGTGTCTAATTTGTGTTTGAGATAGTTTTTGTGATTTATAAGTGTTAAATTGAGGTTGAGTTAACTTTAATTGTGTTTTGAGATAATTATTGTGATTTATATGTGGCTCATGTGTGGTTAAGATAACTTTAATTTGAGGTTGAGTTAACTTTGATTTGTGGCTTAGATAATTAAATTGTGGTTTATTTGTTTTCATTGGTGATTGAGATAACTTTACTTTGTGAAAATGAGTATAGGTAAGTTTAAAAGGATGAACTTAGGATAGGAGTATTGCGGATGAATTAAAATTAGTTGTTCCAGACAATGCTAAAGTTCTAGATTTAAGAGAATTAATACAGGAGAGTGAGATTTATAAAAATGATAAGGAAACGTATCAGGCTATTGTTGATTGTGTGTTGGAGGAGATAAATGATAGGAGAAATGAAGACGAAAATAGAAGAAATGAAAACGAAAATAGACTAGAAATTGAAAAATTAAACTGTCACAGTTAGAGAAGGAGTTAGAAATAGCGAAATTACATAATCAATCGGGCAAAAGTTTACCTTTACAAAAATGAAAATCAATTAATTACAACCGAGTGTAATATTGAAAGTTTGATTAAAAGTATCAAAACCTTAACAATCCCGGTACCACTAAGAGCAGAGTCATTTAATTTATTTTTTCAATCTATAGAAAAGGCATTTAAAACTAAAAATGTTCCTGAAAAATTAAAACCCGAAATTCTTTTGAATATTTTAGGAGAAAAGGCAAATAACTTAATGATTTATCTTCGAGATGAAGATTTAAGTGACTATAATAAGTTGAAGGCAATTGTGTTAAAAGAATTTCAACCGACCCCCTATGAATGTTTAAATCAATTTAAAAAGGCCCAAAAATTACCTAGCGAGAGTTATGTTCAATTCGCGTCTAGATTAAGTGCGAATTTTATATATATAATTACTATTGCCAATTACGGGAGGTCAATGATTTCAAGTCAGTTTGTGAGTTAGTAATCTCAGATAAGATAATAGAGACATTAGACCGAGATTTAAATACGCATATTAGCATTAAGCAGGGCGAAATGTGGTTTAAGCCACAAGATCTAGCTCGCGAGTGTGATATTTTTATATCATCCAAGGGAAAAATTAGAGAACAGAATTTATTTCCTAAGTTTAAACGTAATGAGACCTATAATCATCGTGGAGCAAAAAATATTTCAAGCGTAAATCTGTCTTCTGTTAAAAATGTGAAATGTTTTTGTTGCAAATCACGAGAATTCCACCCACTGTATTCATGCTCAAAATTTAAATCTCTCAGCGTCAGTGAAAGAGTGGATTTCGTAAAGGCTAATCATTTGTGTTTCAAGTGCTTTTCCCCTAACTGTAGTGTGAAAACATGCTGCGCGAAAAATTGTTTTTGTGGGAAACCGCACCATCGCTTGATTCATTTTCTAAAGCGGGACAACCAAACAGTTCAAAGGTCAGTTCTCAACCCGCTCGCAGATGTGTTCGGGGACCGGGAGGATCGAATTGCGTCGTTCCACCCCAAGGTGAAAATGAAGAAAACAAGTCGTTCGTAGCAACCAGCTTTTTAAAGAATAAAACGCGAACCGTTTTACTGAGTAGCGTCCAGTGCTTCTTAAGGGACAAATATGGCCTTTACATGAGGTAAGAGCGCTTTTGGACGTAGGAGTCAGTCACACTTCATTACGAAAGACTGTGCAGATAGATTACAATTAAAAAATGAGAAAATTAATTTGCTAGTATCTTGTTTAAATGAGTCAACAATGACAATAAATGGAGGAATTACGACCTCCATATTTAACGGTGATTTAAGTTTCAAAAAAGGAGCTAAATTTATTAGTTGTAAGAAGGATAACCGATTTGACTCCGTCACAAAATAATAAATGTGTCGCTAGATATGCCAAACGAAATTAAACTAGCCGATTATAAATTTAATATTCCTGGTAAAATTGATGTGTTGTTAGGTGCGGAAATATTTTACGAATTACTGAGACCAGGCCAAATTTATTGTGGAGATTCAAGACTACTTTTACAAAATACTGTTTTTGGATATGTAGTTAGCGGAAGTGTAGGAGATGAGGTGAGGGATAACAATATTCATTGTGGATTAATTAGAGATGGTGATTTAAATACAACATTAAGGTCTTTTTGGGAGTTAGAATCGATTGGCGTCAAAAACGAGAATTGTTGTAGTGAGGAGGACGTTAGCTTTGAAATGTTTAAGCAGAGAGTACATTTTAAAAATGGTAGATATGAGGTAGAACTCCCGTGGAAAAGAGATAGTAATGAGTTAAGTGATAATTTTAGTTTAGCGAAAAGACGACTTGGAAGTCTTATGAGGAAAATGCAAAGGGATAAGGTGTTGTATTCTGAGTATTGTAAGGTCTTGAAGAATTATTTGGATGTGGGAATAATTGAGAAGGTAACAAATCCCTTTATTCCAACGAATAACCCTGTGTTTTATCTTCCTCACCAAGTGATAATTAAAAACGAATCTCTCACAACGAAACTGCGACTAGTGTTTGACGCTAGTGCTCATGAAGAAAAACAACTTTCATTAAATGACTGCCTTTTCCATGGAGTCAATTTGAACCCTAATATTTTAGACCTATTGATCTCCTTACGTTCGAACAAAATAGCTGTTTTAGCTGATGTGGAAAAAGCGTTTCTTCAAATTTCTTTGGCTCCAAAGGATAGAGATGTAGTACGGTTCCTTATAGATGACGGCGAAAATGGTGTGCAGGTGAACAGATTTAATCGAGTTCTTTTTGGCGTGAACGCGTCTCCGTTTCTTTTGGCTGCAACGATTAAGACGCATATAGGGAAGTACATGGAAAAGTATCCTGATACTGTGCGGACACTTGATCATTGCTTTTATGTGGACGATCTCGTCACTGGTGAAGATGATGCAAAATCAGCATTCGATTTGTCGAGCAAGGCGGCAAAAATCATGAGTGAAGCAGGAATGAACCTGCGGAAGTGGATTTCAAATGACTGTGAGTTAATGAAGCAATGGCAGTTGGAACATTTTGATCATTTAAATATGAACGATTTCGTGAACCATCCACATCGTGTTTTGGGGTTTTTATGGCATCCTCAAAAGACTATCTCAGTCTTCGTCTGACCAGTCTCTTAGACTTCCTTCAAAAAAGAAAGAACACTAAACGATTTTTGTTGATGGCTGCAGGCAGGATATTTGATCCCTTGGGATTTGCGTCCCCCCTTCACCATAAGATTTAAAATTTTGTTCCAAGAAATATGGCAGAGAAAAACAGACTGGGACGAAGAGTTTCTGCCTGATATTAGAGAGAAGTTTGAACAATGGTGTTCGGAAGCGTCTTTCTTATGTGAACTTCAGATTCCTCGATATGCCCTGCAATGTGATAGTGTGAACTGTCCGGAGTGTGAAATACATACGTTCTCAGATGCTAGTATTAAGGCATATGGAGCTGTTTCGTATGTTAGATTGAGAACCTTTGACAAAATCTCTGTACATCTTTTAGCTTCCAAAAGCCGTGTGGCTCCTCTAAAGGTATTAACCCTTCCACGTTTGGAGCTAATGGGAGCGTTGCTTGCTGCGAGGTTGGCGAAAGAAATCTCACGTGTTCTCAATGAGAAAATATCTACAACCAACTACTTTTGGACAGATTCGACTATAGCTTTGAGTTGGATTCAAGGTCCCAGCAACAGATGGAAGGTTTTCGTCGCCAACCGAGTGAAAGAGATACGATCTTTAACAGACAAAGATTCATGGCGTCATTGTCCTGGAAAGGACAATCCATCAGATCTTCTAACGAGAGGCATCAGTGCTGATTCACTGATAAACTGTGAAAGGTGGTGGAAAGGACTGAGTTTCCTACAAGAAGGAAATACTGTTCCTGTGAGCAACAATGTGCTACTTAGTGATGAAAGTGCCTATTTGGAGGAATTAAAACCTACTGAGAGAAAAACTTTGACTGTGATTTTAGACAACAACCTTTTGAACCATATTCTCTCTGTATCTAATAATTTTCAGAAAAATTTGTGTGTTTTCAGTTATATTTACAGGTTCATCAATAATTGCAAAAGGCCCTCCAACAAACAAATTGGGCCACTAAGGATGTGTGAAATTCAACGAGCTGAAATTACCCTTGTGAAGCTGGTCCAGCAAATGGAATTCAACTCGGAAATAAAAGATTTGTCCTGTAAGGGTATGGTTAACCCTCAAAGTAAGATTAGAAATCTCTCACCATTCTTAGATTCCGAAAATGTGCTCCGAGTAGGAGGTAGACTGGCCCACAGTAAATTGTGTTTTGATAAAAACACCAGATAATTCTTCCTAATAATCACAGATTAACAAATTTAATTCTTGAAATGACTCACAAGAGACATTTGCATGTTGGTCCACAAACCTTACTGTCTATTGTTAGACAAAGGTTCTGGCCATTAAATGGTCGTAATATGTGTAGAAAACTTGTGAATAACTGTATAATTTGTTTTAAGGCAAAACCCGTTACTTGTTCACAAATTATGGGTCAATTACCAGCCGAGAGAATTTCTCAGAGTTTTCCCTTTAACAAGGTGGGAATAGATTTTGTGGACATTTCTGGATTAAATATCCTAATCAAAGAAAGGAGTTTTAAATAAAGTCTATGTGTGCATTTTTGTGTGTATGGTGACAAAGGCGTGTCACCTCGAAATAGTTACCGATTTATCTAGTGAGGCTTTTATTGCAGCGTTAAAGCGATTTTTTAGCAGACGAGGAAAATCGGAGCGTATATTTTCAGACAACGCTACCAATTTTGTTGGCACACAGTTAGAGTTAAAAAGACTTAAAGAAATTATGAGTAATTGTGTTAGTAATTTGAGTAAATTTTTGTGTGAAGCACGTGTTGAGTGGAGCTTTATTCCCCCAAGAGCTCCAAATCACGGAGGCCTGTGGGAGGCTGGAGTGAAGGCCGTCAAATATCACCTCAGGCGTGTAATGGGTAATTTAAGATTTACATACGAAGAATTTCTAACCATTCTTAACCAAATTGAGGGGGAGTTCTCAATTCACGTCCCCTCTACCCCTTGTCGTGTGACCCTGGCGATTTTGACGCTTTGACTCCTGGTCATTTCCTAGTTGGTCGTCCCATCACAGCCATTGCGGAGCCAAGTTTAACTGAAGTGTCTGATAATAGGTTAAAAGTGTGGCAAAAACAAACAAAAATTGTGCAACATATTTGGAAACGTTGGTCAAATAATTATTTGAGTACACTTCAGAATCGAAATAAATGGTATTTTGAAAAGAATAATGTAAAAATACATGATATGGTAATTCTGAAAGAGGATAATTTACCCGTGTGTAATTGGCCTCTTGGTAGAATTCTTGAAGTGTATCATGGTAAAGATAATAAAATTCGAGTAGTGTTAGTGAAAACTAAAAATGGAATTTTTAAACGTCCAATAACTAAACTTTGTATTTTACCTTTTTCAAGTGAATAATGTATGTGAAAATTTCAAATTTGTGTATTTTTTCAATTCAATTTTGTGTGTTTGAGTACTTTATCTTTTTTGTGTATTGAACGATATTACTTTTATTGAGAATTAGTGTTTTCTGTATTGAGTATTATTGTCTTTGTATTATGTGTATCATTGGTTTTGTGCATTATTGTGTTATGTGAAAGTTGTTGAATGTGTCATTCAACCCGGGGGTGGATGTTCAGTGTTGAACAAATGGTTTTTGTGACGCCCACAACAACAGGTGCATATTTGTCGCGAGAGGGCGCTAGTGTGTGAAAAAACAGTGTGTAAACAGTGTATATGTAGAGTAAGAAGAGAGCGTATGGAGAACGCTCGAATAAAAATTCCTTTTATCTTAGTCTCGCCATTTAATATGTGTGGTGTAATCTTTTAGAGATTTTAAATTAATGTGTAATGAATCGGTGCAAACTAAACACCCTACAAGACGGGGGCACGTTTAGAAGACACCAGCACAAGCGTACGATCATGATTGTCTTGTATCCTTCCAACTGTCAAGTATAGAGGTGGATCCATCATGATATGGGAGGGGGTCGTGTCGTGGTTTTCTGCTGGAAGCAAGAATCAGTGGGAAGTAGATAAACTATAGCTGACTAGATCCATCCTGATATAAAATGTGTTTCCTCCAGGAAAATGGAATTTTTCAGGATAATAATGAATCTATCCATGCAGCAGGATTGGTCCAGTCATGGTTGGATGAACACGAAAATGAAGTTAAACATCTAACTTCCTCTAAACACTATTCAACACTTGTATGAATCGATTCCTGGGCGAATTCAGGCTGTATTACAAGCCAAAGGTGGTCCTGCACCACACCAATCAAGTTTATATAAAGTTACAAATCTAAAATGTTTCCTTTTTATTGATAACCCCCTTATAAACGCCGCACTGGGATGCAATACGAGGCGACGAATCCCGTTATTTCGAGCCTCGGTCAAGTGATGAGGAGGACACCTGAGTGCCCACGCAACGCCAATGGGAGGAATTTCGAGGCTCAACAGATTTAATGTCCCTCTACACTGGGGGTCTTAGGTGGCTCCAAAACTCGAGTCCCTAACACTCTGGCCACGAATTCGTGACGACCATAATCACTAGACTATCACGACCACTGGGGGAATCATTTTTTAAAAATTGCATCTTTATGATTATGAATCGAAACACCTTGACTCGGTAATCAAACTTGAAGTTGTTAGATTAAATTCAGTGAAAACACAATCATAGCTTCACTTTTTGTGTATGGTTAGATTGCTTAATTTCCAGTAATATATCACTTTACTCTCAAAGATGGAATTGCAGTGTGACTGGGACTCCCCCCCCATAAAAACTATTACTAATAGAAGAACATCTCAGGCAAATCAGCCATGAGAGAAAAAGGACTTCCTCTTTGATTTTGAAAAACAGGAAGAAATACTATGAATAATGGATTCATTTCCCAAGAAGCTGTTATGACAGATACTGTGAATTCAAATGTTCATTTTCTAAAATATACAACTTGGTTTAAAAAGGGGGGGGGACTGCAAAGATTAAGAGTATTCTGCTTTTCTACATTTTACGTGTCTTTTTGAAGCAAAAAAATTAAACAATTGTTTTAAGTTTTGAAAACACGTTCCTTCTCGAAGAACTACACTTATAGAATAAAAAGAGAACTGAAATGAGCAGAGTAACAAAAGAAACTGCCCATGATAACCAAGTTTTTCTGGATTGCGTTCTGGTGATATAAATACGAATTCTGGTTTATGTTCAAATGATGACAATTCATTTTGGAAATTTCTCAATATCCCATCATGTAAAAATTTTGAAGCTCCGTTAAATATGATGCTTGACAATATCCGTAATTTCACGTAGATGTCTTCTCGGAAGCCTCGTAACCGAGCCTTTGGCCACTAGACTACGATCCTGGCTCACCGAGGTCCTCTCGGTCTAGTGAACTTATTGCGCATAGTGTAACGAACAGGCACAGAAAGGAAATAATACAATCAATATACTACTTTAAAACCGCCTTAATTTATGAAATAATTAACATTCTAGTTTCATTAGAACATGACATTTTATTGTATGAATATATCATTTGAAATCTATATTTTTCAAGAATAAAATTAAATTCCAAATTTCCTCCACTGCAACGTAAAATGAATTTTTAATTGCTTAAGTAAAAACTGCACATCCATCGCCCATTTATAAATTTTTAAAAATATAAATTGCAATATTGACAGATGTACATGATTCACAACCATATGATACAATGAAATATTTTCGTATCTAAGACAATGTTTTGAGCCATCGAAGACAGGCTTCCTGCAATGGCCGGGTTTTAAGGCATAGGCCAACTTGGTCGACTCAGCCTCATTGAGATCATGATAGGAATAACTAATCTTCCTTCTTCGAAAAACTGGGAATTTCGAACTAAATGTAAACAGTGGCAAGACTGCATTGTTATGCCATGTCCAGGCCACCATCACTACTCATTGAGGTGACAGTCAGTCGCATAGGTTTGTGTAAAGGTTGTGAATCCCATTTCTTGTGGGACGTATGTCTACTTAACACGGTCGCAGGTGAGGCGGCCTCAAGAAAACGTCTTTGGGCGCCGCACCTGCAAACAACTCATCTCCCAAAGAATATCAGAGATTCCAATAAACGAGTTTCTGTAAATATTATTGCAATCTGACTTTCAATCTATTACAATCTCTGAAATGCCAAGCATATCCTACATTCACTAACAAACCTCTCATACGAAAAGTAATGCAATCTTGCGAAACGCAGAAGAGAAATGCTATTTTCATTCACCACACAGATAGCACAAGAAATCTATCAAAGACCTGATTCATCTATTTGAGTTAAATATTAATTATGTGGTACCCTTTTATCCCATTACCTTACTACCTCAACGTCCATTTTACGTATTTCTGAGAATTCTCATATTTTCACAGTCTACAAAAAATATCCTCTCAAATACTAAACATATCCTGCAGGTACTTTTAACTCACGATACCCTTAAATGAAATCAGACAACCCACGATCTGCGGAGTCAAATGGCGCCGAGATCTAGCGAACGAAGGAAAAAAAGGTTATCTTCATTTACCAGACAGGTAGCAAACGAATTGTATCAAAGAACTGATTCATCCACCTGAGTTAAATACTAATTATGTTCCACTTCTGTCTCATTACTCACCGCCTCGACATACCCCAGCACGGAAAACGAGGAAAAAACACACTTGAATGAATTCTCTAATCGTCATTGCAGACGACGTGAATTTCACCGCTTCCCCCACAGCATTTTTAAATTTCAATACCATTTCGGTGCTAATGAGATAACGTATAAATGTCACTCAGGTAGTAAATACGATTTCGAGGCGAGGAAAAACGCCAAATGTTGAGGAAGATGCCGCTTACGATATAAAAGGAATTCAACTCTACGTACGCAATGTTCATTCTAGAAGGAACACACACATACCAGTCTGCCTACACTTTGGATGTACCCTTTTATTTGTTAACCATAACACTTGCTTTATTTAAACATTTTTCATAATTCGTAAAAGTATGAATAAATATCCAGTAAACGAAGAAAATATTTAAATCAACAGATATTGCATTTCCAGAATTTCTGTTCAAAATGAGAAATGGATTTAATTTTAATCTGAAGCAACATGGGGGTTATTGGAGAGGGGGATAATACCGTGTCTCCACCACAAAACTTTGAGCCTTCTCTACATCAGTGGTACTAGACGCCGATAGAGTCACACTGTAAAGCAGGTCGTCCTTTTGAGTCAAGCGACCACCCCTACGTTTCTAAGCCAAAGGGACGTCCATCAGCCCCTCTACACCAACCTTTTTTCCAGCCGGGCCGCATACATAGGGCAGATATTTCACGTGGGCCGCAAAATGAGGATCAATGGGGAAAAACATTATACCAAGGCAATATTGGACACTCGAAATGAAGAAAATTGTTCAAAATATTAAAATTCGTATTTGGTTTTAATACTATATCAATCTTTATCATTTCCCGAGTTATGGGGTAGTTTCGGTTTCCTTTCAGCCATGGCCAAGCTCCTAGTTTACACATTTTACAGTCATACAAACATAGCTGCATTGTCGTTTGATATAATTTGATTTTTTGCTTTTGACAAAGTCTTTTATTTTTATTTCAAATATTAATTTATTAAGTGCAGAATGGCAGCAAAGAGGAGTTTTGACTGAATGAGGTTGATTCATGTGACGTCACCATCACGTGATGAGGAGGGCACGTGAATATGTTTTGGTTTGTTTCCCGCTTAACTCTAACCTAACACTTCTTTTGTGTACTATTTTGCTCTTGCTCTTTTACATTATAACTCGATTACAGTAAAAGATCAGATGATTTGTATAGGAAAAAAATCTGTTTTTAATATCCCGGTAAAAAAATTCGAGTGTTTAGTTAACGTGATGAAGCGTAAGGATTTTAAACCATCTCCTCACTTATTATGCTCTGACCACTTTGATTAATCTTGTTTTCAATACCAAACATTTTTAGAAATCGTCGCCAGCTCCATTCCTATACTATTTTTGTGTTCACAAAAGAAACTTCTACTAAAAGGAATTTGGATATATATGTACAGGAATGTAAATATTTTTTGTTTATTTTAAATTAAATTATATACAGAACATACATAAAAAGATAAAATATATTTAGTTAAATTAAATTTTTAATTATTTTACACATCTTCAGAGTAGTTAATAGATATTTCTGTATTAAATTATCTAAAATAAAAACACAAGAATCAGATATGTAACCCTACATGTCTTTTATTAAAACAAGTTTTTGTCTCTCTTCTCTCTATATATATCTATATCATATCAATATATATAATGTATTATACTATATAATTTTATTTTTTTGGGAAACAAAAATTTCGAAAAGCATTCACTACAGAAATGAAAAAATATCTTGATTTACTACAGGTTCATTAACGTTTATACTTGATGATAAATTAAATACCATTTTCAAACATTAAAAATACAAATTACCATTTACCTTTTGTAAAATTATTAGTAAAAAAAATTATGCAACATTTTTAAAGCCTTTATTCGCAGCACCATTTTAGTAAAAAGATATTATTTATCAAGAATTTCATTGTGAATGTGGTAAAAAATTAAGGCATTAAACGTTTTTAATTAAATTGTGTATATTATAGAAGATAAATTGATGTGTATATATATTGAACATAAAAGTCCTGTTCTCTCCTTCATGGTCAAAATAATAAGTCATTTTTGAATCCATAATTCTTTTACACAAAAAAATAAAAATTATAAAATATTTGTGTGGTGTATCTATTTATTATGTAGTATAGGGATTTCTTAACACATCTGTTTTTCAGAATTTGATTGGTATAAATTTATCACACAGATGCACAATTTTTTTTTACTATGATATTGGTATTTGCACAAGGGTTATCAAAATATAAAATTCATTAATTTTGATGATAAGTTTCACATATAGACTATTCACATATTATTGAAGTATAACACAGTGTATTGAAGAAATCTATGCAACCCCAGCTGAAATGTATTAAGCATAAGAATACTCTGGATTTTCATTTTTTACATAAGTATTAAAGTCTCAAAGGTTCATCTGTATTGATACTATCCTGCTTATAAATTTAAGTCCTGAATAAATTTCTTGTATCGAGTTATTTACAAATATTGATCCAAGAAGTGTTCTTAGATCAGTTCTATGATATTTATCAGTCATTAAGATCATGAAACCAAATATGATTTTACATTTAGACATTTGATTCTGTAGGATATTTACTTTCTAAAAGCATAGAAATATTCGAATTTTTAATATAACCTTTTTCAATTCTCTATTTACCCTTAAATGAATAACTTGACAAATTGCTGTTCGCAATAATCGACATTAATTGCAAAATTCAGTAAAAAAAAAAAGGAAGGTAATTTCAGTAAAAAAATTTCAAAATTATTTTTAATATTAAATTTTAATTTTAATTAAATTATAAAATTTATAAATTAAAATTAATTTTTAATTTTAAATAATAAAATTATATAAAATTAATTATAGTCCACAATCACTATATTTTTATGTGACGTGTGTTGAAAGGGCAAATTTGGAGCACTTGTATATTATAATATCGACTAATTTCTTCAAATCATAAAACCGCCAAATGCTACGATATACAACCAATAGTGGAAACTGTTCATGTTTGATCACAGTAATTATAGTGATATAATTTTTTTTTAGAATTCGGATGCCTTTTTGCTTGGCGAAATTAGTTGGCAGTTTAATACGTATGTTCCAAATTTTGGAAGGTATGAGTACTGATTTAGCATTTCTTAGATAAACTTTGAAGTAATTAATTTTATATTTGAAGTTAATAATTCTGAATCTATTTTCTTAATGTTGTTTCATTTTCAATTTTTTTAAGTATAAATATAATTATGTATAAAAGGATACTTTAGATGCATAATCAGTGATAACGAAATATATTAACACGTCAATACATTAAATCCAAATAAGTAAGTTTGGATGAACTGAAGTATACTTAACACTATAGATACAATAACTGGTAGAAATAGGCATGCATTAAGTGTTGGTATGTTCAGTTTAAAAAATCAAATATTCTCATTAAAACAGAAGATAATGCTTCGTATATTTTAGAGGAACAGATTGTAGGAATTTTGCAATTAGTGTGAAATTTTTAAAAAAATCCTTTGTCAATTTTATTTTGATGTAGTATATGCACTGTAAAGATTTATTAATAAAAAAATTGCTACATTGCCATTTTATGTGTAGTATTTTTTTTATTCAAAACTTCTTTCTATACATTGCATGATTTAAGTATTCTAATTTGTTTTATGTAAATTCAGAAAGTTGATTGTATAGATTTAAGATCTGAAATTTTAAAATTCTTAGGATATTTCATTTAATCTGAATCCATGCCATGTACAATTTCTCAAAAATACTATGAAAAGTTTTGTTGACAACCTACATATATAATGCAGTCTCTTGTTTTTGCTTTTTAGTTCCTATGTCACATAGCTGGTTGTTTTTCTTGAAGATTTAATTAATTTTAAAGAACAGATAACCCAATTACTTGTTTGTTTACTATTAATTGCCCATGGTGGTGTTTAAAAATGTAAGTTTTTATGTCATAAACCTAATGAGATAAATAAAGTGAGAGAAAATTTCAGAAATTCTGCATAATTTGACCTTTTTTTGGCTATTTAATCTGTGATTTAGGAGAGGATTTTCTTTAAATTTTTTTTACAGTATCAATTTATTTGTTTGCGTTGATGATATTTAATACTTTTTTCTCGTAAATAAATTGAAAAAGCCATTTATAAGGTTTCCAGATAATTTTATTAGATATTATCAATAAGATGAAAATTGAGATATAATAACAAGATATTATGCACGTTAAATATTGGCAGTTGGATCCTCTATTTGTCCTTATAGCATAGTGTTACATTCATAGAGTCTGCTTTATTTACTTTAGTGTATTCATGTAATGTTGCAATTAAGTGTCAATAAATAATGTATATTAAAATGAGTATGATTATTGAATAAAACTGTCCGATAAGAATTTTCTGCTTCACTATACGAGAAATTTTCATGACAACAATTTAATTTGTTCTACTATAAAATAATTTTATTAAAAAGCCTATTTCTTTAAGCATGTTTCTTAATTTATTTTTAAAAAGTCAAGTTATTTCTTTCTGAATGTTGTAGATATGCATTTCTAAAAAAATTCAAACCTTTTGAAGGGTAATAATAACAAAGGAAGTCATACAATAAAACATATCAAATGTTTGTTTATAATTAGATTATTTCAGATATCCCAAACCATTAAATGATGTTAAAAACAATTTCATTTCCATCACAGACGAATTCCTAATTATTAATCAAAAGCTCATTATTAACCAACTATTATTTTATACACTCTACTCTCAAAAAATATAAATATCTTGTTAAACATTAGAAATAGGTATGAAAATTTTTAAATAAACAAAAATATATCCATGTCATTGACAAATCTTAGTATAAATTCATTTCCAAAATTATATTTACTTGCATTTCATGTTTCTGAATGTTCCATACTCTTCTATGAGAAATTATAGAGATAGTATTTCTAAAAACATTAAATATTTGTAGCTGATAATTACTAAGGAAATCAGACAATGAAAGGTATAAACATTAACATTTCAAAATGGGACCATTTCATATCTACATGTTTCTTATAAATTACACTATTTTATGAATTTATGTGGAGTGATAACCTATGTACCAATAAGTAATTGTACACATATGAGAAGTTTTTCCAAATTCAATGGTATCAATTCTATACTGTAAATCCTTCTCGAGCGTAAATAAACATAATAAACTACATGAAAACAAAGGACTTATTATTAGGATGCTAAAAAATAATCTAGAACTAATAATAAATATATAAACAAACACTGCAAGGAGCTGCCGGCTTCGCACACTAACACCAAATGACAAATATAAACTGAAACAAAAATTATGTTCAAAAATTACGAGAAAAATACTTCATACCTAATTATTAAACAAGGATAATGCAAAAATATAATAAAAATAAATAACATTTCAGAAATAAGCTTCACACACTATTAAACATATCAAGCATACGAAATTTACACACCGATTCAAAACGTGGGGAAATGTTATCCTCGTCACGTGATTTCGACTTGGCGCCTCATTGTCGTGAATCAACCTCATTCCAGACTGAAGTCAGTGTTATTTGTTTATAATTAAAACTCAGTTTTACCCATAAAATAGTCCCTACTCCAGTTCAGTTGATTGTTTTTTTTTTATTACCATCCAGTAGAGTTACAAAAGGGGGGATATTGTAATTCATACCCGTGCCAAAACGACAACAAAACTTGTATATCTGATTGCTTGATTGACAAAATTTCTCGCTACATTTTTAATACAATGTTCTTAAATAATACTAGGCTACCGCGGCCACACTTGGGCCTTCTTCATGGAGAAGGAGATCTTCAGTGGTACTAACAACGCCGAAGTACCCGATGGGAAGAGAACATAAAACCACTCAACTCATAGCCATAAATACTTCGATTTAATATTTTATCGTCCTAGTGAAGCAATCACTGGAAAAAAGTTGACCAAGTGAAACAGATTGAACAAGACACTGACGATAAAAAGGGGAATGAGTCTGCTGTGAAAGCCCGATAAATGAGACGAGTTATACCAATACATAACGCGAGTCACGAAAATTGGTGACGTCTGATGAGACGCAGCCGATAATGCAAGTACAGATTCAGCTCGATCTCAACTATCACTCGGTAATAAATTAATTAAAGTTTTCGTTTATTATGATGATATACAAAGGAAAAAAGTGAGTTTTTCTTTGTTAAGGAGACTCAACTCAAATTCACTGTAGCTAATGTAATTTTAATCTGCAATAAGGCAATTTGTTTTTTCTTTCAATTAAGAGTCACGTTAGAAGAGTGAGCAGTTATTTTAAACCAGGATCCTAGGCGAGTCAGAGTGAAAGTTTATTAACAACATTGGGGCGAAGTCATTTTGAACCTCGATCAAGTGACGAGGGCGACACCTTCCCTTTCCACACTACAGTTTTAACGTGCAGCAGCCACTTCAAGGGCTCCAACGCACGAGTTCGAGACCATGACCACTAGGCAGCGGCGTAACGTACACAACGGGGCCCAGAATTCTAGGGGGCTCAAAACCTGACTGACCCTTTGTAAGATCTGGCTTGGGGCCTAAAACCTGACTTTCAAGACGCCACTGCCACTAGGCCTCGAGTATTTTATTTGAATATTAACTATTAATAACAGAATGATTAAAACTTTTATTTTTAAATGCAAAAATTTCTTGCCTATAAATGAAAATTAACTATATTCCTTAAACTACACTAGTTTCCGTTCATTCTGGAAGACACTTTCATAGAAATAAATGTTTAAGAGAGGAGATTTAGGAGGGATAGTCAAGTAAACAAGAGTAGTTAAAATCACGACAGAGACTGGAATCCCGATGTTATCAAAAGGGGAATGGAAAAATGGCGGAAGGCGACGATGACGCGTTTTTTCCAGCTGTCGAAAATCAGTGCAAAATCATTGAAACAGCCCTTTTCATCCAAGTGCAATATGAACCAACAGACGAGAGAGGAAGCCAGGAAGGCGCTGGGTGAGTTGAAATCTTCTGTTTATCGAAATTTCGTTATGATTAAAAGTGAAAATTTTGTTGAAGCTTGCAAGGAAAACCAAAGAAAACGTATAGCAGTGTGGTGGCGTCATCTTTTGGTGATAACGAACCGTCGCGAAAGACATGTTGTTCCGTCTTAATAGCGGCTGAAAACTGCAATTCTGATGACGTCAGAAAACTGTTTAAAGCTCAAATTAACCCTAGAAAAGAGAAAGCAGGGATTCGACACGTTAAAGAAATAAGTGATAATGGAATTATAGTTAATTGTGCTTCTGAAAAAGATAGGGACAAGTTAATGACCAGGATTGAAGCCAATCCTAAATTCCTGAAGCCAACTAACTGTTCCTAGACGCAAAAACCCTACTATGTTGATTAGAAATGTGCCAAATGACGTAGACGATTCTGAATTACTAGACGTTATTCGGGAACAGAATCCAGAAATCCTTGTCTCAAATGAGTGTTGGAATGAGTCTTGAGTTCGTTTTGTTTTGAAAAAATTTCAGCATGCGAGAACTGTGGTGATTGAATTTCATCCTAAGATTCGGAAAAATGTTAATGCGGTGGGATCATTAAAAATAATGTGGAACATGTGCCGTATTGAAGACTTCTTAGTAATAAATAGATGTTTCCAATGTCTCGGTTATAATCATAGAACTAATGAGTGCACAAATACTCTATCTTGTTATTTTTGCGCTGGAGAACATGAGAGTGATAACTGCTCAAACCGTGAAAATCAGGTATGTGTAAATTGTATCAGATATAATATAAAAAGTTAAAAAACGAAGCTAAAAAAGTGGATGCCAAGCATAAGTCTTTTTCGCCTAACTGCTCTTTTCATAGTTACATAAGAAATCAAGTTGCTGCTCGAACTGTGACTAGATTAATTAAAGGCCATCTTAATTTTGTTCAAATTAACTTACATAAATCTAAAAAGGCTATTCAGCAACTTATTCTGAATCTTGAAAATGATAACGTTGATGTTGCTCTTATTCAAGAACCACACTGTTTTAAAGGAAAGCTTCCTGGATTTCCAAACACTTACAGAAATTTTTATGATACAACATCAGAGGTTATAAAGGCGACTATTATTGTTAGAAAGAGGGCTATTACAGTTTTTTGCGATCCTAGGAATCTTGATTACAACTCTGCAATGATTGACATCTCCTTTAGAGGTTACGATTTTACTGTCTTCCCCTATTATTTCGAACCTTCTGTTAATATTGATTTGGATTTAAGAAAAATTGAGCAGTTATTTTTAAATAGAATTTCAAAAAAGATATGGTGTATGGATGCAAATAGTAGGTTTGAAGTTTGGTTTAGTCATGTGACTGACACAGTGCGAATTCTTCAGTACGTGGCAATTGTTTACAATAAATGAGGCCTATGTTTTGCGCAGACCAGGGCACGAGCTACATTGATGTCACGGCTGTGCTTGGATTAATTGAAAGGGGGTTTATACCAGAGTATGATTCCCTCTCTGATCATTTTGATCCCGAATCAGACAGGGCTTATGATTGTTCTGTAAAAACAAATCTCTTCAATACTAAAAGAGCTCATTGGAATATGTTTTATTCTCAATGCTCCAAAGCCGAGAATGCCATATTAGATTCTTTAAATAACTGTATACAGCCTGATATTCTCGAATTGTGTGTTCAAGATGCGCAAGAATTAATTAAATCGGCTGCAGAAAAATCAATCCCTTTGAAAAAGAGTGGTTATCATAAAGTACCCAGGTGGTCTGTTGAATTATTTTGCATGCGTAAACAATTGAATGCAGCAAGAAGGCGATATCAAAGAACGAAAAATTCCGTTCTGAGGGAGGTCTATAACTTTCAAATTAGGATAAAATATAAGTTCAAACTTCATGAAAGCAAAATGAACTCTTGGAAATCTGTTCTCGCTGATATTACTGTACAGAATGTTTGGAAGAAAATTTATACTTATGGAATGAAAACCAATTTTACCAAAAGGCTCGAAATTTCAGGGATCGAAGTTTCCTCTGGCAATTTCACTTCTTCGTTTGAAGATGCCGTCTTGAGGAAATCTTTCCCTTGGGTCACGATAATTCTCAACATAGGGTTTTGTGTTCCGAAGCTGATAGCAACGATGATGCCCCTTTTTCAAGAACAGAAGTGGACTGTGTTATAGATCATTTAAGTTTAAATAAATCAGATGGAATTAATAATGAACTGATTAAGAAGTTTCACAATTGTTCTCCTTCTGTCTTGGCTCTCTTTAACACCTGCTTGAATACTTGGGTGTTTTCCCAAAAATTTGGAAGAGAGCACAAAAATTGTACTTCTTCCTAAAAGTTCTGAATTGTCAAGAACGCACATAGAAAATATTCGTTACATAAGCTTACTCCCTTGTTTGGGAAAGTGCTTGGAAAAACTCTGCATTATTATATATAGACTTAACCACTATTGAAGAAAGTCTTTTAAGTGATGACCAGTACGGTTTTACGCCTCAGCAGAGGATGCCTGTGTGATATCGTCCAAGATGTGACTTTTTTAATCTCCTTCGACATTAAAGGAGCTTTCGATACTGCCTCGTGGCCACCTTCTCCAAAGTTCGTAAAAATATTTTTTGCCTTATTAGGAGCTTCTTACAATGTCGTTCAGCTGATCTTACATTGGGTAACGTGTTTTGGAAAAAGGCTGCCCACAATAGTCAGTGATGGGACCTTTTCTGTGGAATTTAATTACGAACAATCTTCTTTGAAACATCTCCAGAATTGTGCAGATGACGTACTTCTTATTGTTCAATGTAAACACACACTTTCAGGATGCCTGCACTTTGTCGCAAAACATTCTTAATAATATCTTTGATTGGTCAGAGCTATATAAGATGGAATTGAATCCACTTAAAACAAAAGTAATGAAAATTGATAAAAATCGACAGTAGATTAAAGAATCAATTTAAAGCTTGGAGGTGTAATAATTCAAGTGCACAAGATTAAGTATTTGGGCACAATTATTCATAACAAAATGCAGTGGAAGGAGCATATCTCTTATGTTTCGAGTACAAGTGAAAAAAATTCTTCTTGGACTGTTAAGAATTTCAAGCAATACTTTGGGTTCAGTTGATTTATAAGCAGGGAATAGTACCTCTCGTGTCTTATTCATCGAGAGCTTGGGGAAATTCTTTAAGAAAATTAATAGTAGACTTATTAGAAGAACGCAACGTAGGTTTTTACTTCGTGTCATTAAAGGATGCAAAACTATTAGTTATGAAACAGTGTTTGCTATTTCTGGTATACCGCATATCGACTTGGTTATTCTGAACAATCTTGATGTTCGGGAAAACTCCAGTTTCATTATTGCCACACCCTTCACGTAGGAAACTCATCACTCTTGTGACTTATACAAATGAAGTCTTTCAAGAAGATAAAACTTTGTTTCACAGATGGGAGTAAATTGAATGGAAGGGTTGGTCTTGCCTGCGCTATTTACGGGGAAGGTGTTGAATGTGTTACTAACATCGATTAAGAGATGAATGCTCTCTTTTTTTAAGCCTAACTACTCTGCATTAATCTTGCCGTAAAACTGATTCAGGACTCTCTCCGCCAGGGTGGAACGCTCAACTTTCTTATCTGCACTGACTCACTCCATTGTTTGCTCAACGTAAACTCTACAGAAAAACTTGTTGTAGAGGTTCAGTCTATTCTGTACTACCCACTTTTCTTATGTTCAGGGCCCTAGCGGAAATCTCGGCAATGATAGAGCGGATCAGTTGGCCAAGATGTCTGTGCCATTGTCCCACTGGAAGCATTTAGCTTGGGAAAGAACTGTTTCTTCCTGAAACACCGAATTCTTGGCCTTGCCTAAAGCTTTGTGGACTAAAAGGTTTTTTCCGACCATTTATCAACGGCTTAAATGTAACAATTTTGTTACTGATTTTAAGTTATCCCAGATTCTAACAGGACATGGAAATTTTAATAGCTATTTATCTAGATTTAAATTTAATTGGTAGCGATATTTGTTCTTGTGGTCAGGATGCTTAAACTGTGGAACATGTATTGTTGTATAGTAAAAACTTTATTTCTGTAAAAGAGAAAATCTTAGAAAGGAGTTGAAACGTTTAGGTATTTCCTGGCCACCTGTTTTGTCTTTGTTGGTCAAATGAACTGAGAACCTAAATGTCTTAAGAAAATTTGTTTACTGTATAGATCTTAAAAGTTTTATCGGTAACTCCCTTATTTATATTTCTGTATTTCCACTCTACCTTTTTATTTTATGTTTTTGTCTTAAATGTTTTTTTTTACCCCTCCAAATTTGTTTTTTTATGATATAATTGTGTTACCACTTACGTCTGTAAGCCTCATGTTATGCAATGCGGAGCATGAGGAGTTTTGCAAATAAATTAAATAAAAAGAATGTTATCAAAAACTTGCCATCTGGAACTCGTACTTGCTTTAAAATGGTACAAAGCTTCAAAATTCCTACGTGATACAGTGTGGAAATTAGGAAAGTGAGGTACTAGTTCAAGTGACATCTTCGTTATTTTAAAGTGGTTTTATTATTCTCAAATTATATGATAGGCCCACTACGGTCATTCTAGACTAGACTGACGATATAAAAAACCGAAATAAGTTTTGTTCTTAACATCCTAACCTTATTTTCAAGCCTAACAAAAAACACCACGACAAATAGAGAATAATTGACTCGCGACTTAGTTGTTAAGTCTAAGTTTTTTTTTCCCGAAGAAAAAGTAGCAGAGTTCTTAATATGTACTATTGTGGCTTCAATGGTATGATAATAATCAATTCAGCGGAAACAAAGTAAAAGAAAAAAAGAAAGTAATTATGAGAGAGATTTGACAATGCTTTTCCTTTGTCTGTCGCATTGTTTCATTGCTAGATATTTGTTTTGTGATTTTAGCACATAACAATACTGATTTTGACATTGTTTAATTAGCGTCCCCTATCAGCAACATATGCCGTTCACTGGAGACAATTCGATAGTCTGAACAATGATCAGAGCCAGTGGCGTAGCGCACATTCCCGCAACCCCCGCATTGCGGGGGGAAGGACTGTAGAATAGGGATGGCGAACCAATAGTACGCGTGCCAATTACTTGGGCACATCTCCGATCAAAACGGTCCCAGTACCACTAAAGACCCGCCGTGTAGGGCAGCGATGCACGTTAAATTTGTCGAGAGCTGAAACGTCCTCCCGTTGGTGTGGTGTAGTAGTTAGGAGAGGGAGTGCCCGCTCAGGTGTCGTCCACGTCACTTGACCATGGTTCAAAATTACGTCGCCAAAAGCCCTCGTGTAGAAGAACAGGGCGACGTCAGTATTCAATCAATCAATTAACCGATCAAAATAACAAAGTTCACGAATAAACGCGAGTGATCAGTCGCGTTTTTACAAACATTACCAACGTTTCAAAAAATTGAACGTAAAGCCTCAAGACAAAAATAAACTATTATCTTCAAGAGGGACCTCAATGCTTTTGACGCTAAATTGCATATTTTCAGAAACGATATTATTACAAGAAACTACTGTGCTTCCCGAAGTTGAAAAAAATCCGACGGAGAAAAAGTTATTCAAGAACTTATTTCCATAATTATTATGTATTCTGATGTGACTTCATTTAATAAACTGAGCTTGTCCCAATTCGATTGGAAGAATTTGAAATGCAACTGTGCTTGATTTCCAGTCTAGTTCAATATGGATTCAAAAATTTATTAAAACAAGAAAAATGTTGGAATTGATTGAAACAGAAAATTAACAAGCAGTATGAGTAAAAATGTCAGTAACGAAATTTTGGAAACAGGGAATTCGATTCCAGATACATTCAACTGTTTGAAGAAGCTGGCTCATACTTTTTTAACCCTATTTCCATCTACTTATATATATGCCCGAGAATCACTATTTTCAGAAATGAATAACATTTTAAACTCACTTAGAAAACCATTTGGCAGATGACTTTAATTCAGCATGTGTTCTGCTAAAAGTAACATCTTAAAATCCTAATGTAAGTTATTTGTCATCTGATCGGCAACAACAGAAGTCACACTTATGTTACTTTAATTTGAATTACACGTATATCCAAAACATTTACGGCTATACAGTGCAAAATGTATTTTTTAATAGTAAATAGTTTTGAGTGGTTAGTATTTAATTTTTTATTATTTTCCCAAAAATCAGAAGTCAAAATTATTTGACGGCACGTCTATACCCCATTAAACATTTTTTTAGAAAAAATGGCACTTTAATCCCAAAAGGTTTACCACCCCTGCTCTAGGGGGTCCAGAGCTTGACGTATTTGGGCTTGGCCTGACCTTTTGGGCCTGGCCCCCAAAACTTGAGTTTGCAAGGGGGGTCTTCGTTACGCCACTGGTCAGATCTATACTAGAGCCCATATAGCCAAAATACGTCTGAAGTTAAGAAAAATGCAACATTCATAAATTTTCGTTATTCTACCAAAAAGAGAAGATGGAATCCAGCATTCGCTTATATTAGCTGTTTTATACATTGAAATATGTGGTATCATTAGAGCTTTCAAAAATGAATAATATCTTTAATCATAAAATAAACTATACTAATATTGTTTGGGTTGCAAGTAAAATTGAACCAAAACAACTGTCCTTTTTATTTCCATTGGTTATAAAAAACCGGCAAAACAATATTTAGTTTCAAAAAACGAGCAGCAATTCATACGTTTAATATATATTTCAAATATTTATTTACAGTTGCGACCCATTTAACTTAACTGTTGTACCCGGACAATAGTTATATGACAAGATATGGATTTTTTTATCACCTTGTAAACCTTTTGAAATGAAGCGAGAATTCTATTAGCAACACGAAGACTATTGGCGACGAACATAGCTGTGGCATAATCCGCATCCCGGGGGCAGGATTCTAGGCAGCCTGACTGATGCCAAGTACATATTTCACCAATTTATAAAATATTAAAGGAAAACCCTGACTTTGTAGGGAGGGGGAGCTAATATTCTCCGTCACGCCACTGAAACTCCGTGATTGTGAACTTCGGTCAAGTGACGAGGACACCTTAGTTGGCATTCCCTATCCAAACTACCCCACCACGCCAACATGGAGGGCTTTGAGACTAAAAATACAGATTCTATGTGATGACGTGCTGGCCACGAGTTCGTGATCCTTACCACCGCAACAAAAATTCGTTTTGTAGAAGCATTTTATTCATAAATTTACAGATTTCTCACTAAAATTAAATGCTTTCTCTAATTGGTTTTCAAATAATCTAGTTATTCCGATAATTTAACAAACAAAGACTTTATAAATAAACAACTTACCTGAAACATGTTTGAAAATCAGACAAATATCCAAATATTTTTCTTGGAAAATGGAGAAATACTATTTCTCTAATGAGCTATTATCATTTCTAGCCATCATTTTCAAATAACTCGAAACGTAAATCAACATCCATAGGTAGTGAATAAGTTTCCTTTTACTAATGTTCAGATGCATCCTGCAAACAACGACCTGAAACGAATTATTACATATGGCACCAAAACAACCCGCGCAACCCCAAACCTCATTCAACGAAACAGGATTTCTAAATCCTTGCCACGCCAACGTACATTTCTTTGACATTTTATGCTTCCTCGCACGAAACTTGTCAACCATTCGTTCGTAGTCTACACGTGCTCTTGTAGCAGAGGTAAGAAAAACACACAGGATTCGTAAAAACCCATTTCCCTTTTCGGCTTTTGTCTCTCCGTTAAAACGATAATCAGAAAAAGGACATGGCGCAAGGTGAAACTGCCCCGCATTGAGTGGTGGGAGGAACGAAAACGAGACCGCGTTGGCGTCCGGTCTCCACTATTCCCACGTGCGCCGACCACTGGAGCGGGCCGATAACGGAGCCTACAGAAGTCAATGCACGACTTACTCAGAAGCCCACACAAGAATGCGCTCTTGGAGACCAGTTGAAAAACAGGCACCCTCGTGCAGCGAAAGACGAAGAATTCAGGAAATTGATTTCCCACCCATCTATCTCTAACTAGATCGAATCGGTTGTTTCATGGGGAGGATGTGGCAACAAAAGATCGTTTGATATTTTAAGGAGAAAGGAGCTCGACTGTTAAAAGAATGGAGTCTTAACGGAAGTGTGGTACAAGTGTTATAGATACAAAAAAAATTATTAAGTTGCAACCAAAATGCAAATAAGTCAATACTTAGTCTTACTCTTAAAATTTTTCCCTTTAACTCTAAATGATATTTCTATGAAATATCAAAAATAAAAGATTAACCCCTTTATCTACCGCATTATGATTTATTTACTGCAGTTTTTTTCATCCAATATTTTTTTTTGAAAATTAAGGGATATACATAAACAAAATACTCAACTTTGGAAAAATTTAATCCGTTAGAGCTAATTAAGATATTCAACTGTAAAATTAATTATGCACACTGTTCACTTAAATAGTCAAATCGTTTTCTAAGGTCTTCATTATAAGTTGATGGATTACTGGAGAACCTGCTTCCCGCAGGGAAGCTCAATCTCCTTTCATAATAAACTGGATGGTTACATGAGTTCAGCTTTCACTTAGCCCATTGCTGCTTTATTGTAAAAAAAAAAAAAAAAAAAAAAATAAGTGATGATATTGAAAATTAAATTATTATGAGTGTTAAGATAATTTTTTACTTTTGGTGTAGAAGAAATGAGAATTTAAGTGTGTGGTGTGAATAAGATGCATTAGTGTAATATTGTTATCTGATTGTGTAGTATAAAATAAAAACTTGCCAGCTTAAGCGGACTTAAAATCCTAGAGAGTGGGGAAATCCGCCGGTGCAGGGAGACCGGCACCGCCGAAAATCTCGTCTCGTCTGAATTTCGCCCAAAATGGACGACTATATGAATGCATTAGTGGGATTCTGCGCAGTCCAATCAGGGGGCAGCCTATTGAGACCCGTAGAAGTGGGTGTGTCCGAGAAGAAGTGAATTTGCTCTCCCCTCAAAGGATCAAGTTACATTAAAAAGATTAAAGTTAAGAAAAGTCCGGGAAGAGACGGAATTACTAATAAAATGATTAAAAAACTACCCCTTCTAACAGTTTTTAAAGTTACTAATATCATTAACAACATGCTCAAACTCAGATACTTTCCGAATGCATGGAAAACTGCAGTTGTAATTCCTATTCTGAAACCAGGGAAAAATCCATAATTAGCCGAATCGCATAGACCGATTTCGCTACTTCCAATTTTAAGCAAGCTGGCGGAGAAAATCATCTCTACCAGACTCAATGATTACCTCGAGAACGAAAACATCCTTGTTCCGGAGCAGCACGGGTTCCGTCCTCGTCTCTCCACCACCCATCAACTACTTCGCGTAGTTGAATATATTAAAGACGGAATCGACAGAAACCAATATACAGCTGCAGTGTTCCTAGACATTCAGAAAGCTTTCGACAGAGTTTGGCACACTGGCCTTCTCTTCAAATTAATAACTTACAAAATCCCACCCCCACTAATCCTTCTTTTAAAATCTTACATCAGTGACAGATCTTTCACTGTAAAAATCAACAGAACCTTTTCTCAAGTCAGATCTGCCAAAGCCGGCATTGCTCACGGGTCCATTTTGGGGCCCGTCCTCTTTAATCTGTACGTAAATGATATTATTAAAAGTACTAATACAATGATTTGTATGTATGCAGATGACACTGCCATTTTAAGCAGACACTACAACCCCAACACACTGACACAAAACATAAACGAACACCTGGCTCACCTTGAAATTTGGTTCTCCGTCTGGAAAATTGCACTGAACACCACGAAAACTGAAGCAGTATCTTTTCCCCAAAAACGACCCCCCCCCGAAATCACGCTTCAAAACCAAAGAATTCCCTGGTCTCAGCACACCAAATACCTTGGTGTTATAATTGATAAAAATCTCACGTTCAGACAACACATTACACACGTTAGAAATAAATTTAAAAACTCTTCGCGTCAACTTTATTCCCTTAACTGTCGAAAGTCTAAATTGAATAGACGTAATAAAATGCTTATCTACACTCTGATCTTAAACCCCTTCTGACATATGCTTCTCCAATCTGGGCGCATGCAGCAAGAATCAATATCGACCTCATTGAAAGCACCCAAAATGTAATTTTAAGACAAATTCTCGATGCTCACTGGTACATGAGAAATGCTGACATTAGAACAGCATGCAATATCCCGACCATCAGACAAACGATCAGTAAACTCGCAATTAACTTCTTTAGTAACGTAGATGGACATGACAACCCATCTCTATCCAAGCTATCCCCACTTATCCAACTTATCCCTTTATCCGAAGACCAAGAGATATCTTGGTCGCGATCCCGATTTTAATTAATTTTATCTCTACTTTTAATTTATATTCCAAATTCAACCCTTTCATCCCTCTCTCACTGCGATCCAACTCCATTGCATCGCAGTTTGCTCTGATTGGCTACCCAATCTTGTAATACTTATATACCCCATTAACTGAACTCTTGGCTCAGCCAATAAAATTGCTTCCTTTCATTCTACAGTCCATATTCCTACCTCCCGATAGTCCTGGAAGAGACGGTATTACAAATAAAATGCTTAAATATATCCCACTTATAACTATTTTCAAAATTACTAACATTGTAAATAATATGCTTAATCAAGATACTTTCCAAGTGCCTGGAAGACTGCAGTGGTGGTCCCGATTCTTAAACCTGGGAAAGATCCCACGTTATGGAATCCATCGACCTATCTCATTACTTCCTATCTCTAGTAAACTGGCAGAAAAATCACATTTCTGCCAGACTAAATGACTATCTTGAAAATAATAAGATCCTAATACCGGAGCAGCACGGGTTTCCGTCCTCGTCTCTCCACTACCTCATCTACTGCTACGAGTGGTCGAGTATATTAAGGAAGGAAATAATAGGGGTCAATGCACAGCTGCAGTATTCCTAGACATTCAGAAAGCCTTCGATAGAGTATGGCACACTGGCCTACTCTTCAAACTAATTAACTATAATATTCCTAGTCCACTAATCCTTATCATTTAATTCCTATATCAGCAAGAACTTTCTGTTAAAATTAATCGCACCTATTCTCAAACAAGACCTATTAGTGCCGGAATTGCCCAAGGGTCAATTCCTAGGCCCAGTTTTATTTAACCTTTATGTTCGATATTTTAAAAAGCACTAACACCGTGCTCTGTAGGTATGCAGATGATGCCATATAGGAAGTAGACACAAAAACCTCAACACTCTCGTTGAGCATATCAATGAACACTTAAGCTCACCTTGAGATCTGGTTCTCCGTTTGGAAAATCGCACCTCAACACCTCGAAAAAACAGAGTCCCCCCTGAAACCAAAGAATCCCCTGGTCTCACCACACCAAATATCTTGGTGTCTACCTTGATAAAACTCTCACGCTTCGACAAGCACATCACACAAATTAGGAACTAAGTTTAAAAATGGGGAATTCCTTTATCTGGCATCGCAAGTCTAAATTAAGTAAGACGTAATAAACTGCTTATCTACAACTCTGTGTGATCTTAAAACCTCTCCTAACTTATGCCGCCAGTCTGGGGACATGCAGCAAGAACCAATAGATACTCTGGCTTGAAAGCCTTGAGAACGTAATTATTACAGATTATCGATGCCCATTAGAAGGGAGAAAGAGACGTGGATCTCAGAAGAAACTTTAA